>CM053765.1:57650951-57675199 GCA_028658305.1 Pachyuromys duprasi
TAGTATTCCATTGTGTAAAAGTACCACAATTTCTGTATCCATTCCTCAACTGAGGGACATCTGGGTTGTTTCCAGGTTCTGGCTATTACAAATAAAGCAGCCACGTTGCCTCTTTTTAAGAAAAGTTATGCATAAGTCAAAGTTCCACAGGAGAACAACCATGATCCAGTAAGTGTCTCTGTACTGGAACTCATATTTGAAGCTGAAAAGCCATTTCCTAGGCCACATTCTAGCTGGCCATTTCAAGTACAACACAAAGTAGGTGGCTTGCTTTCTGGAGTCAGAGTTACAGTGTGCAGCTCTCTGCCCTGGACAAGAAAGCTAAAGGGAAGTGCCCACACAAGAAGGCCCACACCACGAGTTCTTTCAGCAGCCACAGCAAGCTGGGAACCAGGGCTACAACTGTGAGGTTTATGAGTAATTTAGAAAAGTAATTTGAACTTCAAGAGTAAAACTAATTGTGCTTTCCCTAAGCTTACAGTGATCATGTTCACATCACCACCCTCATGCCTAAAGCACTTTCCCGTCAGAAATTGAACCTGGGAATAAAGGTTCTAGAAACATTTTTTAAGCAGCCTAAGTTAGATTATCAGATTCATACTCCTTCTTCCTGTTCAATCTAGTCTTACTCTCATCCCCAACCAATAGGGTCCCTAAGATGTCCTATACTCTGTACCTTCTCAAATGTTATCCACCTCATGAGACAGAATATTTCTTAGAGGTAAAAAGGACCTGGTAGGAATTGATGCAGCTATTTCTACGGGCAAGTCAAACTTGTCACTGAGGGGTAAGGGGACAGTTACAGCTCACCATGCCTAGGGTCAGGATTTACCCGCCCCTCATCGTCACCATCCTGTCAGCTCAAGTTTTTCCTTCACCAAAGTAACTGGCTCCGTGATTACTTCTTTAGAAAACAGCTCTTTGGTGGATGAGGCATTTAGGAATCAGTTTTTCAGAAGAGACAGAGAGGGCAAACAGGACAAAGTCTTGAGCTATGGGTACTTTCCATTTGAGAAATCATGTTCTGCCTGTACATGACTCATGCTTGAAACACACAAACACCAAGCTCTACGCTTTGGCGTCCTGATCCCTGGCAACTGAACAAACTGTGAGCTTCATGAAAGTGGGGTCTACTTTACTCACACCCATGATTGCTGTTTCTTCTCTCTATCTTCACCACCACCTCCATCTCTGTTCCCTGTCCTACTTAGGTCTAGTCTTTTTAACAGAACTCTATTATTAGTAAATATCTGTCAGCCGTCCACACTTTGATAGCTTTTAGGTTATTGCTGGGTGTCTCTAGAATTTCAGTTCAACCACCTTAGTGGGAAAAAGACTTTTGCCTCATCCTTAGCCTCCAGTCTCAGTGATCAGCTGCAAGACCTTTGTGACTAGCCCTAACCACTCTATTTGTACACAGCCAAGATTTTCAGTCTTTGCAAGAATAACAAATTGTTCCCAAGAACAGCTCCTTTCTCCAATGACCTCCTGATTCCCACCTACTCTCTGGCTCTTCTTGGCCTATGCATTTTTCTTTTTTCTAAGGTGATTTAAAACCTACCTTCCTGCTGTCCTTTTTCTTTCCCAGCTGTCAGGAAGTAGAAAACACAATGATATTGCATATTTAGATCTACCTATTGAGCCGGGTGCGGTGGTGCATGCCTATAATCCCAGCACTCAGGAGGCAAAGGCAGGCAGATCTCTGTGAGTTCGAAGACAGCCTGGTCTACAAAGTGAGTCCAGGACAGCCAAGGCTACACAGAGAAACCCTGTCTCAAAAAAAAAAAAAAAAAAACCCAGTCATAGATCTACCTATTGATAAACATGCTTGAAGTGGCAACATGAGCTAATGCAAGACAAGTATAGTTCAGTATAAAGTATATAGGGCATACAGTGCAGGTTTATTAAAATCACCTTTCTGCCACCGTGCAGGGGGAGGGAGAGAGAGAAGAGACGCAGAAAGAAGGAAGAGAGAGTGACGGAAAGAAGAAAGAGGGGGAACAAAAATGTCTGGATTATATAGTGAGAGAGGGAAGGGAAGCCCCTGCCCCTGGGCTGGAAAGTTCGAGGGAGAGGGCAGGGTATGTCAGCCACACCCTACAGCAGGTAGTGGGAGACGCTGGAGCTGCTTGTCCTGGGTCTGAAGCACAACACCTATGTCGTTTGATAAACATCAAGATGTCTGTTTCCCACATCCTGCTCCATCTCACCTTATTAGCTAGAATCCTGTTTTCACCCTATAACACACTAGGAGTTGCTTTTGCAGTAACCAGGCCCAAGGAGCTTAGAGACACACAAGAGAATCAGCAGAGCCTTCTGAGCTCTGGAAATCATTACAGGTACACCTCTGTCTTCACAAGGTCTCTGCAGCACGTATCTCAGCCCAAAGCTCTCAAACAGTGCAGCTTAAGAGGAGGGCTAAAGATCTCCAAGCTGAAGGGTCTAGTGTAAAGCTCAATGGCATAACCATTCATCTTGATAACTGCTGGAATGGGTCATTAATCCTTACTTGCCACCACAAAGTTCTGCTTAGACAACCACGTGGTAAACACTGTCAGGCAGAATTACACATACCAAATGTACCCACAACAGCTGGGCAACACTTGAGTTTGTCCCTGCATTTCACAATCATCTTTCTTGGTATGTGATAGCTAAGACTTTGAGAACAAATCCTTCATGAACAAAGGATGATCATCAGCCTCTGTCAGTCCCAGCTTAGCTACAGCGAAATACTTACAGATGGTCAGTTCCTGGCTTCAGTTGACTGTGTTTCAATGGTAGGCAAATATGGCAGAGAAAGTGATAAGTTATATCAAAGGTCTTTTCAAGTTTCTAACCAAGTTTTCATGACAAAGGAAGCATTCTGATAAATTTGTGAATTTTTTAAGGCTTAAAAAATGGAGTGTGTGGGTGTTGGGGTGGGGGTGGGGGTCTGAGAACAATTTACAGAGACCAGTTTCTTCCGTCATGTGGGTTTCAGGTATCAAGCTCAAGTGGCAGGGTTTGACAGCAAATGTCTTTACCAACTGAGTCACCTTGTAGGTGCAAGGTAAGTTTTCTTTTTTTTTTTAAGTACAAAATTCTAAAAACTCACTAAAAGTGCATTAATGACAAGTACTGAGTTGGCTTCCACAAGAGCTTTACTATAGACAAGAATAAATATGACATACTTATTAAAACATGCAGAAAATGTTAGGCAGGCAAATGGTTCTCAGTATAATTTCTGCTTTCACATATTCCAAAGATAATAAACAACCCCAAGTAGAGAACAGATCTGCACCAGGAGATGTAATTCTGGTATTAACAAGATCTCTATAAGCACTACTCCTCTGCAGCCTTGTGTATGATGCCCTGATGGTATGACCTGGGGTGCTCCTCATAAATGCTAATGACAACTCTCCAGCCAAGCCCCAAGCTTGAGGAATCTCAAAGGGACTCAAGAAGAGAGCTCTGGTACAGATGCCATTCTAAGGCCAGTCTTCCACAGAATGCTTTCCTTTCTGCCCTCATCTCCACCCCAAGAAGAGAATTCCAGTTGTGGCCACATCATACTTTCAGATAAAATAGGAGGGCTTTTGCAAGTACTGAGTTGGCATTTCCACAAAAGCCTCACTATAGACAAGGATAAATACGCCATGCTTATTAAAGCATGCAGAAAATGTTAGGCAAATGGTTCTCGGTATCATTTCTACCTTCACATATTCCAAAGATGTCCTTCATCCGTTGCCAAGGCTGCACTTATCTGACTGAAACCCAGGACAGGCGAGGGTGACAACTGGGCCGGAGCATGCACTCTGAGAAAGCTGTCGTGCCGACCAGTTTTATGTCAACCTGACGCAAGCTAGAGTCATCTGAGAGGAGGGAGCCTCACATGAGAAAATGTCTCCACTCTATCTGGCTGTAGGCAAGCTCAAAAGGTGTTTTCTTAATTAGTGATCGGTGGGGAAGGGCCCATCCCATTGTGGGTGGTGCCATCGCTGGTGGTCCTGGGGTATATGAGGAAGCAGGCTAAGCAGCCGTGAGGAGCAGGCCAGTCAGCAGCACCCCTCCATGGCCTCTGCATTAAGCCCTGCCTCCAGATTCCTGCCCTGCTTGAATTCCTGTCCTGACTTCCTTTAATGATGAATTGTGGTGTGGAAACATAAGCTGAACAAACCCTTTCCTCTCCCAAGTTTCTTTGGTCATGCTTTCATCACAACAATAGTAACACTAACTAAGATAGCTGTACTCTAAAATAAGCAACTTCGACTAACCCTCTAGGAGTATTCTGCTTACGCTCTCAGAAAATCTTCATAGTTACCACAATCACACACCAAAGAGAGTACATGGATGGTAATACCAATGTATCCATGCTCTAAGATCCTGATAAAAGGCCACTGAGCATTTCCAGTCCTAGAACCCTAAAGCTCTAACTCCTTTAAATAAAAATCCCGAGACAAAGCCTTGCTATAGTTATCACTGCCCAGAAATGTCCATATGCAAAATGCTGACTGAAAAGTAACAGCAGAAAATAAATTTCAATTTAAAGTATTATAGCTACATTTTAAAACTCCTTTTACACTAGCAGGGCATAGAGGTGCTGCAACCAGAAAAGCCACAAGATTCTGATGAGATAGTAAGATCGTATAAGCAAATATGCAACAGATCTTTAACTCTGTAGCGTAAATATGTGAAATCTCCTTATCAAAGAGCTGATTGCACCGTCCAACTTAATGTTACCTTCAACCAAAAAGTAACCGAGATACAAAGATAAAATGGGTCTGAGAAGCTTGGACCATTGACTCTAAATGAAGATATGGAGTATGGTGGAAGACAGGACCAGGCCTCCAGCTTTACTATGGGAACATAGCAAAGCCACTTTGGGAAGAAGCCATTGTTGTCAAGGCCTGCCTGCCTCTCTTTGCTTTCGCTTCCCCTGTTAATTTTCCTGGAAGACTGACAGACTTAGTGAGCTCCTGACTGAGACGAGACCACCCTCTCAAATATCTCTTCCTACAAGAGTAGAAAGTAGTGGTCCTCTCGCTAATGACAAAGAAGAGAGAGATCATGCCACAGACCTAAAACACCACTAAGGGCCAAGTCAGATTCCGTATCTGAACCCAGAAACTAGGTCTCGATAAACTTCAGTGTGTATTTAAACTCCGCTAGCTTAAGAGAATAAGCCAAGTGTGCCCTTCAGATACACAAGGTCTACCTTGGCAAAATTCCCCTCCTCTGAGAATAAGATTCACACAGCCACTTGGCTGCAGGGGTGGCAGATCTCACCCACACCTGATGCATCACCATGGCGCTAACTTGGCTAACTACATAAGGACAGACACGACAAATGCCTTACATAAGACAGATATGCCGAGGTGCGACAGGCATGGACCTGTGCTGGCATTTCCCATGGGCAAAATCTCTAGCCCCTTCCAAAGGCAACACTTTAATGACTTAATTTGGTCAAGACATTGATGACAGCTTAGCCACCAAATCAAAGTGCCTTCGGCATCTCCCCCTGCCGCTCACCCTCAGCCACCGACTCAACTCTTCTCTTACTCCTCTCCTGTTAGGGTAAGAGCCAGGTCTTCTGTTTCCTAAACATGGCCTCCGCTGCTGCAGTAATTCCCTAGGTGGTCACCATCAAACTCTTGCCAGGTTTTAAAAGCCAACAGTTACCAAACACATGCGAGTTTTGGATACTTATTTCAATTTCACTCTGACAATTGGTGAAAGAGTGTTGTTTTGTCCCCCTTTGAATCAGAAGTACAGTGCAGCTTAGAGAAATTGAGTCATTTCTGTTCAAGGGTACATAAGATAAGCCATACAACAGGCTCTGAACTCAGCTTTGTCTGATCCTAAACCCGTGTTCTTTAAAATAATAATAGTGGGTTTTCTCCAGCATCAGTCAAAATATAGCTGGCTTAAGCATCCACTGAGGATTTTGCTACTGCACAGAATGTTTCCTTCCTCTCTCTCTGCAATTTGGTGTTGTCTGTGTTCATTCATGTGCACCTAAGCCTTGGCCAGCTATGGGAGAACGACAAACGGCGCTCCCTTGGAGACCAGTAACACTAGAACAAGCCATCACCAGAATATAAGGCCACGTGATGCACATGGAGCACCAGGAGGACCTAAGCCCTGGGAAACAATGGCAGACTTCCCTCAGCACCAAAGGTGAGATCAGATAGGGCTGTGCAAAGGGGAGTGAAGGGGCTGGCGGTGCAGAAGGTGACCTTCCAACAGCACACTCTAGGCTGCAGTATGTCAGTTCATTTAGTCTTCCTGTGAGGCATCATCATTAACAGGTAAAGACAACGTAGTATGTAAAGCCCAACAAATTGATCCAAGGTCACACTACAGCCTAGTGTCAGAGCTAGGTTTGCTGCATCTGCCTCCTCCTGATCCCCTTTCTTTAAAGCTGGAAGCTTTTCACAGGGGCAAACAAACCGAGCAGGCCAGGGAACTGGCAAGCACTGACAGAGCCGGGCAGAACCTAATCGTTCTCTTTCTAAACTGCTTAGAAACCAGCAGCATTCTTTGTCTGATCCCAGAGAGATAAGTTCATTTCCAGCCTGGAAGATTCTTCCCTATTGGGTTTCTACAGCAAACAAGATCATTCTCTGCAAATTAACATTATGACTGCGTTGTTCAAGTACAGAACAGCACTCAGGACCACGGAAGGACCGGCCAAGGACAGACTCTGTTGGCACCAGGTTGTGAGGGCACAGGGAGGGGGCCATAGAAGACCCCTTAATGCACAACTCTTTGTTAGGAGAGAAAATCCCAGAGGTGAGTGAGAGGTCATCAAGGCTTTCCAACCCCTCGAAATTCTGAGCTCCATGAAAATGCTTTGGCAAGCAAAGATCTGAAGTTCCTACAACAGCCCGGGGAGGAGGTAACTGAGGCTCTATCTTCCCACAGAGTCTGTCTTTAGACTCCAATGTTGCTGAGACTAAAAAAGAGCAAATCTGTTTTGTTAGCAGGGGTCAGGATTGAGTCAGGTTTTGTGTTGTTAGAAAGGAGTAGGAGTGGAAGGGCACCTAAGCCTGACTCATCAGCTCTTCATCACACATGGGAGAGTAGGAAGTTTGGGGAAGGTGCACCTTCTTGAGACCTCAGGCTTGCTCTCTTCCCACTACAAAGGGGGAAAAGAAGGCCTTGCTGTCCCAGCACCCACTTGCAGCTCCTTACAGCCTGCCTTTCACAGCACCAGCTGCCTATACCGGAGACAGATATCGCTGCTTTGATGCCTCTGCTCCTGTGCCCTTAGGAAGCCCTCTAAGCAGATTCAACATAATAGATCTAATCACTCAAACAAGAATCGGCTACAGCAGTACACTCAGACAGTGAGAGAAGCACCCATTACTTCATTGTCAGAACGTTTAAAAAGAGTATCAAGGTCATCTCTCATCAAGCCTCTCTCTGGGAACAGATTTCATCCGTTGCTTTTTGTAAGGCCAAAGGACTGTATGCCACCTTCCCTTAATATTTCCTGCCACTCTGCAGTTCCGCTGTCACCAATCATCACGTTAGGCAGTAGTCAAAAGACATAACCTTTCATAAAATGCACCTACCTTAATGCTCTCAGAGTATTTATAGGTCACTTTCCTTGTTGGATTGTATTTGTGAACTTATGCAATAATTCAAAAAAAGAATTTCTTCTTTTTCTTTACCATTAGTAAAAATCATCAGCGATCAGAACTAAGACAAATGTAAATAAGACATATCAATGACCTTTAGGCTGTGTTGTTCACATAGTACTGGTCAGACTGGTTTTCTTACCCACTACCCCAATATCAGACATTTTGATCATGAGTAGTCTAAAATATCTGGGAACGTAGAAACTAGATGATTTTAAAAAGAAGCTATGGCATTCTTTTTTTTTTCTTAAAATTATTTTCTTCCAAGCTCATTCCCTGTGTGTACATACTAGGTCTCTGACCAGTCATAGTTAGTGTTTCTGCTGGTGTGCACTCATTCTCCTTCCCTTTACCCTACCCCATCCATAAAGTGCCTTTCAAGCTTCTCAAAGTCATTATGTAAAAAACAGCACTCATCATCTCCCTCTATCACCTCCCACATCCTCTCTCTTTTTTTTTTATAGCGCTACCTACTATCATTGTTCAAATGAACCTGCAAGTCACACTTTACTCCTTTTCACTCAAGGTCCCTCATAGCCAATGTCAAAGACTTCCCTCTTAGACACATCTATGCGTCTCCATTCTCATGGCTACTATCCTAGCTCAAACCAAAATGATAATTCCCCAAAATTGCCCTAACATCTTTCCAGCTGGTTTGTTTGCCCCTATTTATATTCTTCTAACCAAAGACTTACAGTTCATCTGGGGATCTTTCTACAGTTTATTTAATCATGTTACACTGCTCACTAAATTCCATCTATGGTTCCACATTAAGATGAATCCCAGATGCCATAGCTGAAGGACACCTGCCATTTACCTCTCTCCAAACTCATCTGTCAGCAGAATCTCTTTACATCCATGCTCTAGCAACACCAAATGCCTTTCAGAATCCTAAACCCGATGTTTCACCACCTGCTTCTTGGCTCTTCTAGCATCACAAAATTGCACAGGAGAAAAGGACTGGAACATCAACATGGTTTTCTGCCAAGATCATTCTTATTATCAGAAAACTCTATGCACTTGATAAGTGAGTCACTGGTGGCAAACACTACTTTGGTAGCCACGAAGACACTTAACTTGTGGCCATCGTATCTCAATGTTTTCATTATATTTGAGTTCAGTCGTTTAAGTCCTGAGCTATGTGTGGTAGTGCACACAGGATCTCGGTACTTGAGAGGCTGAGACAAGGAAATTGCAAGTTTAAGGCCAGTCTGGGCTACTGAGTGAAACCCTGTCTGAGGGAGAAAAAGTTCAGCATTCTATAATAGCTCAAAACATACTAAGAAACTATCTGTCCCCAACACAGTTGGCTTGCTCCTCTATGTAGGTTTAGCAGGATATTTCCTCTTTGCTAATCCAGATCCCACAGGCATCCTCCCAATCTCTGTACTTTAAGTAAGAATTCTGCCACAGCCCACATGACTGCTTATGCCCAATTTAGAAGGCTTCTTTTTCTCTGTTGGCCCCTTCAGCTGTTCTCTAAGGCATAGGAGCTAATGATCAGAAAACAGAAACTTTCCATTTAGTAGCTATGTGTGGCATGGTATCAATCAGGGCTGAGTAAGATATTTTTTAACAAATAATTTTAAATTTTATTTTACTATATATTTATTTTATGTTGGGGGCATACACATGCCATGTCATGCATATGGAGACCAGATGACAACCTGCAGGAGTCGGTTCTCTTCTTACACCATGTGGGCCCTAGGAACCTTCATCCACAGGTCCATCTGGACAGACAGGGTTTTTGTTTTTGTTTGTTTTTTTTTTTTTTTTACTTTAAAATCATGAAGCTCAATAAAGGGGACAGATAGAAGAGCTATACAGCAGAATTTTGATAGCATTTCTAGATTGTTCTTGGTCATAAACAGAGCAAAATAAAGAAGGTAATAGGCAAAGACCATGAACCTGGAATCAAAAGGCTATATCCTACATCTACACTGTTTCAGAAATATGGCTTAATTACTGGAGACATAGATTTTTGTCAGTGCTGGGGATTGAATCTGTGAATACTAGTGAGTGCTTAAGCTCCTTACTTATATCTCTATCCCTGGATATGGGTCTTAGTATTATTAGAATTGCAAAACAACATCCGTATGAGGCAGATTACAAAGTCCCCTTCCTTCTGACTGAGGGCAGGCTCCTTCCTTCTGACTGAGAGCAGGCTCCTTCCTTCTGGCTGAGGGCAGGCTCCTTCCTTCTGGCTGAGGGCAGGCTCCTTCCTTCTGGCTGAGGGCAGGCTCCTTCCTTCTGGCTGAGGGCAGGCAGGCATCCCAGCTGGAAGACGGTTCTGTAAGAGCTGTATACCCATGCACAGACGGTCCTACATGACATTGCTCCACCCATCAAAATCACCACTTCACCACAGAAATGCAGGTACTATGTCAAATTCCTCATTACTCAATGCTAAATAAAAGGAAGTACATCTTTTTCTTTTTTTATCTTTTCATAATAGCCAGTTTGTATAATATCACCCACCACCACACCACAACAGTGAAGCAGATATTTTTATTATTAACAATAGGAACAGAAATTCTCACAAGCAGAGTTTGTCCAGACATTGCAATGAAGTATAATAATCCCTGGCTAGCCCAGTGACTTTTAATTGAGAGAAGCAACGTGAAAGTGTCAAAGAGACAGACAGCAGGGTTGAGTATTACCTTATCAGGAATAGGACACGGAAGAAAGTCAGGGGCCATTTCTCTTAGTTTTATTCCTTTTGAATTTTTTTTTAAGTAAGACTCATTCAAGTTCAGGGTCAAGATGGGCATACACTAGCCCCACTGAACTGGTTAGAGATCCAGCTGATACTCCTCACCTGCCCTAGTTTCAAAGTCTTGCTACACTTAATGTATCTTTTCTATTCCCCATTGCAAAGAGGATTTGTATGTGTAGCTTACATTGCAACTGCAGTAAACAAGAAAATGAGATGCTTGGTGTGACATCAATGACCTATTTTACCTGCATCCAATAGAGGACTGAAGATTTTTACATTTAGAGTAGCCTGGTTTGGTTGGTTGGTCTTTGTTGTTGTTTGTTAAGTTGACATAAATTAGAGTTATCTGGGGAGAGGAACCTCAACTGCGAAAATGCCTCCACCACATTGGCAAGCCTGTAGGAATGCCTCCATCACACTGGCAATTATCTTGGTTAACTACTTGATGTAGTCCCACCTCTGGACAAGTACTCCTGGCATGTATAAGAAAGCAAACTGAGAGCACCAGGGAAGAGGCAGCAAGCATTAGTCTTCCATGGCTCTGGCTTCAACTCCTGAGTTCAGGCTCCTTCCTTAGGTTCCTGCCCTCTCTTCCTTTAGTGATGACTGTGACCTGGAAGTACAAGACAAATAAATACTTCCCCCCAAGGCTGCCCTTAGTCATGGTTTTACCACAGCAATAGGACTAAGAAATAGGGTACCAAAATCTCTCTCTATGACTGCAGATAGGGTGATCCTAATATTGTCTACATCCTCACCATGGCCTTACTTCTCAAAAGAAATTCAAGTAGCAATATGTAAGTGGTTTAACACATTATATATAAAAAACTCTCAGTGTGCCTTTCTGAAGAGAGGATGGATCAGATGATAGAACTACTGATTTCTAAGAGTTTAGAAATACTGATATTAGAAATGTCAATTATTTTCTCTTTGGAAAGCAATAGGTTTCACACTGGAGTGAGGAGGAGTTTGAAAGCTGATGGACACATCAACCCTCCCCCCAGGCAACCTTACAGAGGACATCAACAGACAGTAGGGCTAATAAATAATGCATAAGAGAGAGGGACAGAATCTAAGCATCTGGCATTGTAATTGCTGAAATAGCACCAAATTTGGAACTTTCCACACTAATAATACTTCAAAAGTATTTTTCGTTTTTCTAGAGTAAAACCTTATACTTGCCAAAGATTAAAAACTATAATAAATAGTTAGCTTGGGGAAGATTGTATTCTTTTGCTATTCCCTAGATAGAAATACTGAGATCTATTTTCAAATTCAGTTGGTTTTGATATCAATGGTGTATTAGTTAGCAAGAAAATAAACTAGCCAACAAACAAAAGGCTGAGAAGCCCACTCTGGTGAAATCATGATCCCTCTCTCCATTGGGTATCAAGGTCCTGCAACAGGCTAGGAGAAACACAGACCTGCTGATCCAAAAGAATGCTGTTATAACCATGTCTCTTGGCTCTATTAAGACTTTAGATTCCCGAAGAAGCCCTGGCCGTGATCCTGGCAAGGAGGGCTTTGAATCACTGCAGAGCTTCTGAGAGCACTACACTAAATACCAGGAGGTTCTGCTGAGAAGCAAGGCATTAGAAAAAGCCATGTGGAATGCTGGGAATCCTCATGCAGACACACCTCAACTTGATTATAATTCTTGACTCCAGCTCTGAAAGATACCAGTTACAGAAGGGGGGGAGGGGGAAACTGAGAAAAAAAAAAAAACTTAGTTTATGCCATATTGGCTATAAAGAATAAGACTTGTAACAGATGAAATGGGCAAGGGCAAAGGGCTTAATGAGATTCATTATAGAGTTATACCGGCCTGGGCAGGGCAAAACCAGAAGGAAGCCATGCTGCTCTGACAGCTCATGCTTCTGAGTGTACAGCGCTATCACACAGGAAAAACCTGGTGGAACCCTCCATGCGCATGCTAAGGAAGAAGCATCATGATGGGCAAACTGAACTGTGAAGACCGTGGTTCCAAAGAAAGAACTGACAGATGTAACACTACAAAGTTTAGAAAAATCCTGCAGGGTATGGATCCAACATATACTTTCAGCTCAGTGATTTTAACCTTTTCGATCTCTATTTCTCCCAGGCAAAGAACATTATATCATTATACTTGTTAGAAAAGTAACAATATTCCCTGACTTGCAACCAACATTTATTGATTCAAATCTGACTCCAAGACTTATTTGTCCATTTAAAAGAGACTTGAGAAAGTCATATGTTCATTTTTCATTTGTAAGAGAAAATCTTCTTCAGAGACCCTTAACCCTGTCCTACAAATGGTAGTCACAACTTATTAGTGTTCTGTTCTTGTGAGATGAAAATCTCCCTATATGCTCAGGACCAGGAACATTCAATACAACTTTGAGCTTATTATTTGAAAGATTTTATAGCAATCCCACCCTCGTTGGCCAGCTTATGGGACTGCTAGTACCATGAAAGAGGGTGCTACATGTGAAACATGTGAGATGAAGAACTTTATCAGAATACTGTTTTCCCCATTGAAAAAGAAAGATGCCATGGGGGGGGGGGTCAAATTGCAGAAGCTTTTGTAATGCTAGGAAGAGATGATTGTGAGCAGTTGATAAAATGATAGAGATTTAAAAGAAGAAATGTTTAAAAGAGAGAATCAGAAACATTGTGTGTGAGATAAACACAATACAGTAAATTCATGCTCTCGATTTTCAAAACTCCAAATGGTGACTATCATGAAAACCTTATTTCTGGTGGATCTTCTGCAGGCATTGCACACCATATGGTGTACATACACACAGGAAGAACATTCACAGACTATGATCTGGATACAGCAGATCAGATGAACTCACAGCAAATGCAGGAGCACACACAGAACCTGTACAAGCCAAGCCAGAGCAAGTCCCAGCAAGAAGAGAGGAGGTCACACACAATCCCACCCCAAGCCAAGGAGTTATGGACAATTAGTAGCTGCTCAGAGACAAGACAGTGTCCTGTGTGAGTGTAGTCTCTAGTAAGGCAATCCTTTCTCAAAGGAAGAGCACACATCCAAAAGTATTTGGGCAGTACAATTTTGTCTTTAAGAGTTTTGGGTTTTTGTTTTTGTTTTGTTTTTTATGATAGGAAATTTGGTGGGTAGAAAAGCAGAGATGAGTTTGGGAAGACCTGGAGGAGGGGGCGACCAAACTCTCAAAGAATTAATTTGTTTGTTTCATGTAGGACAGGCTAGCTTCAAATTTGTATGTAGGATGACTTTGAATTTTTTTTTTGGGCTGTCCTGGGGATCTCTTTGTAGACCAGGCTGTCCTTAAACTCACTGAGATACACCTACTTCTGCCTCCCCAAGCACTGGGATTAAAAGTGTGTGCCACCACACCGGCTAAGAATTAATTTTTTTAAAGAGTTTACTTCTAGTCTACACATACTCAAAAAAAAAGATATTGGAAAACTGTGCTAAGAACATTTTCTGGAAAGAACAAAAGAATATAAAAGGCAGTTCAGAGACATGAAAAATACATTGAGAAGTTTCAAAATCACCTAATCAATCCAGTAAAAATAGGGCTAGTGGAAGAGAAAAAATATTTGAGGGAGTGTGGTAATAATTTTAAGAACAGGAGATACAAAGTTCAAAGTTTGAAGATATACTCTGAGGAGCAAGGTTTAGAATCAATAAAATAAATCCATAAACACAGTGTGGTTAAACTACAGAGCACTGTAAAAGCTACTAGACAGAAAAGACAGCCTTGTCCAAGGAAAAGACAGCATTAGTAACAATCGCTATTAAGAGAAAGTGGAGCAGTATCATCCTCAGACTGAAAGGAAAATTTTCGCCCCAGGAATTCCATACTTACCTACCTATTTGGGTATGATGACTCAAGAGTCTCATTTGGGAAAAAATATGAAGAATATACTTGACAATGGTGGTAGTGTGACCAAAGTCTAGGCAATAAAGATTTCAGAAAAGACTAAGCACAGAAATTTTAAAATACTGTGTATTTATTTCACATTCATAACAATTTTATTAGTTTCTTTAATGTCAGAATAAAGATATGCACTACCATAAGAAGAACATATGGTACATTAGTTGTGAGGAAAGAGGAATGAGGAGATTCTTTTCTTATTTGTAGAGATGTACTAAATAAACAAACTTAAGGAAACCTCAGAAGTTAAATGTATTAGAGTATAAGGGCAACTCCTAAACTGAGAAAGTGTGCATGCATGTTCCAAGCCAACAGAGAGAATACAAAGAGATAGGAGAGGAGCAGCCTGCTGAATACGGGAGTGGAGGGATTGAGGGGTGGAGGGGGGGGAGGGGGAAGGCAGGGCAAGGCAGTGGGATGCCGTGGTGGTCGAGGTAGCAACATGTCTTCTCAAGATTCGTTCTACTCACTGAGGAAGCGCTCTGGGAAGTAGCTGCTTCCCAAGTTCACCCTGCATCCAGGTAGGACAGTGTGACTACGTCTCGTCAGAGAAAGGTGAGCAAAAAGTACAAACGGCGATTGTCGGACGTGTTAAGAAATAGGTGTGCCTTCTCCACTCTCGCTTTCAGTGCTGACGGGAGAGCTTAGAGCACAGCCACTAGACAGAAAGAGTCCAGGCTCCGGAGTAACCCAAGAGGCCGTCCCTCTGTGCTTAAATCATTTCCGACAAAGTAGCTTCACGCCTACCAGGAACACCAAAAGCACTGCAACAAGAATGAAACATTTATTTTGTAAGGATTGGCTATGAGTGTACATGGAAAAATCTAAATTTCAAGACATGTCTAAATTAAGTTTTAGCTTCATTATTACAAATAACAGTCTAACCTCAAACTTCCTGTGGAGCAGAGAGTGACCGTGAACTTCTGATCCTCCTCCTCCACCTCCCAGCACTGTGACAACAGGCAGGCTGCCAGTAATCACATATAGAACTAGAGTTCTAGACATTTCAGTCTCAGGAAATCCAACATCCTCTTCTGCCCTCTGTGGGCACGAGGTACACATGTGGTGTTTATACACATATAACAGAGCAACATTCACACACACAAAAGCATGTATTTTAACATGTAATTGTTATCTCCATTGTGTGTGTGTGTGTATGCTTAAAATATAAGCATATATATAAAATACCAGGAGCTGGAGAAATGACTCAGTGGTTAATAACACAGCTCGTCCAAAGGATCTGAGTTCCTAGCACTCACATGAGGCAGCTCATAACGGTCTGTAACTCCAGCTTTGAGGACATATGATGTCTCTGAGGGAACCTGAACTCGCACACATCACACATACCCATACGCACGCACGCACACATACCCCCTATACATATCTAAACAAAAATAAAATTAAATCTTATAAAAAAACAAACAAAAGAAAAATTTCTACCATTGCAGAGACAGCTCCTTGGCAGTTAGGAATAATTTTTGCTCTTGTAGAGGACCCAGGTTCAGTTCCCAGCACCCATATGGTGGCTCATAGCCATCGATTAACTCCAGTTCCAGGTAATCCAGCATCCTGTTCTGACCTCTGTGGGCACCAGGCACACATGTGAGATTTACATACATAAAAGCAGAAAACATTCTGACACACAAAATTAGATAAATAAATCCTAAATTTTTTTATCCTCAAGAATTAGGAAATTTTTATTAATAAAAAAATCAAAATTTTGAAGTTTATAAAGCAAAAGAAATCTGATTTACTCTATGGAAAAGTAAGTTTAAATGCAATAAAATAAAAGGAAAATATGAAGTCTCCCTCCAATCAGCCTATCAAGTCCCTTCAGTTCTCCTCTCTGGACCTTGCTCACGGTATTCTTTGAGAATCAAAGACAAAAATATATTAGCTGAGTAAAAGTGATGGAGTCAAGCAATATTTTGGAGTTGTTATGAACACAGCTGACAGAAAACATAAAATTGTAACATGGAAGGCAGATAATTATAAATGCTTACTTATGATACAGGGCACAGAAAGTAACAACCATTTCTTAAAACTTGAATTTATGCAAATAATAGTCAACAATGAAAAGGGGGAAGAGGGGGAAAGAAAGACAAGGAAGACAACACATGCCATCAGAAAACTTTGATGACAAGGAAGGTAACCCTGTATTTATTTGTGAAAGGTTGGTCAGTTTTAGGTCCCTCATATATAAAATAAAAAGTAAAGGCTAACATTCAGACTAGCAGTTAGAGATGTGAGCAATCCAAGGCCTTCACTGCAGCTGGGGTTTGAACTCTGGTCATTAGATCCTAGTATTTTTCTGAGACACACAAAATGCATAGTTGATTAAGAGCCTATCATTACTCCCTCTTTAAAAATAAAGCCAGAGCTGGGCTTAGTGATGCACGCCTTTAATCCCTGCACCTGGGTTACAGAGAGAGGCCAGACTCAAGGCCAGTCTGGTATGTAGAGCAAGTTCCAAGCAAGCCAGGGCTACATAGTGAGAAAATAGTATAAATAAATAAATAGTATAAATAAATAAATATTATTTTTAGATAGAAATATAATAAGCCAGAAAGAAAAACTTAATTTATAAATAATAAATAATGCAGTTGTAGTTAACATTCTCAAATACTGTGGTCAATGGTGATGATGATTACAATGAGGACAACAACGATAATCTGATAATGAGTGTTAGGTAGTTGGCTCATTTGGCAAAATGTCTGCCTGCAAGTATAAGGACCTGAGTAGGATTCCCCAGCATCCATGTACAAAGCCCCATGCTGGGGAGACAGACAAATCTCTCAGGCAGCCAGCCTATCCTAAGCAGCAAGCTCCAGGTCCTTGTAAGAGTTAAGGTGAGGACTGGACAAATACCCCATGGGTTAGAGAAGTGGCTGCTCTTTCAAAGGACCCAGATTTGATTCTCAGCACACACAGGAACCTCAGAGGCAAGCCTCACCATCAGAACACAAGTGATGGAAAAGAGAACCACAGGCACTGAAGACATAATAGAAGTAATGAATACTTTACTCAAAAGAAATATTACATTAGAAAAAAATATCCTGGTGTAAAACATCCAGGAAATGTGAGACACTATTAAAAGACAAAATCTAATTTTAATAAGAATAGAGGAAGAAGAAACCCATGTCAAAAGCCCAGAAAATATTTTCAACAAAATCATAGAAGAAAATTTCAATAATCTAAAAGAGATGCATATCAAAGTACAAGATGCATACAGAAGAACATCAAATAGACTAGCCTAGAAAGGAAATTCTTATCAGTACATAATAATCAAAACGCTAATGTACAGAACAAACAAAGAATATTAAAAGGGAAAAATCAGAGTAACAGGCCAGAAGAAATCAGAGACTATACAGGCCAGAAGAGCCTAGACTTAAGTTCTACAAACTCTAAGAGACCACGGATGCCAGCCCAGACTTCTATACTCAGTAAAATTTCAATCACAAAAGATAGATAAAATAAGACATTGTATGATAAAGCCAAACTTAAGCAATATCTATTTATAAATTGAGCCCTACAGAAGGCACACACATGCACACATACACCACAAAAACAAAAAAATAATAACAGGAAGTAACAAGTAACACATACTATTCATTCATATCTCTCAATATCAATGGTCTCAATTTTTCCTTCCCCACAAAAAGACAGACTAACAGAATTGGATGCAAAAACTGGATTCATCCTTCTACTGCATTCAAGAAACAAACCCTAACATCAAGAATAGATATCACCTCAGGATAAAAGGATGAAAAAATACATTTCCAGCAAATGAACCAAAAAAAGCAGGCTTTTATAACCATGTTAACATCTAACAAAATAAACTTCAAACCAAAACTAATCGGAAGATATTTGGGTAGGACACTACATACTGAAAGGGAAAAAAAATCCACCAACAGGACACTGCAATGCTTAACATCTCTGCCCCAGACACAAGCGTACCTGCTGCACTGAAACAGTGTAACATTGCTACAGAGTAAATCACATATTTAGCCTCACACACTGACCCTGAGAGACTTCAGTACCCCAGGCTTACCAATAGACAAGACATCCGGAGGAATGATGGAGCTCACAGGTTATAAACTAATGCGCCTAACAGATACTGCACCAAAACACAAAGGAACATACCTTTTTCTCAGCACCTCAAATGACTTTCTCCCAAAACTGACCACAAACTCAGACACAAAGCAAGTCTAAACAGATGGAAATTTTCTTTTTTTTTAAAGCTCTATTCCTTTATTGAACATATGAGTGCTCTATTTGCATGTACATTTGCATGACAGAACAGGGTACCAGATCTTATTATAGATGGTTGTGAGCCACCATGTGGGTGCTGGGAATTGAACTCAGGACCTCTGGAAGAGTAGACAGTGCTCTTAACCTCTGAGCCATCTCTCCAGCCCCCAAAATTTTCTAATAAACAGAAAACTGAAATAACACCCTATGTCCTATATGACCTCAGATTAAAGCTGGATATCAACAAAAACCTTACAGACTTACGGAAACTGAATGGAAAATGAGTCAAGATAGAAATTAAGACAGAATTTAGAAACATTAAGACTCTCTAGAGCTGAATGAAAATTAATGCACAGCATACGGAAACTTAAACAAGGCCTTCTAAATCAACATGGTCAAAACTTAGAAACTCACAGAGACTGAGGCAGCATGCACAGGGCCTGCACGTGTCTGCAGTACATGGGGTCCTAGAGCTAAAAGAGAAGTGGACCCAAGCCCCAATCCCTAACCCAGAAACTAAAATTTAGTTTTCTCCAAGGGAACCTCACTGTGGAAACAAGCTCCTCTTAAGGGTAGGCTGCATGTCCAGCAGAAGATGGACAACAGAAAATGAACTTGCAGTGTCTTTGGAGGTTTTCTGTCTCATACGGTTGTGTCTAGGCTCTTTCTTTTATTTTCATTCCATCTTACTTTATTTTTGTTTTATTTATTTTTATTGTATCTTTTTACTCTACAGGTCATTTGTATAAATATTATAGCTTCAAGTTTAGTGTTTTTATGGATTTCCAAGTACTTCTTGTGCCTTCTCTTGGACTATTATCCTTCTATTTATTTTAGCCAATCCTGATGTATTGGTTTTTGTTTTATCATATCATATTATTCTCTCTCAGAAGTCTGTTTGTTTTCTAATAAGAGACCAGAATGGAGTTGATCTAGATGGGAGAGAAGGTGGGGACAAGCTGGGAGGAGTATAAAGAGAGGAAACCACAGTCAGGACTTATATGAGGAAAAATGTATTTTCAATAAAAGGGGGATAAAGAATACTCTCAAAACCAGAACAGCTTTTGAAAATTTCTACATTCTTGTTTTCAAGGATGTGCTGGCTAGTTATATGTCAACTTGACATAAGCCACAGTCATCAGAAAGGCAGAAGATTCAATTGACAAAATGTCTCCATAAAGTAGGGCTGTAGGCAAGCCTGTAGGGCCTTTTCTTAATATGTGATTGATGGGGAGGGTTCAGCCTACTGTGGGTAGGGACACTGATGGGGTAGTGATCCTGGGTTCTATAGGAAAGCAGGCTGAGCAAGCCATGGGGAGCAAGCCAGTAAGCAGCACCTCTCCATGGCCTCCGCATCAGCTTCTCCCTTTAGGTTCCTGCCCTGCTTGAGTTCCTGCCCTCACTACTTTTGATTATGTTTATACTGTGACCTTTCCTCCCCAAGTTGCTTTAGGTCATGATGCTTCATCACAGCAATAGTAACCCTAACCAAGACAAAGGAATTATAGGAGCATTTTACTTATATATCTTATTAACTGAGAAGAGATCTTGAATCTGGAAATTTAGAATCTAAATAATTAGAATGATCTTAATCAGTGAGAACAGGGTTCCTTTGATTCAGGCTATTTCAGTCTAAATTAGTAGCATTACCCGGATTTTGGAAAATATTGCACATCACTAATAGGCAAGTACTTTTCTGAATGGTAAAATACAGACACACAGAAAAGCCCCCAAACTCACCAACTCTGGAATCTAGTATTAGAGCCTTTTGCTAGTGACTATAACATTCCTACCTGATTGAGTCTAAAGAAAATAAAGTCATAGAAAGATAAGTTTTTCTGAAGGTTTTCACCCAACAGAGACTATATCTCTAAAAATGATTAGTAATAGAGTTCTCAATAAATATTAATACTAAATGCCCAACTATTGCTTCCAACTGTACACATTGACTCAGCAGTCACAAGGCAAAGAAACTATAAAATTAACAGAATATTCTAATGAGAAAAAAGTCATCAACTTTTTATTGTCATTTAGAAATAAAGAAAAATTTATCTGATTTTAATTAGAGCTTAAATTGTACTTTCTCTGATTAAAACTATCCTCAGTTCTGTTAGGTGAATCCACTGGAAAATTCAGTGGAAGAACTCCAAGCTTATAAAACTATTGTTTAATTAAAAACATGCCTCTTCTGTGGATTAAAAACCCATATATCAGAGATGGAATCAATGAAGATACATGACAGGTGTTACAGCCAATTCAAAGGAGAAATGTTTAAATTATGTAGAATAATAGAATAAAGGAATGTTGAGATGAAGGTGCAAGTGGAAACAAAACTAGCTTCTTAAGGAGAGGTCAACCGAAGGCCAGGCCAGCATCTGCAGTAATATAAACAAAGATTGCTTCTCACTGCTATCTCTTACCTACAACTTACATAGTTGTAAAATGGCTTCCTCGGACTTAGATATTAGACTCCAGACAATGAAGCTTTCCACCCACACATTTTCCATACACAGGGGTCCCTCTCCTTTGAAACAAGACAGAGTGGGAAAAGATGAGTCTATCCACAGGTTAATTCATAGCAAGAAATTTAGGATGTTCCTCTTCAATAGCTTCCCCCAAACTCTGGCATGTTCAATGAAACATATGCTAAAAATTAAGGGAACTCCTTACTGTGAGAAAACTCTATGCACAAACAAATATCTCACATTAGTGTCAAAGCAAAACCACAGCTCTCACCTCATGGGGATTAAGAGACATTCTAGAGCCAAATATGACTGGCCATGGCCCAGAAGCACAGATTCCAGTCACCCAGTTCTCATGTTCCAAAATGGCCATGGTTTTATGAAGTTTTTACATTCACAGAATAAAAGAAAGTTGTAAGTCAAAACACTTAAAAACCTCTTTATTTTTTTCTTGTATACGTTCACAGTGAGCGTAGCTGCCGTACTAGGAGCTGACTCAGGTCCTCTGCAAGGGCACCAAGGGCTCTTAATTGCTCAGCCATCCCCCTGGACCCTAAAAGGAGCTTTTAAAAAACTCAGATCATCTAGGAGATATTCTGGATCATTCTTTGAATGACTAGATCAAACCTCTATAGAAGCTGTCAGAAGTTGAGTCAGGGACTGTAACACTCTCCCTAGGCAAGTTTGGGAAGTGGTGCTCTGGCATGTTTAGTTTATGGAGTTGGATATCAGAAATAAAATAGATTTGTACATCTTTAAAGGGCCTATAGTTCTTTACAGGAGTCTTGTAGGGCCACTGGATTCATCCTGAATACAGCCAGAAAGTGGTAGGTCATGGGAGAGGAATAGGCTTGGTAGAAAATTCAAAATAAGATTCACCTGCTACACAGTGTATCTGATGGGGGAAAAAGAGAGGAAGAGAAAGAAAGATAACGACAAATGCAAAGCAAATCTTACAGAGGCTGAGAGTTCAAAGGGAAAACTCCAGCTACACCTAAAGATCTCACAGAAACCTGAGCCTACTCAGGACAACTAAGCCAGAAACTCCATAGGAGGGCTCCTGCACTGGTGGTTTTGAAAGTTCTTACAATGGTGGCAACTCGGAATGCAGGCTGATCACCCCAGTCTCCTAGCTTGAGCTCATCAGTTTCACAGGTGATGGAACAGGGCATAGGTACAGTGCTTTCAAGGGACTCAACTCTTCCTGCTAAAGAGGATGTGAGAATTTGGGTTGAGTTTCTTCTCTTTTAAATGAAAGCAAAATTACTAAACAGAAAATAAGTTGTGGGGGATGTTAGATTTTTGTTATTGTTTTAAAGAGAATCAGATCACAGAACATTCCTTTTCTCTGAATAAAAAAGAACACCAGCAAATCTGACTTTCTGATCAGGGCGTACTATCCTGCCATGGTTGAATGACATCTCAGAAGTATGGTTGAAAAATGATAGGCTTAAATTTTTCCCCTTTGTAACCTATCGAGAAAAGTATTGACTTAGTGATACTCAGTGGTGCAAAGGAAATAAACATGGAGTTGGCCTCAAACACTGATAGAATCAATGTCCATATTACTCAGGGGCACTTTGTCTCAATTTCATCTCTCTGAAAAAATATGTCTCATTATATCTAAAATGCCGTTGATTATAAGATGTACCATGATTTGATAAATTTGTTCAGTAAATATGTTCAGGTAATAATGTATGCAGTGTAGATGGGAGGAATGCAGGATAAGAAAACAGAAATAGGAAAAGACTGTAAGAAAAAACAAGAGTCTGAGGGGGAAAAAAACAACAAAGGTAGCTATGCGCCACAAGAGTAAGGAAATCCAAGACGTTAAGTTTGAACAACCCTGGCAGATTCACTTAACAGATGAGTCCTTCAATAACTGTGGTTTGAATAAAAATGCCCCCATCAGTCCACAGGGAGTGGTGGTACTAGGAGGTGTGGCCTTGTTGGAGGAAATTTATCACTGGGGTTGGGCTTCAAGGTTTCAGAAACTCAAGCCTGGACTAGTGGTGCACTGTCTCTTCCTGCTGCTTGCGGGTCCTGACGTAGAACTCTCAGCTACCTCTCCAGGACCATGTCTAGTTGCATGCAATTGTGCTTCTGGACGTGACCATAATGGCCTGTAAGCCAGCCCCAATTAAATGTTTTCCTTTATAAGAGTTGCCGTGGTCATGGGGTCTCTTCACAGCAATAGAATCCTAACTAAAACACTGACTGACAATGTGTAGAAAATACCCAGACCAGAATCATGCCAACAGAGGAGCAGGGAGAGGAAGAGAAGCTGTTTCTGCTCTCTGTTAGATTCTACAAAATTCTACAATGCTTTCAGACAGCACCTGTAGCAACCAGGGCTCCGAACTAGCACTGCAGTGTCCCAGGACCATTCCGTAGTGAGGAAACATTCACCATCAACCTTGCCAGAGGAAGGCAATTTGTTGGCTCAAACTTTGGAAAACACCTGATTAAGGAATCCAATGGCCCAGAGACTCAGAATCAAAGCCCCTTTCTTCATTTCTTTGCCTTCTCTTTTTCTTACCTCTCTATCATGAAGCACAGACGCTGGCTACCACAGACTAGCCTTACTAACTCATGAACCAAGGGTTAAATACAAACATACCATTAGTGTTGTCCAAAACCATTAGGTGGGAGATTTGTAAAGCTTTATAAAGGAGGCGTCAGGATGCTGACCGCCCCAGACTTCATTTTTCACACGTCAACCTCGCATCCAAATTTGCTTTACAAAAAACTCATCAAAATCTCAGCCTCTGTGCATAACTACACATTTTTCAAAGAACACGGTGAATAAGCAAATGAAGCGACATAAAGGGCCAAACCCAATAACACAGTGGACCGTATCTAAGGCATGTCCAAACAAGGTATCTCATTTCCCCCGATACATCTGAAGAGAAACGAACGACAGTCGTTGGGGACTAGTTTAGCCTCCTGTGACAACTTGTGAGACGGCACTTGCGAAGCCATCGAGTAAATCTGAGCGCGAGCGCCGCCATTTCCATATTTACTAGCGGTCGGGTCTCTAGCGGTTGCGGTTTGCCCGTTTCCCGGTTTCTGTTCCGGAAGTGCTTATCGCGGGAACTTTGAAGCGGCGGGGCTGGCGGCCGGAGCTGCCCCGGCCTGAGCCGCTCGCTGACAGGCCGGGCCCCGCGCGTGGTCCCGGCATGCCCCGCGGCGAGCCCCGCGAGCAGTCCCGGCATGCCCCGCGGCGAGCCCCGCGCTCGCGGCCCTGCGTCTGCGGAGGCCTCCTACCCGGCGTGCACAGCGCGCTCATTTG
>CM053765.1:57675299-57688569 GCA_028658305.1 Pachyuromys duprasi
CGCTTCACGAATTTGCGTGTCATCCTTGCGCAGGGGCCATGCTAATCTTCTCTGTATCGTTCCAATTTTAGTATATGTGCTGCCGAAGCGAGCACGCTCCTGGGCTTTGCTCGCCGCCTAGATAAGGCCCAGGACGTCGTGAACTTTGCGGTTACGGCGAGTTCGTTTGTGCGGTGCGCTCCTGCGCCCCCCCGGGAACGGGGAGACGGGGCTCCTAACTGACACCCCGCGGCCAGACTCGCGGCCCCGGCTGCTGAGCAGGGGTCGCGCTGGCCCCGCGGACCCGCGCGCTGGCCGCTCTGCGACATGCAAATGCCGCCCGGTGCATGTCGGGTAGGAGGCTCCTCCGGGGCGCCCGGGGACACGCGTGGCTGCTGGGCCCCACCATTAAACGGCGTCACCAGTCACCGTGACCTAGGGGCTCTGTGTCCGGAAGGCTGGTTCCTCCCAGCGGGCGGCGCGGGTGCGGGGGAAGGCGCCGGGCGGCCTCGCCCTCCCCCTCTCCGGGCCCCCGGCGCAGGTGAGGCCGCCCCGTGCACACTGCGCAGGCGCCGGCTCGGGGTGGGGGGGGGGAGGAGCCGGGGCCGCGCCCGTCACAGGTGTCTGGCCGGCGCTGGCCTGTTGCCTGGTAACCAAACATCCGGGCCTCGGCCCGAGCGGGAAGCTGAGGATTTACACTGCTCGCTTTGGGGTAGAACTGCAGGAGCACGCTGGTATTTCCTTCTCTGCCTGCGCAGTGAACGTTTGCGCTCAATGGACGGGAGCCCTGTTACGACACAAGTACGTAAAGCGTACCTGCTTGCGGGGTCTAGGGCTCGGAATTTTAAACCGCAGCAGAGGCCGCGCTGTTCGAGTCTTAGCTGTGTGAGCGGTGAACTAAGGGACAAAGGTCAGAAACTCGGCTAGTTGTGTGGCTTCAGTACTTCTCAGCATGAAGCCCGGCCAAAGGCGTTCCTGCGTGCTTATAATTAGCGCCATTGGTCAGTTGTGGCGTGGCACCTGCCTGTAAGCCCCGTACTTGGGAGGCAAACCCAGGAAGCAGAAGTTCAAGCCAGGCTCCCCTACATAGCAAAACCTTCACTAGGTCCCAGCAGCGAACAGAAGAATGATTCCTCCGAAGTCTACTCTGGGGTTGAGCTTTCCTTCTACTGCGTAAATGAGGAGTCGCTCACGGGGACGTGGATGCTCACCCCAGAAACACCTACATAGCCTTTACTCAGCAGGGATGAAGACTTCCCCTACAGCCACACAGATGGAAGCCCACTCCCTCAGTCTAACCAGTTTACAGATTCTAGGCCCTCCTCTCAGCCAGGACGCCGGTAGTTCTGGATAGAATTGTGTACAATGGTAGGTAAGGTCCTGTGACCTCTCCGCCCCTTTATGAGAGGTGTGAACAGTCAGCAGATAGGCACAACTGATGGCAAGATGGCTTTTCTTTGGTTCAGAGAGTCCTGTGCAAACCCTATAATGCTCTGTCTTAATCAATACTAAACTATTAAGGAATAAGGCATATTAATGTAACTGGAGTTTCACCTTTTTTTTTCTCTTTGTCATCCCACCTTTCCTCCAACTTGACACATGAAGTAATATTGAGAATTGTTTAATTGGCACCCAGTATTCTGATGTACAAATAGGAAATATTGTGAAGTCAGATAGACATTCTGCGCTGCTGAGACAAAATCGGAGAAGAACAGAAATCACGTGCATTCCTGGTGAGCATAGCTTGCTTTCTCTGTGTTTAGAGTTGTGAGTGTTTTCTTTCACAACTTTTGAAAAGTAACAAAAACACTGTTCTTTCACCAAGAAAAAAAAGAATGCAAACAACATGTCTGTTGAATTAAATTATCAAATTAGAAGTTGGATTTTTGTTTTTTATACTTTGACATAATTCTGCTACTAGCCTGTCATTCCAATAAGCTATTTCTGATTTCAAAGCTGTTAAGTAGTAAACTGATGTTCAATTTTATGATTTGAATAAATGTATCAAAACTCTTTTGTGTTGTCACACTCCAAAAAAACTTGAGAACTAATTGGTCTCTGACACAGAATTACAGAAGCCTGGCCAGTTAGCTTGATATTCCCCCAAGTTGCTCACTCCTTCAGAGTCAAGCTGCAATCCCCAAAGTTCACTAGAAAGAAAAAAAATTGGGTTTACATCAAATTTATTGAGTAGAAAGTCTTTTCAGACGTGTGTAAGGGAATTTTAATCCGGCAACATGGCTGCTCTGGCAAGGGATCACATCCAAAGACCTTCCTATGCGATCGGGCTGGAATGTAGAGACCCAGTGCGATCTGGCTGGAGTATAGACACGCCCTCAGTACACACCTTTAATCCCAAACAATGAATGTAATTAGTTTCCAAAAGGAAGCAGCCATGTTTAAAAGTGACATCTGATTGAGGGGCAGACAAAGTGATGAAGCTTAGGGGAGTGCAGAGGAGCGCCAACGTTAACTTATTGCAGGAGATGGTGTTTAGGGAACTCACTAGTTGAGTCTCCTGGTGAAAAGACGAAGCCTAAGGACATAGCACACAGCAGTGGGATTTGAAGTGTATGAAATCACTTAAGAAAAATCAAGCCTCTGACTTTAAGCGTGGCAGTGAAGAATCGGGCAGTAAGACAATGTGCTGCTTGAGAAATCCTTAAAGCTATAAAAAAGGAGGAGTAAAACCGTCTCAGCCTGGCCACTGTTTCAACAGAAATTCAGACTACTGGCCTGTGTACCTAGAAATTCCCTCTTTTCCCCTAAAATAAGGCAGGCAGTTCTGTACAGTGAAACCAGTCAAATGATGTCGTCTCTCTTATGGTTTTTGTTTTTTGTTATTTGGGGGCTTTACGGGGGAGGCAGGTAAACGTGATTTTATTTTATTTATTTTATTTTTTTACAGATAGACTCAGCACTGTGTCAGCTGTGGATAAAGCTTGAGAATTTAGAACTTCACAGAGGCAGTTAATAGATAGTGAAAGTTCACTCTTTTACATTTCAAAAGTAGTGACAGACTAAATTTTATGATTATTGCTTCCGTTCTGTTTCGATTTGGGTTATTCAAACTAAGGTTAAACTTTCATTTGTGCAGCCTGTCCTGAAAGAATTTGGCTTTTGCTTGCTGCACAGGCATTATTTGCAGTATTTTAACTACCTGTGTTTGTTTTTCATGAGCTCCCACAAAGCTGCACATCTCTTATGATGTGGTTTATTAAAAGCATAAGAAAATAAGTGTTAGTCAATGAAAATGCTATTTATATGTATACTATAACTAGGAAAAAGATGTTTTGCCTCTACAGACAAAGAATTCAGTGTAAGTATAGTAGCAGACACTGGCCATGGCCTTGCCTACATGCCAGCTGAAGAGCATCCAGTTAAAAACACAGCCACTTGAAATAGGATTTTTCAAGTTAATATTAAAATGAAAATCTTTATGCACTATTTTGAAGTTCTTAGACCATCAGTATATAGATTGTTTAAGTTCTAGTTTATGAGGAAAAGTTTTTAATCTCACACTAGATTATTTTAGTTCTTCAAATGCTTTCGGGCTACCTTATTTAGAGTATTTATGTTTATGAATGAAACAAAATGTAATAATATTACTATTATCATATTATATTATATGTCACTATTAAGAAAAGACACAGGAAAAAACTCAAAGCTATAAAAAAATAATAAGATGGGCCAAAACCAGGTCATTTATCCCTATGTTATGGTACACATTATTCAGATTTACCTTGATATTTAATTTTTGCTTAAGTAACATTTTAGTTGTCTGAAAGAATGCTTAATCAAGCAATCTTTATGTTTAGGTCAGTAAACTTGCATTAATCTTTTGTGTTTTATTGCGACATCCCCATGGGGTTACATGGAGCTTTGGTACTGCTTTTAATATTTTTATTACATTATTTGTTTATTCTGTGTGCATGTGTGTGGGTGGATATGCCATGGCCCGTGTGTTGTGGTCAGAGGACAACTTGCCGGAGTTAGATTCCTCTTCCCACCAAGCAGGTTCTAGGGATCAAGTTCAGACCAATAGACTTGACAGCAAGCACCTTCACCCATGGAGCCATCTCACTGGTCCCGGTTTTCAGTACTTCTGAGAACTCCAAACTATGTGGGTAAAATTTAGTTATCTTTTCTTTCAAGTAAACAATTAACTTTGAAATAGGGATTATAGAAAAAAAACAGAGAAGTATTTTTGCAACCTTGAAAAAGAGTTCTAAGATGGAATACACAGAGTAGAAACTGTGAAAAACTTGCTACATTGGTCTTTATCATACTATAAAACCCTGTTCGCTACAGAGTCAAACTGTAATACAAGAGAAAAAAAGAATCCATCATCAGAACTGTATCAAGAATAACTCAAGATGGAGCTGAGGAAAGGCACAGCAGTTCGAGCGCTGGCTGCTCTCCCAAAGGACCCAGGCTCATTCCCAGCACCCACATGGCAGCTCACAACATCTGCAACCCTAGGGGACTGACCTCCTCTGACTTCTCAGGGCACAGGCACATGGTACACAGACAGGCAGACATGCAGGCAAAACACTCATACACATAAAATAAGTCTAACATACGCTAAATAATGAATTGAGAGATATTTTTTACATTTCAACATTAAAAATATGTCAAAATATGGGCAAAAATGAAAATCAAAATAAGACAAAAATAAAAAAGGTGAAGAAGGATATATAAATGACTAACGGTTAACAAGCAAGTGCAAACAATTCAACCCCATTAATCATCAGAAAATTGCTAATGTCCATTGAATACCATTTCACAGAACTAAAATGGCAGAAACTAAGAAGAAACAAAGCAAACAGGTATCCCAGGGAGAAGCTAGAGCTGTAGGTGACAGGGTCAGGGAAGGGAGAAGGGAGGAAGTGTTACAGTTTGAAGAACTGTTTAGCTTTTCCTGTGTGATGATTTGTGCTAATTGTCAGTTTAGCAGAATCAGGAGTCAGTGGAAGATGGGCCTCTGACATTCCTGTGTCGGAGCGAGATTCATTTTAACTGTGGGTGCAAGCATTCTCTGATTGGGAGCTGTTGGACTGTGTAGAATGGAGAAAGTGAAATGAGCAATAGCAAGCTAGCACCCACCCCTCTTTCTCATTGTGGAAGTGATGTGACCAGCACCTTTAAGCTCCTGCTGCTTGGACTTCCTTCCATGATGAACTGTACCTTGAACTGTGAATTGAAATTACTCCTTAATTTACTTTTGCCAGAGTATTTTATCAAGGCAATAAGAAACTGAGAAGTCTCACAAAAGAAAAGCATATTGTGACCTACCCATTTCTAAGTATTTATACAGGAGAAATTAAGATGTTAAGTCCTAAGTCCGAAGCCTTGTATAACAAGGGGAAAGACTGACATATTGATACAATGGCAAACAACACAATATTGATGCAGTGGAATTCTGTTCAGCAGCAAGAAGAAACACATTGCTGATACGTTGGATGCCTTTCACGGGTGTGGTGCACAAAAGAAGGCAACTGAAAGAGGTTTGCACTGTGAGTCTATCCACATAAATCCATGAACACGCAGTCAGTAGAAGGTGCTTCCTCGCCCCTGAGCCTGGCAGCCTGCACTCTTTCTCCGGGACCTACGTGGTGGGAGGACACACCAACTTCTGACTTTCTCACAAGGCATAATCACTACCCTCTTCCCACATACATGAATAAATAAATGCAATTAATAAATGTTTAAGCTAAATAGGCTAAAATCTATAAATAAGCAAAGCTGACCTAATAGTGATAGAAAAATTATATACCAACAGAGCAAAGGAGATACGGTGTCTAGACTACAAAGTGTTACAGGGGACAGAAATTTCTGGAATGATGTCAAGTTCTTCATCTCAGTCAGCATGCAGATACTCACTTGTGAGAGCATTTCAACTGTACACTTGAAATCTAAATATCACCACTGTCACTTACACTGCAACAACACCATGCTTGAATAAAAAGATTTGAATTGCTATCTATGACCAAAGGGTTCACTGTCACAAAACCACAGTTTCTGGAATTTCATCTGTATCCTCCTCCTACATATGTATTGGCTCCACCCAGTTGGTAGACATCATGACTGGAGAAGTTTCAGTCGAGTTGAGTTGACTGAAGTATCTTTGAAATATCTTTGTAACTTTGTACTTATGTGCTGGACAGCATTCTTGGCACCAATGTACAGCCATGATCAAGTCACTGTACCTCTTCCTTAACCCCGTTTGTGTGTGTAGAAGAGATAAACAATGAAAAGGCATGCAAATGAAAGAGTAGATAACTTCAGGTGTCCATGAATACAGTGAAGATAAAATATTTAGAGAATGAAAGAACATGACCATATTTTTACTCATTACTGAAACAAATTGAGTCACACATGTTTGCATGTCAAATTATCCTATGTTTAGTTCCCTCGTGGTCACAAATACCAACTTCTACCTTTGTTCTCATTGTGCAGTGAAAATCTTTTTAAAACATACAACATGAAGCGATGTTTCACTTACGCATATTTTATTTCCTCAGGGCCTTTTAGAAAGGACAACTTGGCAGTCCATTGGATCATTAAACAAAAATTCAGAGCACAGGAGCGTGTTTAAAGAAAAGCACACCCACCACATCCATTTCTCTGGAACTCCAGTTCTCCTCAGGACGTAAATATCTATGGAGTTACCCAGTCAAAAACCTGGGATTTCTAAATCTCTAAGTTCAAAGCACCTAGTAAAAATATGACTACATACCAACCCCAGTCATCACACCAGGCATCATACAGAGAGTTAACGTTCACGCTCTTAAAACTTGGGTTAGCACCTAATACACTGGAATGGATTCATTCAGTTGATCTACAGGACCACCAATATTTAAGCATCTACTATGTACTGTTACTATAGTATTACTGCTTTTAATGTCTTTTATTTATTTTGGTCCTTATCAGTAAATGCAGTAATCTTAGTTAAGATCACAAATCTTATACAAACCCAGTTTTGTTTTCATTCAAAGCCATCTGCTATACAAGCTTAAACAGGTGAAGCCATCCCTGCACTTCTAGTTTCTACAGTAGACTTAGTACTATCCTAAAAACTGCCATTGCTTTTCCTTTGAGAACTCTTCAGCCGCTCAGGAAGGACAGCTAGCACCATTAGTCTTTCTTTGCCTACTTGGAAGCAGAGGCGTGCAGAGGACAAACATGATCTGCCCCGTGGCTTACACTGTAAGAATGGAATTTAAACCAGGAAACGCGACTTGTCCTTTCTAAGCCCATGGTCTAGCATCTCCTCTGTGCCGAGCATCCACGTGGGAGAGAAACCCTGCCGACAGTCAGCTGACTCCTCCTAGACAGATGAAAGACTATGCTTGTGTTTATTTTGCCTCAGGAAATGGTGACAACAGGGACGCTAACTCTTGAGAAACTGTGAGTCAGGAATGTAAATGAAGGCAAGAAATTAACCTGAGGCATACAACTGCGCATTCTTAACACTTGGACAGAACAGAAACTGGGGGTCAAATGTTTATTTATATAAATAGTAATAGTTAAAAGGGAAAGAGTGGACAGGGGTTACACAGTTACACAAGCAGAAGAGGAGGTGGAGGAGGAAGAGGACTCTTGCTTTCACAGTCTGATGAGATGAATGAGTATTCCCTGGGCTAAAACTGTGGTGAAATGTCTGCCTAGCATGTAGGAGGCCTTGTTTTCTGTCCTCAGCACTACAAAGACTTTTTTTTTTTTTTTCTGTAGATTACATGCTTCTCAATCCGTAGGGCTCTTAGAAACAGGCTGGACATGGCAAATTTTGAGTCTTAGCTCTGCCATTAGATGGCGCTCTGCAGAGTTCTTTGTCCTTCACATTTCTTGAAAATCAACCAACTTCTGTTACTGTAAGATTATAGTAAGATGGTGCACTCAGTATGCCTGGCTCACAAAAGATACTCAGAACACTGTTGCTTCATTTTCTCTCTTCTTTCTATATAGTTCTTCTCACATAATGCTTTGAATAAGTACTTACCTGGGTGTGTCTTATCTTTTCCCCTTATTAGACTTTAACCTCTGTAATGATGGAAATGGCAGCTTATCATGTTTCTTTCTCTGAACATTGCCCTTACACAAAGGCTCTTAAAAAACTGCGCTTTGAATGCTACATTTTGTAATCTAGCAAACACTCAAGCATTTTAATAAATAAAACCAAATTCCCAGTGATTTTCATCTTCACTGGGTGAGACTCTTTCTTTTTTTCTCTCTCTCTCTCTCTTTCTTTTGGCTTTTTTGAGACAAGGTTTCTCTGTATAACAGCCCTGGCTGTCCTGGACTTGCCTTGTAAACCAAGCAGGCCTCAAACTCACAGAGACCAGCCTGCCTCTGCCTCCCTGAGTCCTGGGATTACAGGTGTGCACCACCATGCCTGGCTTCACTTTTTCTTTCTTAAGCAGTCTTTCTGGAGCATTTGATTAAGTCTGTAGCCTTTCTACTGCAGATAGGCAGTCTTCTGAGGACTGAATGTGCTTGTTTTTGCCCTAACTAACTTGTGCTGTGCAAGTCTGCGCTATCCCAAGCACCAGCGCTTCCTTCCGTTTGTCAGCGGAACACTTATGATCTGCAGCGGCAGATCTCCATCGTGGCTTCCTACACGTTGCTATTCCTCCGCATGCACATAACATTCCCAAGAGAGACCCCATACACAGCAAGGGTCTCATATGATCATAATGAATCTAGACGAGGAACTGGTTGAAGAAAAACCAATAGAAAAGGGAATGAGCAGAAAAAAAAAATAATCTTGAGAAAATTCACAGTTAACAGGGTTAGAAGAAGCTTTTGCAGACTCCAGTGAGCCCTTTTTTATAAGTGGAAATGGGCCGGCAAGATTGCCCAGTGGGCGCTGAAGCTGCCAGTCCCGAGCACCCGAGTCTAACCCCCATGTTGGAGAAGAAAAGAACTCACTCCCACAAGTTTCCCTCTGACTGCCACATCTGAATGCATGAACAACAGCACACACACAGATAAATGAAAATAGACTTTTGTAAAAATGTAGAAAATATTAACCCAACCCTGAAACATTTTCATTAGTAAAACACACTCATGCTTCACTACCTACCGAGAAGCAAACCTAGAATGAAAACAAATATGGTCCCATAAAAAAGACAAACGACACATTTCCGAAGTGTCACCTACTCACAAAAAGCCCCAGATCATCCTTCAGGGAATGTTACAGGAGATGTTGTCCAGGAAGTGATATTCGGGTTACAGCTGAATCTTCCAAAAGGACAAGATGTGAAGGTGGAAGGTGGTATAAATAAGCCTGGGGTAATTTGCGTTTGTTTCTTTTAAAAATTATAATACAAAAGCATTCATAGAATCATGATACAATGAAACGTGTACCCTATATGATATGTATATATGTTTTAGGATTTATTATTTTTATGTGTATTTGTATGCAGCTCTATGTGTTTATGTGCACACATGTGCATACTGATGCCCACAGAGCTGAGCCCCAACAATGCACACATTCTAAGTAGAGCATTTTCACAAAAGAGTCCAAAATTTTTAAAAGTACAAAAGTTTATAAAGTAAAAAATAAAAATTATAAAGATTTATAAAGCAAAAATAAAAATCATAAAAGCAGGCTAGAGAAATGGCTTGGCGGTTAAGAGTAGACTGCCCTTTCAAAGCACCCACATCAGACAAGCTCATAATCACCTGCGCTGCTAATAAACTCAGCTGCAGGGGATCCAGCGCCCTCATCTGGCCTCCTCAGGTACCTGCACTCATGTGCACATACCCCCCCCCCACAATTACAAATAACCGTTTTTTTTTTATTTTAAAAATATTTTTCAAATTTAATTAGAAAGCAAGAGTTATCTTGCTATTAAGGAAAAATGTAAATAAATGTAGTGTAGCCTAATTAAAGCTGACATTGGCACAGGGATACCCTCAGCCTTCACACTCACTAGCATCTGCTCAGCGAGGCCTACCAGCTACATTTACATAATCAGCCTCAACAAGGAAGCCATGTTATAGCCTTTTCGCTACACTTTATACCTTCTCCATGAGCACATATACACATAGGCAGATCTGTAGCATTAAGTTTTACTTACCCATGGTGTTTAGAAGAAGAGCCTGCAGCACAGATTGTAGCACAGGCGCAGTAGGCCATGTAATATAGGCCAGATGTTTACTAGGCTACACCATCCGGGTTTATATCATTAAGTACACAAATACAATATTTGCATAGCCATGAAGTGACAATTGTACTGCTTCTAGGAAAGAAAAATCCCAGCTTGCTGGACAGGTGAATAGGACTCTGTCTTTCATTTCATTCTGATTGAGTGTGTAGGTTTGTACCATGAGGGTGAAAGCTGTCAGAATCTGTTGGAGTGGAACAAACACGTGCTGTTTGGTCTAACAGTACCACTCTGGTATCTTCACAGTCAAACGCTGCAGTGTGTCAGAGTCAAGGAAACAGAATACTGTTTAAATCAAAGGAGGAAAACCAGAAATGTATTGATGTTGTTAAACAGTCGGTCCTACTTTTGTGAATTCTCAAAAAAAGGGGAAAGTTTTAATCAGAATAGCCATTATCTTTGAAGAAGAAACGTGGAAAATGACAAGACACAGCAAGACTGTGGAACCAGTCAGTTCTGTTGACTGATGCTGCTCACGTTGGCACATGCATTTTCCAGCAAAGACACCACATACTTCTCATTTGTGTACTTTCATATATGTTGTGCTTCAGCAAACAATTTGTTGTAAAATAACAGCCTTTTTTTTTATAAATAGCATCTCATCTTGAAGCCCTTTTAATCCACATAAACACTTTCTCTTTTTCTATTTATTTCATTCTCATTTTCTCCACTCGTTTCCCTGGTTGGAAACCTGAGGTTAAAAGCTGAGTGTTATTTGCTCTTTGTTTCCTAAAAATCTTTGCATACTGAGTGCACTTAACAAATACTACATTGAAATAAAAATAGGGTATTAAATATAGTATATTAAAATGCTTTGTAAGAAATTTTAAGCAGATATATTATCAAACAGTTACTTCTAACTCACCTTTTCCTACCAGCTTTACTCTCTTCATCATGTATTTGTTTTATGTTCATGAGATAAACATTCAAAAACTGCAAGGAGTCTATCACTATGGCTCTAGCAAATATTTTTAAAATATTTATTTATTTTTGTATTTCAAGATATTGTTTTTTTAGTGTAACCCTGGAGGTCCTAGAACTTGCTCAACAGACCAGGCTGGCCTCAAACTCACGGAGATTGGCCTCTCTCTGCCTCCCAAAAGTGCTGGGACTAAAGGCATGCACAGCTACCATCCAGCTAAAAACTATTTATTTTTGAACAAGTTTCTCTGAATTTTAGAATTTGTTTCTGTTGGCTGGAAAATTTATGGACATTATTTGTCTGTGTAAAGAGGTCAAAGGCAAAGTAATATTTTAATTATCTATATATGAAATTGGCATCCAGCCACCCTACCGAGGAACACAGTGTTTGCTTCCTAGAGTAAATATCCTCTGTTGTACAGTCAAGTACATGTTTCTGTACACACAACTCATGGGGGCATCTGCTTTAGGCTACTTTGTTCAGTAAGGTCAGAGGTGCATTGGATTCACTCTTCTCTCTCTCGCCTGGACCTGTGGCTGCCATCTGCTGACTAGGGTTTGCAGGGAGTCAGATCAGACTCACTTTTGTGACCATATACCATGGGTAAGGTGGAAAGCTGCTGCAGACAGGAACACATGAGTTTTCTCTCAAACTAACTTATGCTAGCCAACTGACCAAATCAGGTTTTGCTTAGCATTTTACTAAGGAAGGACAAGAAAAATGTTTTTGTGCATACCAGCCTTCAGAGTACCCCTCCTTGACTCCAGCCTGCCTTACAGGCTCTTCTCTAAGCCTTCATAACCCGTGGCGTTCCATAACACGGAGCTGAAACAATCTCTTCAATGTTCTGCCTCCTAAATTCTGAGGACCTTGAGGGCCAAGTCTCTCTCTCTTTTGTTGTTATTTATTTGTTTGCTTTTTAAATTCAAATGTATTACCTGCAATAAAGTTAACACTGAAATAAAGTTGTATATTTGGATAAAGGAATTAATTATAGACTTTGCCCATCATATTCCTAATTAAAAGAGTGCCTGGAGACGCATTACGAATATACAAATCTGAATTTGTGGTGAGAGCCTAACGGTGCAGTTAAGTTGGGCATCTCAGAAGTAATAACATGAGAGTATTGACTAGGCCTCGTAAGACCCAGCTCTGTTTCTGGTAATGTGAGAGTAAGAAGCCCAAAGGACTTCTATCAGTGCAAAGGACTGAAAAAGAAAAAGACAGAGAACTATTCTAAAATCTCTGTAAATAAACAGCTGGGAAATGGCAAATGAATGAATAAATACATAAATAAATAACCTCCACAGAGATAATGAGCCTTGGGCATGATAACTGCTAGTAGTGTCTGATAGTGTTTGGAAATACAGACCTGTTGGTTTTAACTGACAGCAGCATATAAGAGTTAGGAGAGAGAACCTGGACTCGTATAAAATGAGAAAGCCAAGCGGTGCAATACGTTGCCGTAAGCTGGGATGCTAACGGGAGGATGAGCCTGGGAGAGACTCCCGCCACAGAGAGTCGCATGCTGATACGCTGATCTCAGTCTTGTTTGGAAGAAAGTTGGGAAATTTTTCTCACAAGATGGTGTGTGTGGAAAACGTTCACCATAGCATTCTCCCCCCTGGATATTTATAGCCTGAGGACTGCTCTCCTACAGAGACTGCTTCTATCAAGATTAGCTCAGCCTGCCTCCTTGCTCCGCCTGTATGCCAGGACTGTATGTTCAGCGGCATGCAACAACCCCAGCAGTTCCGCTGAACACGCTGAACACAGGAGCTTGCCGGGCGCAGCGGTTCCCTCATCAGAGAGCACAGCCCACCTGACCTCAGCTCTTCTGCCTTCTCTTCATCCCGTTACCTCCCTAGTCAGGTCCATGCAAGAACTCAACACACTTGTTTAAAAGTCAAGGATATACTCAAGGGATGAAGGGGACACTAAAATATGATGACCAGAAAACTAGAATCAAAGCTAATAATAGAAACAAAAAGTATAACGAAGATTAAAAATTCAAAGATCAAACTAAGTATCAGATTTGTCATAAAAAATAACTACTAAAATGGAAGATAAAATAATAGAAAACACATATAGCATAATGCAAAGTTATTAAAACCTAGATGGAGAGAATAAGAGAGTTGGAAATAAGAGGTCCCAAATGTACTTTTTTCCCAAATATAGATATATTATTCTGCTAAGA
>CM053765.1:57689069-57733711 GCA_028658305.1 Pachyuromys duprasi
GCTCCTATCTCTGCTCCTTTTCCCTGACGGTAGAGACGCGTGGTCAAGGGAATGCAACTCAGGCATCATAAAAATGATTCTCCCAGGATCTGATTTCGGAAATTCAGAGCATCATATACTTAATCTTACATTTTCTAAGCCAAAATTGTTTAAGACATTTGGTGGTGGCCGTTTTGTCCGCGGAGACTTGGGAACCCTGGCTACGGCAGATGGGAAGGACACGGTGAGCACCAGCAGATACCGCCCAGCGCCCGCGTATTTTCCCTAGCAGTGTCCTCTTCCTGTCCACGCATGCCCCGTGCATGTACAAGCAGATACTTTTATGAGCTCACTGGCTTTATACGTGCTGAGTGGAAAATGCAATTTTAGTTTAAGCAACCACCTGTGTCTGTTACCGTGTGCGCAGCATCCGAGTACTGGGTCACAGTGGCAGAGTACTTCTTAGTCTGCGTCCTGATCATATAAGAATGAAAGCTGCTTGTTTAAAAAACAAACAAACAAACTGTTTGATTTTTACCAACGAAGACTCAGGAACCAGATCCTGGGGTGAGAGAGGCACCTGCTAGCTCAGAGAGGCAGAGAAAGCACCCTGTTGCCCTTCCTTCTCAGCTCAGGTCTAAATGGAAGAAACTCAAAAGGCTCACTAGTACAACTGACAGCCCAGGAGGAAAAGGCCAGAAAAACAACCCAAGGCCAAAGGCTTGTAGCTTAAAGCCCCAAAAGCCAGGGAGCTGAGGAGCTGGAGCCTAAGCTAAAGCCAGAGCTTGAGCTAAAACCTCTTTCTTCTCCCCGCTATCTTAAATACCCCTAAACTCAAAGTCCTCCCTACTCTTTAATCCTTGTCATCTGTTTTCTTGCTCTGCCTCTTGATCTAGAGCTAACTTTATTAGATTAGGTATACACAGAGCGCTTAGATTAAAGGTGTGTGCTAGGACTGAGTGAACCACACCATAATCACCTGTTTATAATAAAAAGTTCTTGAATTAAAGGTGTGTGATAGGGCTCAACCATACCAAACAAGAAACAGGGTTTTACAGTTCACAATTTTGGGGTTCACAATGGGATCAAATATTCTGCAACAGCTGCCGCTTCACATGGTCGGTGTAAGCTCCCAGCCCATCAATTGTTCTCTAACCTGGACGCCTGCACGGCAGATATTCCTCACATACGTCACCCCGCAAAGTAAGGGCTCCTCAGCGGGCCAGTGTGTAAGCTGCTTTCTGGGGGCTCAAAATACACTATGTAAGAAAAAATACTCACCAAAGCAACCCACGAAAGCCTTTTTATCTTCTGATGTTCTTCACAACACTCTTTGGACCCTATGTGACACTGCTCCACAGAGGCAGCATAGTGGTCTTCAGTTTAGGACGTGAGACACTCGCTAATCTGGTGATGTCTTTGGTTAAAGCAGTCAGCCCTCTGGAATTAGATGCCTCATCAGTGAAACCAAGATGATTTATACGATTTCTTCTCTCTATATATAATATGACCTCCATATCCTTTTTTCTGCGCAGGCCTCCTCCACACAATGGGACAACAGGAGTGGGTGATGGGAAGAGCACAGATACTGCATTAATTATGAACCATTTCCCAAATCCAATGCCAATAGTTCTCATCACTCCTTGCTATTCCAGAGAAACCCATAATTCTTTTGTGACAAGGATAAAGTAAATTTCTAAGTCAAAAGACTACTGCCTAATGCAGGAGATTTTATACCATAAAACACCATCACATAATGACACTTATAAATATACTCAATCCTCGCTTAGATGGACAAACGGGATGGACATTGAATGTAGGAGAAAATAAGCAACAGGACAGGAGCCTTCCACAGAGGGCCTCTGAAAGACTCTAACTAACAATGAATCAAAGCTGATATTAAGACTCACAACCAAGCCATAGCCAGAGTGCAGGGAATCATGAAAAAAAGGGGAGTTAGTAAGATTTGGTGAGGACAAGAGCTCCACAAAGACCAAATAGATCAGGGCACAGGGGTCTTCTATGAGACTGTTTCTCCAACCAAGGACCATGTATGGATACAAACTATAACCCCTGCTCGGATGTGGCCCATGGTAGCTCAGGCCCCAACTGGGTACCCTAGTAAGGGGAACAGGGACTATTTCAGTCATGAACTCAATGCCTGGCTTGTCGACCGCCGCCCCCCCCACCCCCTGAGGGAGGAGCAGCCTTGCTAGATCCCAGAAGAGGACATCGCAGCCAGCCCTGAAGAGACATGATAAGCTAGGAGCAGATGGAAGGGGGGAAAGGTCCTCCCCTATCAGTGGGCTTGGAGGGAGGCAGGGAGAAGATGAGTGAGGGATGGGGAGAGTGGGAGGGAATGAGGGAGGGGCTACGGCTGGGATGCAAAGTACATAACCTGTGATTAATATAAAAATAAGTAAATTACTTATAAAAAATAAATATGCTTGTTTGACTAAAATTATTCTAGACTGACAAAATTAAAATAAAAGATTTGAAATATCTTTTTTGCTAGGGATTATGAGGGTTAGAAAAATGATAAAAACAAAGATGAGAACCTGCCAAGCCTTCAGTCTGGCTCTCATTAGAAAGCATGTGGCTTAAAGAGCTAGCACGCCTTACAGTTTCTCACAAGACGGAGAATTCTTTCTGATTTGGAACAGCCTCATTGTGATTGATAGAATGGGCTTTGAACCGCCCTTATAAATTTGAGTGTTAGAATCCAGAGTTTATTACCTGGGATAGGGTCTCAGCTTCTACTTACAAAATAGGTACGCCCAGCTCTGGGCACACGCAGAAGGAGCCGCATTAGTGCTTGATAATGTTAGCTATACCTACAGCCAGCTCTGTGGCCTTAGGCTCTGGTCCTCCCTTCTGGGTGTCCAGGCAGCACTTGGGAAGGAAGAAGTGGAACAGGAACAGGTGGGTCTGTGGGATCCTGGTCTGACTGGGAGTGTGGGGCGAGGGAACAGAAGGCCTTCTCCGAGGATTTCAGTGTTATATCTTAGAGAATATCCAATGAAATGGTTCTTAGATGATATTCAGTAAAGCAGCTTGTGCATTGCATTTCATTCGGGATGAACAAGTGTTGTATCGAACCTTTGGGAGTGGGAAGGGGTTTTCAGGGTAGGAGTATATTGTTGGCTTGGGCTGAGGTGCTGGGATGCACAGTCCATGTGTCCCACACAGGTCATTAGGCTTCTCCTGCATGTTCAGTGGTTGCTTGCAACTGAAGAATGCACAGTGGTTCGAAATCAGGCAAGTTTAAGAAGTTGTCCTGACCGACATTTTCTACATTTTCTAAAAGACCCTGGTGTAGCTATTGTGATTAGTTCCGGGACCTAAACTGTGTTTTGTTTCTTTCATTTCTTGCTCAATTATTTCATTTTGGGGGCCAACCCTAGCCTCAATAATACTCTGAAGTTTCTTGAATCATCCTCATGAATTCCAGTCCCATGGCTGTGTCCTTTTTTGAGGTCACCATACAGTTCACAACACTCTCAAATTATCATAAACGGTTTTCATGTCTCGTATGTTTACTGTGGGCTTTAGTTTGCTCAGCTCATCTCAGGTTCCACACCTGAGGCCTACCCTTCCCTCCTCTAGGATGGGTATTTGGCCACTAGAATAACGCACTTTTCTGACTTTCCATGGATTGAAGAGCTTCTTGGGTTGCAAATCTTTCAATGCTAAAACCAAAAGCACTGAACAAATCAAGAAAAGCTTGTTCTATTCCATTTAGGTTTCTATATGCATTTGTATTATCATTCCAGAACTATATCTTGTACCTCATTCTGATGTAAGAGGTAATAGATAAATATTAATGACCTATTTTAATTACCTAAATAGGTGTACAGGAAGTCATATTATCTGAAAAATAAAAACAAACAAACAGAAAAAAACCCAAAAAACCCAAAATTGACTCAGGCTCAGGTATACAAAATTTGGTCTTAATGGAAGATTGGAAATTCAGAGTAGCTAATAAGCCTGACTCCCTAGATTAGCCTTTTAAAGTGAAATTACATTGTCAATGTGCGTATGGCTTCCATCTCTATTGTAGACAATTTATTAATGTGGGAGCTCTTTTAGCCACCTGTTCTAGCTCCCAAATTAAAGACACAGAAACTCACTGGATTTATTAGTAAGCTTTATGCTCTGGGCAGATACAATCTATTTATACTAAACCTCTAAGCTAGTCTGGCTACTTTCCAGCCACATGTCCGAAATTCCTTGCCATATATTCTGTCTAGGCTGTCTCTTGTCCACCAGGTGAATTCTTCATGATGACGTTCTCTCTCTCTCTCTCTCTCTCTCTCTCTCTCTCTCTCTCTCTCTCTCTCTCTCTCTCTCTCTCTCTCCTTCCTTCTCCCCTACCTTGTGGTCCCTACTTGGGAACCCCTAGGCTGGGAACAGAAGCTCTTCTGCCTAGTTACAGGCTGTCCAGCTTTTTAAATTAACCAATCAGAGACAATTGCGGAGCAAAGTTTACACAACATAGATTGGTGTGTGTAAGAATGTACTCATCTGGACTGCAACCAGATCTTGGGCCCCAAATTCAACATTTGTATGCATAGAGCACCAGACAACACCCAACACAGCTCTGCCTCAGTAACCACTGTGCTTACAAATTCATCATGCCACTTAGATGACTGATAGGTTAGACAGTCACAAATAAATGATACATCCTGTCTATTTGCCTTGTGTTGATGCTTTCTTTGGATATTATTAAATAATAATACAATAACACTTTATACACATTCCAATATGTTCATCTCCATGCTTTTAACTAGACAGACCTCCTGATTTTATTTTTTTTATAGATGATTCATTTTATATCCTAATTGTAGTCCTCTCCCTCACCTCCTCCTAGTCTCATCCTCCCTCCGTCCCCTTCTCCCTCCTCTCCTGGTCTACAGAAACAGGAGCCCTCCTCCCCTACCGTCTGACCCTAGCCTATCAAGTCTCATCAGACTTCCTAGATCCTCTTCCTCTGTGGCCTGGTAAGGCCACTCTGCCAGGGGGAATTGATCAAAGAGCAGTCAACAAAGTCCTGTTGCCTGTCAGAGACAGCTTCTGCTCCTCTTACTAGGGAACCCACATGGAGACTGAGCTGCCTATGGGCTATATCTGAGCAGGGGTTCTAGAACCTCTCCATGCATGCAACAAATGCAACCCTTGATTGGTGCATTTGTCTCTTCAGGGACCCCCTGGGCCCAGCTTTGTTGGCTTTGCTGGTCTCCTGTCCCCTCCACTCTTTCTATCCCTCTACTCTTCCATAGGACTCCCTGCACAATGTCTAAAGGTTGGCTGCCAAGTCTCATTGACTGCTTTGACCCTCTATTGGTGGAGTCTTTCAGAGGACATTTATGGTAGGCTCCCATCTTCTTCCCTCTCTTCTACCACTTCTGGTGTCTTGTCTATTCTATTTGCCTTTCTGAATGAGAATTAAGCATCGTACCTAGAGTCCTCCTTGTCACTTAGCTTCTTTAGGTCTGTGGATTGTAGTATGGTTATTGTGTATTAATATCAGCTAATATCAGCTTATAAGTGAATATATACCATGCCTGTCTTTCTGGCTCTGGGTTACCTCACTCAGGATGATCTTTTCTAGTTTCATCCATTTGCCTGTGAATTTCATGATTTCCTTGTTTTTAATAGCTGAGTAGTATTTCATGCATGGTACTGGCATAGAAACAGTCCAGTGGATCAATGGAATCTAATTAAAAGACCCAGAAATAAACCCACACACCTGCAGACACTTGATTTTTAACAAAGAAGCCAAAACCATACAATGGAAAAAAGATAGCATCTTCAACAAATGGTGGTCTAACTGGATGTAGAAAAATGCAAATAGACCCAGATTTATCACCCTGTACAAAACTAAAGTCCAAGTGTATCAAAGACCTCGACATAAAACCAGAAACACTAAATCTGTTAGAAGAAAAAATGGAGAAGAGCCTTGAACTCTTGATTTTTTTAAGTTTATTGGTTATGATTCAGAAAAGGGCGTGGAGTGGGAAGGCTGGTGTCGGGGCTATGTGGGCTGACTCTCATCTTCCTGCTGCATCTGGGTAATTGGCTGCTGGTGGTCAGCTTCCTGCCTGGCACCTGTGCATCATGAGACACTCTCAAAATTCCCTTTCTAACAGCACTGAGCCCATTGACAGTCCAGGTTGGCTGGACTGTCCCTCCAACCAAAAAATATCTTCAGAGGGTTGTCCACCAGGTCCACTTCATTTCTGACAGCCAGCTCCACAGCCCTGACAGTTGCAAACTCCACTATGGCATTGCCTGCTTTCTTTCTGGACAGCACCAGGTTGAAACCTCCCCATGCTTTTGTGAGAGCCTCAGGAGGACATCTCTGGAGTAGCCAGCCACCCTGGGACTCATCCTCCTTCTTGCACTTTCACTTTAGTTTGGGTGTTCCTTCGCCTTCATATTTTCTTTTCTTCCTCTCAGCCTCTGTTCTCGGTCCTGGTGGACCTCCTCCTGGACCAGCCTTTGCTGCTCCTCCAAAGGACGAGAACCCCTTCTCGAAGGCGTGCAATCTCCTGCTCCCGCTCTCCTCCTCTTTCTCACTCCCCTGGGCCTGAGCCTGCTGCTCCCGGGCCTCCAGGTCAAGCTTCACTTTCTTTCTTTTCTGTCTAGTCTCTGGGTCCTCTCTGCTGCCTGCTTCTTGGCTTTCCTCACCTTGTCATAAGCAGCCCTGGCTGCTGCGTCAGTCAGTACCTCCAATGTCTGGGAAAGCTGGTGGAAGAGTTCAGCTGCTCTGGGGTTTTCTGGATTTTTGTCTGGATGGCAGGAGAGCACCTTTTGCCTGTATGCCTTCATCACCTCTTTGCTGCCTTCTCCTCAATGCCTACAAGCGCACACAGGTGCATTTGTAAGAGCTCTTGGTCACCGCCATGGTTCTAGTGTAGACCGAATTGACACTACACCTCCCAGGAGTCTGAGCCTGAGTGCGGTTTTCTATTTTTTAAAAAAAATTAAATGTATTGTTTACATCTGATCATAGACCCCTTCCTCATCTCGTCCCATTCCCACCTTCCCTCCCCTCTGTACCCCTTTCCTAGTCCTCAGAAAAGAGGGGGGCTCTTCCCTATCAACTGACCCCAGCCTACCAAGTCTCATCAGGACTGGATCAGGTCATGACAGAAGCCTAGATATGCAGAGTGGAGCAAACAGGGCAGGGTCACTGGTTATAGGACCTTAGCAGGGTGGGGAGGTCAGAGAGACTCACAGGGCTAAACTCTGGAGTAGATCTGGCTGTGTGGAGAGGCTGGATGCAGTGCAGAAGGGATCTGTTGGGTTGTAGGGCAGATCCTGGCACAAGCCCATAGGTTGGCTTGAGATCAAACAGGGAGTGGCCAGTCTAGGCAGGGGCACTGGGTATGGTACCAGATTTAGAATCTGGCATGTTGAGAAGTTTATCGCTGTTTTAAAAGAACATCTGAGGGTTTCTGTTGTTTTTCTGTTCTTTATATGATCACTCAGGTGCAACTACAAGAGGAAAGACAGACGCTCAGGAAGACAAAGTTCATCGTACTGACAGATCCTATGGATAAGAGGGAGACACATACCACAGGGGAAAAAAGAACATTAAGAGGGCCAGAAGACAAAAAACAGGAGCAAGGGGAAATAAAGCATTAGGTTAATGCTTTTATCAGTGTTTAATGGAACACAAGACTCAGTTTAGGATTAACTCTGTGCAGTTTTGGAGGCCTCTAAGCTACTTGTCTGATAACTGGGCCCTGGCCTGAGTATGGCAAAGATACCTATTGAACTCTATTCAACCGGAGGCAGTATGCCTCTGGATTAAGATATAAAAGACTTGCTTCTAGTTTATAAATCAACTTAAAAAATTCTCTGATCATACAGGGCCTTTCACAAAACCATAGATGTAAGTTGAGGGATGGAAAAGGTACAACTAGGGTAGGTGAGACCAACAGCCCCCCCCCCCCCCAACACAAGTGATATATATGTGTGTTGCTTAGTTCTGCTCAAGTGCAATCCCAGATAGACTATCGTCATTTCATAATGGGTTGCTGCTAGGCTTGCCTATGTTTGCATTGAGGTCTACAAAACTCATTTGTTGGTAGTTCAACATACATGGTTGTTAGGCATTCCTTTGTGTCTAGAAACATGCCAGTAACCTTTTCAGATTATGTGGACCAGTTCCAACATCTTATTACACATTTCTATGGGACTTTTCATAATGCATTACATCTTCTCCGCTACTTATCTCTCCAATATGGTCAACTACATGGTATAGCTCAAGAGTTGCATATACACAAACTTGAGTTTTCAAATGTTTTCCTTGACTGTTTTGGACCAGGCAACCTCTTTACTTGGGAGTATTGGTCATAGCAGCATTCAAAAGCAGATCTGGACTAGCTCCAAACCATGGCCATTTTTGTTCTGTAAAGAACACTAGAAAAAGTCTGGAGCCATTTTGGATCTTTGCTCTTGGGTAGAGTACTAACGATATCGAAGCTGGCAAGGCCAGGGATGTTGTTAAAGATCTGACAGTGCACAAGATAGCTAGCTCTCTATACAAATAACCATCTGTTCCAAATGCCAACAATGCCAAAGCAGAGAGGCCCTTGTGTAAAATGTTTTGCCCTCAAAGGCTATAAAAAGCCCACCAGATGCTATACTGTGCTTGTCTATAGGAGAGGACAAAGATGCAGCACATTTCAAAAGATCTGTTCTTCATTAGGTCATGGTAATTTACAACTGCATTATGCTGCTGAACTGAACCTTGTATGACTGAACCATATCCAGTTACACTCTTTTCCTTATATTTGACTGTGTGAAAACAGCATGGCAACATCAGCTGATAGTGTAATTATATAAAATAAAATGCTTTTTACATCTATTGACATAACCACATAATTTCCCTTTATTCTGCATTGTAGTTTAAAAATTGTCAAGTCTTAGAGACTTCATTAAATACAAATGTTTAAAATATTTGCATCTATATTCATGTTTGCCTCCTACTATATTCTTGCTGAATTTTGCCAGGAACTATGCTGGCCTTAGCAATCTAATAAAGGCTTTATTCCTTCTTTAAAGATATAGTAAAACTCACCTGCAAAGCCATATGGATGCATGTAAACAAGTTCAATTTAATGCGGCTCAGACTACTTGCATTTCTTTTTCCACCAAAGTTTTTTTCTTGTATGTACTTCAAACAATGTAAAGCAGCAGTCTGCACCTCTCAGAAATACATTGATACAGAAAACCTGCTTAATCCACAAGGCCATTGAATTGTGTGTGCTTGACGGCATGTGGTGGAGGCTGGATACTTGTAGTAGGTAGTAGTCTCCTTCCACCAAATGCATTGTAGGATCCAACTCAAGTTACTAGATTTGGCAACAAGCTCATTTACTAGAGCCATCTCATTGACCTGAAAGTGTTATATTTGAAGTGCCTTTTTTTTTTCCTTGTTGGACCTTAAATTCTAAAGAGATGTCATTTTACTGTTTTGTTTTGGTCCTTGGATTTTGATTGAGAAAACAAACACGTTTATCCAGTTCTAGCTTAAATTTTAGTCAACAGGTGCTCTATGTTCACAGAAGACCTTGCAACTACACAGAACAGCCTCAGAACAACAAAGCAGGGAACATGGACAATGTGAATTCCAAGAACTGTGGTCACTGGAGATTAGAGGCTGGTTATAAGAAGTCTGATTTGTAGTTAACACCATTTTCACTGAGTATGTAACAGGTTTTCTTCACCATAAAATTATGGTATGATTTATGGGTAAAGGCTTTTTTCATAGTTGACTCATTCATTTTGCAAGAGTGAATTCTCTGATCTGCCATCAATTTTATTTTGTTAGGACCAGTGAAGACATAGTTGGGAAGATATACGATCTGGTGACTTTTCCCTCTTTATGCAAAACAGTTTCTCTACTGATTATAGAGATACCGAGGCACAGCTTCAGTTTCCTATGATTACTTACACTCCTTTCCATTCTGAACTCTCTAATGTTCAGTAAATACTTCTGAAAGTTCTGCTCAACTGTCTCTCCCACATGATTTCCCACAGAAAATCACTGTCTGGTGAGTGAGGCACACTTGCCGGAGACAACTCATTAATCCCCACATACCTTTGCAATCATCAGATATGTTTCTCAAAATCTCTTCTACAGTGTACTATTACTGTCGTCATGATTAGCAAATACTATGTGGGTACGAAATTATCCTCCTCAAAAATTCTTGCCATCCTTCAGAATATAACTAAGAACCTTTACAGCTCTCCTAATTTATTTCCTACAATTGAAAAAGAATTTCCTTAAAGGAAATTGTCACCTGTAAAATTTTATGAATTAATCAATTATTACATACAGATACAGAAACAGATTGGAGGCTCTAATTTTACTATCAGTCTATGCCAGTGATTAGCTAACTAAATTCTACTGGGCTAGTAATTTACTTAGAATACTCATTTCTATTTTGCTAATGGCTACTTACACACTAGAGTAGTAGACAGGGGCTGTGCTACAGTGATCATTTGACCTGCAGATTTTAATATATTTAGTATCTGATTTCTGAAAGGGGAAAAATTAATTCCTGATCTATACCAGAAAATTGTAATTTTAAGGTAACCCAACAGTTATTTCGTAACTGAAGTAGTAGATGAAACAATTTGCATTTTAAAAGTACACTCCTAGAAAGTCTCAGCTAAAATATTCTAATTAAAAAAATATTCCACAGGCATGCACGACTGTCAGCAAATGGCAAGTTTAGAAGTGAAAATTTTAAGAAGTAAACCTGGGAAGATACAGCCAGCTTTCTTTCTCTCCCCGCTCCTTCAATTATTATCTTACAAATAATTTCATATACACACTTAATCGGAGTGCTTCACAAATAATAGTAATACATGTTGTTTCTGATTTCTTGAACACCTAAATTTATCTGTACAAAATGAAATAACCAGAACCAGAAAAAAGGAAACTAAAAGCTTAAAAACTGATAAAATATTTTAGACTTAGACAATACTGACCAAAGATTTCACAATTCAAGTATGCAAGGATCTAGTGAGGAAATACAGATAACGAAGAAGACTTGATCAATTGGCAAATCTGTATCACTTATGTTGAAATAAAACAATGTAAAACATTTTAAAAAATGTTAAAACACTAAATTTTAAACTAAACACCAAACTGCTTGGAGGGGCCATTACTAAATTACTCACCGTGACTTTACTATTTCCATAAAGTAAAAGTGAACAAAAAAAATATGTACTAAGGGTTTTGGGTTTTTCAACCATAAATTCTTTGACAGCTTCTTACATACTATACATATATATGTGTGTGTGTACATGCATACACAAATATATTTGCAAGCCTTAACACTTCTAACAACTGGGAAACAAGAACTGTTAACATTTCGTTAACTTCAAGAATTTTGTTTATAAAAATGCTAACTTTTACTGTCATTCACTGGCTTTCCAAAATGGCTCTTGCTACCACGGAATGTATAAAAACTAATTTTACACCATCCACCTAAGATGTGAATATGAAATTATGTGGCTCTTAATATCCTCATCCTCTAGAAAAAATTGTGTATTATGTCTACGATATAATCATGTATAGTTTGACGAGTCAACTTAATAGTGAAAATTTCTCCACATTCACTAAAGTTAATTTTAACTGTTTTATATAAAAACTATCTGTATCACAGCAAATCATTGGATATAAGAATATGTGGCAAAACATACAGATGCTTTTATAAAAAATGATTTAGTTGCACTTTTATTTTTAAATCTACGTGTATGGGTATGTGCATGTGAGTGCAGTTGCCTATGGAGACCTAAAGAGGACATCGGGTGCCCTGGAGCTGGAGTTGCAGTTGATTGTGCTGAGCCTCGTCTGGGCACTGGGAACTGAGCCTGGGTCCTCTGGAAAAGCAGCAAGAGTTCTTAACCACAGAGCCATCTCACTAGCCCCTAGACAATGATTTGAAAAATGGTATCTTCCATATTATTATTAATGTTCAGGTATTCGGTAAGTGGAAAAGGCAAAGAATTCAAATCCAAGAAATGCACAAAGATTCAACTCACCAGATCCACAAACTCTGACAACACATACTCATAAAACTGGACTTAGGTTATTTTCAAGCCATGAAGAGAAAGCAAAAGCATATTTTCCAATATTAATAGCTCTGCTGGAACTAGGTTTAAAACTATTTCCAGTGGTTTGAAAGAAATATCTAAATCTGAATTCATGTATATGTTTAATCTTAACTTTAAATTGCACATTATCTGTACAATCTTGTTTTCCTATTTTTTTTTAACCCTTTTTAAAGGCAGGGTTCAATGTGTCCCAGGCTGAGTTCAAACTCAAAAATAAACTCAAACTCAATACAAATTCCAAATATTAATATGAAAATTTAAATGTTCCTATTTACCTAAAATTAGTTGATTTTTACCAGCAAAATGGTAAATATAGGCAACTTTAACTTAAAATTGCATGGCTTCTTAAAGTTTTATGCAAAGTATGCAGCACATCAGGAAGCTTTACTGATACTTAAATTAGAGCAGGAACGTCTGGCTAAAGCATAAAATTATATTAACTATAAAAAGAAACCACTTTTGACTTTTTAAAATTATACACTATACACACATATCCAACTGACAAATAGCATCACAATTATTATTCTAGCAAAAAAAAAAAACCCAAAAAACAAAACAAGAAACCCTAAAAAAAGACCATGGAAGCTAAGCACTAAATTTTTATTTCAAATGTTCTGTTTATTTATATCTAAGAGATATCAGAAACTAGATTTCATTACCTCAAAAAATTAAAGTAAAATTATAAAAAAGACCAGAAAGTCTTTAATATGGAAAGTAAGAGCTGCAGTTTTGGCTAAGTTAGATTGCTGTTACCTACAGTATTTATACTATAAATGTTAAGGGGAGGAAAGTACTATTTTGAAAATATCACTTTAAACAAATATATTGTGCCTGGAATTCTGTTAAGATATCTGTATACCCCAAAAAGCACATATAAAATAGAATTTGACTTCTTAAAAAATCCACTCAAAGCCTGAGGCTGAGACCCCTTTCCACTTCTTCATACTGTTCATCTAAACACTGTTGAACCTGATATTGGAATAGTAAGTCTTGAACTTAAAATCAAACAGTGGCAACTTATATAGATGGAATTTTTTCAATATTGTGAAATGTCTTTATGTTGATCCATAATTAAAGACTATCTACTATTCTTATAACCCATTAAGTCTCATATAGACTTATGAGACTTTATGTTTATGTATGTGTCCCTAAATAGCAACATGTTCCAGTAACTTACAAAAAAAGGTTTAATTATGTTACCCTCTTCTTATAATTAATTTTTAATATTTAAAAACATCTATACCCTTGGCCAAAAACAAACACAAGTCAGTGTAAGAGACTGAGCTTTAAACCATACTTTAATTTTTCAATATCTGTAACCTAGTAGTAAAATGAACCAGATGTAGAATATTTATGTGATTCACTATGTAGTGTGTCAAATCAATGATAGAATGCATAGAAAAGTAAGATCCGTTTTGGGAAAGGTGTAAAGTGGTTAATGTGGAAGCTTATGAACACTAATTTTAATAACAAAAATAGTTTTAAATGTAGATGTTAAATTAACACATTATAAAAGAGAATAGCTTAAATAAACTGGGACTCACATGTTACAATAGTAAAGTTAGGACAGAGTGAACCACAGACATGAACAGTTCTAAAAATTCTCTTTTAAGCCTACTTCCAGTAGAAGTCGTCAGGCTCTTTTCCTGTACATAGTTGATGCTTTGTCTATACCATTTATAGTAGAAAAATAAATTCTTTAGCAACCTAGAAACAGTTTATAAAACTCTTAGTTTAATTTTCTTTGCCAGACATGCCAATGTTAAACTGACAGCTATAAATTAAAGCTATATAGACAATAGGTATAAGTAATATAGAACAAGTTAAGAATACTACATTTCCCGGATTTTTTTTTTAAATTAATGTACTTTCTTAATTCCTGTGTGCTTTGCAATAGGAATAATAGGGACTTTGTTCTCTTAGAAAAGATAATAACAAATAAGATAATTTATAGTATACATGTACTTCAATAGTTGCCAAGTTCATGTTGACATCTTGGTTGAAATTGGAAGCACAATACCTAAGATATAACAATTGAGAAATATTTATTTTAAGACAAAATGGAGCAAATCAAACTCTTAGGAGCCTTGAATCTCAAAATCACCAATTTACTATAATACAAATAAGGAACCTTAAAATTGAAATATAAAGATTACAACATTGACCAAAGAATTTCTTTACTACACAAAATATGACCCAGCAGTAAAAAGCAAACCATTTTTTTTTTCCTTTTCCAGTAAAACAAATGGTATGGTTTGATAATAAAATAAGTTTGAATAAGCCCAACTAAATTTACTTTATTACCCAGTCAGAAAGCTTTATCATAATTTAGTGTTCTGTTTGTATCTTCACTAACAAAATATTTAACCCCTAAAGCAGCAGTCATTGATAGCAACTCTGGTACCAACATCAAAGGAGGGAAACTGGTTTAAAAAATGGTGCAAAAGCCATTCTGGGCTGTAGAACACATCACAGAAAGAATATGAATACAAGTGTGTGACTTTATATATACATACTCCAAGGAGCCTGTCAGTACCCAAAGTATTTTTATTGCTGTATTAGCAATGGATTTTTTGGGATATAGTCTCAAGGGCCACATAAAAATAGATTCAAGAACAGATTAAATTGAAATCCTAGATTAAATGTTTGGTTTAAAGAACTTTCTACAACAAATTTCATGTTTATGTATGAAAAGTTATATAACCTTATATGAAAATGTCATGAAGTATTTTTCTACACTATACTAAATGTATTCCCCAAGAGGGAAAAATTAAAATATCTAAAATATATTAGATTAAGATTACAAGACCATGATAGATCTTTTGAACATGCATCTGTTTACAGAATTAACCGTATACAAAATGTATTTTTCATTATAGATCATGAAGAAATGAGTTGGTGACAACTCTCCTTTACACCACAGTATCAACTCACTTTAACCACAAGTGTGTCCTTGGTATGTGAGTAAAAGAAACAGGTTCATTCACTCCTCATCAAATCATCCACAGATTCACTTAGAAGATGAAGGTGCAGAATGTGGAATATGTTACACATATTTTTTTTTCCTTTCTTTCAAACAACACCCCAAGCATGGCAAAGTAGCCTGAAATTAAAAAATACTTAACTGGGTTTTAGTTATCTATACAGACTGCTTAAATGTAAATTAAGTCCCCAAATTAGCACATCAAATAACAAAACCAGCCATAAAGCAGGCTGAAAGCATTAAACGTTTCATATATGAGTTTTTAAATCATTTAATTTCTATAGAAAAATTTTATTCACAATATAATGTGACAGAAATTGCCACAGGAATGATATACTGATTGCAATAAGGATGCATGCAGCAGCAGCTTTGCATTTTTATAACTATTTTTTTTTATAAAAATTAAACCTCTCCAGTCATGCTTACAACATGTTTTTAGATTTGTAATGTAAATGAATAGGGAATACCATATAGTTCAAAGAGTATGTCTCATCATTTTGAATGTGGGTTATCTGTATGAAACATGAAATATACTACTAAACCCTGAAACATGCATGCCTAGATTTGCTTTTGTCCAATCTCAGGCCATCTGCAATCACTCCATTCATATAATGCCGAGAGGGTCTGTCTGCAGTTGCGGCTGGACGAGCTGAGGCTGCAGTGGCGGCGGCAGCTGGAGCGGCACCATTGGCTCCACCAACTGGCCTGGATTCGAAGGTGGCGGAGGAGGCCGAGCGCTCGCCGCTTCTACAATCTCTCCATTGTAAAAGAAAAACTGGCACTGCTGAATAAACGTTTCAACGACAGACTGATGGATTTTGGTGGTCGACAGAAACTCCCGATTTTCAAAATCAGGTCTCATCAGAGTTGGCCAAAAACAGATGGATAAGTTGTCTGCTGTCATTAGGTTGATTTTATTTTGCTGACTAACCCTGAAATTATGAAACAAGAAAAAACAAATCAGATCTCATTGCAATTACAGACTCCCAAAACTAGTTTACCATTTATGCTAACTTTATCCTCATTAAATGCTTTCTTAGCATTCTATATTCAACTATATTCTAAAACAACAGAGGAATCAATACCTATTTCTTGTGAGAATGCCAGATAGTCTAAAAGACATTGCCTGCACCCTGAGTCTTTGAGGTTTCATATGGAATTCTTTTCAACTTGGATAAAAAAATCATTTCCTCTAGGTTAAGAAGGCCAAGTGACAAACATTAATGGCTTTCCAAATAGCAAGTTCTAACTGTGTTATCCAAATTTTTTGACTACTGCTGGAGATTAAGAAGTAAATCAGAGTATGTCATCTCTTTTAAACCAGCTTTGGAAAACTTAGCATAACCCATCCAGCCATGAATATTTTTAACTTTCAAGAAAGTTTGCTCCTAGTAGACAATGAACAATCTTTTAAAACATTAAGCATTTTGTACACTATTGAAATTTTTCTGAAAGACAATGTTCAATAAATTCTACTTTAAGTTTTTTTTCATGATTCAGCATCAATTTACAAATGGTCATAGAACATTAAATGATTTTATCCCATTCTTTACACTGTCACCATCCCAGTGAGCAAGACTTGTAAAAAGCAAACCTCATTATACTATGATTACATTAAGAGAAATAGGATAGTTAGGAGTTTATTCAGCCCCCTTATTTTACACATAAAGAAACAGTTCAAATTGGACATCATAGTATACATCTGTAGTCCAGTTATCAGGAGGCTGAAGTAGTAGTATAGTGGATTCCAGGCCAGCTTGAGCTACAGAAGGAGGAAAAAAACTGTCTAGAAGTCTGTAGCATAGCAGGAAAATCTTTAACATTTAAAAACAACAACAACAACAAATAAATAAATAAATAAATAAATAAATAGACAGACAAGACAAAACCCACAAACCACAGGAAAACTCCCAGACACAGGAACTACTCATCTAAACTAAAATAGGTAGCCTAACACTGTGTTCTGTGAAGAAAAGGTCATTATGTCTAGCTAAATGAGATCAACTGGAACAGTGAGAATAAAGTCAACCATTTGTTAATAAGGAATAGGTGGTACTATGCACACTGTGGTGTTTCTATGTTGCAGTTGAGTGCTAGGCTCTGGAACCGCCTACCAAATTAAGGGTACAGTGTGGCATCTAACTTAAAGTACTGAATCAGAAATTAGGTTGACCAGGAATGGCTTCAGGGACAAGGTAAAATTTAAGGTTATGTGAAAGGTAATGTGGGAAGAATGGTAGGAGTTACAAAAGTGGCTATAGCATTTGCTAGAACCTTCTGGAGGGCCTGTTAAAACATAAACTGCTGGTTACTGAAGTTTGTGATTTATTAGATCTCTGGTGAGGTCTAATAATATACATTCCTTACAAATTCTCAGATGGTTGTGGTTTTGGGTACCATACTCTCAAACTACTGGCTGCATGTTAAGATGTGCCACAAACTGATACTCTTAGAAAACTGTTATTACTAACAGTTGTTAATTAACTGCTGTTTATGGAAAAGAAAGGAAGTAGAACAGCCAGTGTTAATCAGTTTAGGGTCTACCCTAAAGAGATAGAGTACTATTTTAAACACTGAAATATCTTTGGTGCTGGAGAGATAGCTCAGCAAGTAAGAAAACCTGTTGCTTTTGCAGAGAACCTGAGTTCAGATCCTAGCACCCACATTGTAGTTCACAAGTGGCTGCAACTATAGTTCCATGGCAACATATGCCCACCACATAGCCATCAGGGAACACATGGAGTATGCCGATGTACATATAAAGTAAAACATAAAAACATCTAAACCAATCTTTATGCAAAGATGTTTTAGAAAGACCATCTTAGCATTAGAATTAAGGGAGGGTAAAATAAAAGTTGGCAAAGAACTACCGTTAACACTAGCAGTTCCAGTTCCTGAGTGAGAAATAGTAAATAAAGTCGTGGTAAGGAAACAAAAATGGAAAAACAATTGAAAAAAGAAAAAAGGACTTGGTACTCACTGGATATGAAGAGTAAAAGAATATAATCAAAGAATCATTCCACAGGATAACTACAATCTGGTCAATCTGTCAAAAACAGAATTCTAGCCCCATGAAAGCTATGAATATTTTGTTCAATGCTATCTGTCCTCAGTGCTGTGAGAACAGGCAGCACGCGCAAACACACACATACAGTTTATTTTCTTGTGGTGGAGATCAAACTCAGGGCTTCCCAGATGCTAGGCAATCGTTCTACCACTGACTGACACCACAATCCCACAGAACTCTTTAAATTGCTGCTATAATTTTTTTTAAATAAACTTTTGGTAGAAGTTTATCTTTATATTTGTGAAACTAATAACATACACAAATACACCCCCCCCCCATCCAATCTTAAGAACATTTCATGGAGTGCTCCTTTTCTCTTTTTTGTAACTGAGAACTGGTTAGTTTGCCTAACGTTGCAATTACAACCGACACTGCAACCTGTTATCTGTTTGACTACACTGTCTGAGGAAATCCTAATCATCAACACTATAGTGCCTCTCACTTAACATAATTTCCAACTGTACCATATTAAGAATTAAGAATACAGGAATTAGTGTCCTATATTTTGGGTAACAGGACAGTTTGTGATAAATTTCCCCACATGGAATACACAAAACATATAACACAGTATGTAGTAGACAAAAGTAGTAGACAAAGTGATGTAAACAGTACAAGAGCTCTTACTCTACTTATCATTTCCCTCTTTAAACCCAATTCCTCCAATTCCAAATAGGTTGATTTGGTTAATTTGGCTACTGTCATTTTCCAACTAATACTTTAATACTCTACACAAAAGAACTACAAAAAAAAAAGAGAGAGAAAATGTATATTGTTGGGATGAGTATAGAGTTCAGTCGTAGAACGCTTATCTAGTATGTGGCAAGACCTGTACAATAACAAACTAAGAAACAAACACTGATCATATGTGCACAATGTTGACCATGAAGCTTTATAGCTTCTAATTAGATGTTATAGAACCCAAAGAACCCAACATAACCTTGTGTTCAGTCTGTATTCCCCTTAATAGAAGTTATAACAATTCAGCTTATAAATGTTACTAACAGGTTTGAAACACAAAGTGCATTTTATTTGCAAGTACCTGTTTAGATGTGTTATCACATATCTGAATACATCATAGTTTACAGGATGAAATTTCTTAACAATTTCTTTCAAGGCATGAAGGCGTTCTGTTTTATCTGGGATTTCTGTAAAAGAAATTTTTTGGTGCAAAATTAATAAATTTCAAATATCTGATACAAACATCCAATTAATATCTACTACAAAATTAAGACTGAAGCATATTTACTATATGTACAACTAGAAATTTATTTAGAATTACCTAATTACTTATAAGAGCTAGTCTCTTTAATATCCCTTATACACGACAAGAATTTCAGACTTTATGGGCACAACTACTCAGTCCTCGAGCTGATCAACAAAAGCAGTCAGTAACAGACAACATGTAATGAAGAAATAATGGGATCTTCTAAGGAAATTTGGAATTTAGGGTTTTAAATGTGTCATCAAGTTAATCTTTTGATAAAAGTATGCCCCTCAGGTTCAAAAGACTTCCAAAACCAGTGACAGGCATGCTAGACCCCCGAAGCCATAGTTATCCACACCATACTTGTAATCTCCTTTAGCAAAATATTACCTTTACAGCTAGCATACACATTTAATATACTTTCCAAGTTTATGCACTTATAAAACAGGACAAGTACTGCAATAAATGAAAGATGAGAGATTTATTTTCTGTTTGCTCACTTTCACATCATGGTAGAATTATCAAGCACTAAAAATTCTCATTTGTTACATTTTACTTCTAAACTAGGCCTTTAAAATGCCCTAAGTAGGAAGTTGTAAGGGTAGTGTTTATGGCCAATAACATCTGGGAATATTTTTACTCTTAATTTTAAAAGACTTTACTTTTAAGATTTGTATTTTCCTATAATTTATGTGTATGTGTCTTTGTAGAGAGAGGTGTGCTGCACAAGTGCAGGTGTTCCAGAAATAAAAAAAAAAGTGTTGGACCACCTGGAACTAGAATCACAGTTGGTTGTGAGCCACTCAGCACAGGTGCTGACAACTCAACTGAGGTCCTCCAGAAGAGCAGGAAGCGCTCTTAACTGCTGAACCAGCTCTCTAGGCTCCTTTTAAAATTTATTTTTCTTTTTATACTTCTTCATTTATTTATTTATTTATTTATACGTCTGAAAGAGAGAGAAGGGACAGACATATGCCACAGTGCATGTAACAGAGGACAACTTGTTAAATTTGTTTCTCTCCTTTCTCATGTGTGCCTCGGACCCGATCTCAGATTGTTAAGCTTAGTGTTAAGCACCTTTTCCCATGGAGACAACTTGTTGGCTCACAGTGGTATTTTAATTAAAATTCAAACAACTAAGAACGTTTAAAATAAATCTAAAGAAGTAATCTCATTTAAAACAATCTGATGCTATTAGAAGAAAAAAACTTAGAAGTTACATTAATTTTAGCCATAAGTGCAAAATAAGCACTAGATTTCTTAGATTCCATGTCCAAATAACATGTACATACTAGAAACACTGAGTGGCTGATGTCAAAATAGTAAACACTTTGAATCAAGTACTGTATCTTTCTGTCTTACTTCTCCACCCTTAATTTCTTAGTTAAAAAAACCCTCATCTTCTAGGTGCATTTAAATTCTCTAGGAGGTGCTATGCGAGCAAGCATGAAGACCTAAGTTCAGGTTCTACTGCCATATAAAGTCGGATCAAGGATAGTTTCTTGTAACCCCAGGACAGCAGAGAAGAGAGGGCAAGACAGGAGGGTCCTAGTACTTACTGGCTGTCAACCCTCATCATATCCCTAAGGCCATCCGTGGGAGCTCTGACTTTATTTAAACTTGGTGGATGCTGTTAAGAAAGTTTCTGATAAAGTGAATTTTTAACTATAAATTCTAATGCATAATGCATAATGATTCTGGCAAACAATATTCAAAATCCACCACCCCCGCCCCCCCCTCAAAGTTTATGCTTACTTGCTGCTTCCAATAGCTCTGGGTGGAGTGAATATGGAATCAAAGGATCTGGCAGATCAGCAAAGAAAGCTTTGAGAGCTCCAGCTACAGCATTTACTGTCACTTCCATTGATACTAGATTGATATTATGATCTATAAGACAAAATCAAAACTTAATCTAAATAATGAAATTTAAACTTACTACAGAGGTAAAATGAATGGACACTCTTCTGCCAAAAGACAATTCTCATTAACTACTTTTCCTCACAAGCCCCCAAATGTACAGATCAGGAAAAGACAACCCCATGCAAAAAAAAAAAAACACTTTTTAACACCGTATCTTACACAGCATCGTATAGTACATTTAAGAATTTAAATACTGCTGCTCTTCCAACTTCCTGTTTACACACAGACTTAAAGAACACAAGAAACTAGGAAGACAAACAATCCAAATTATGTATATAAATTCTCATTTGGACCTTTAAAGTCTATTTTGTAATGTATTAAATAAATAGGTTAAATTAGTAAAGGGCAGATTTAAAGAACATGAAAGGAACATGCTAAAGTTGTATCGTAAGGTTTATTTGATTTTAGCAAGTTACTTAAGTGTAAACACACAGATCAGAAAAGAAACATCCCCATGACTTAGAAACAATTATTACTTATATTTTATAGCATGCCTCTTTGAGCCCTTTTTATGATCTCTTAAAGAAAATATAACCCATTTACGTATCTTACTGGGAAAGCATTATCAGCCTCATGTTTGTTCTTTTATCTCCACTGTATGATGAAAAAAAAGATCTAGAAAGATTCACTTGGCTGAGGCAGACAATAAGTGGCAACACTAAAAATAAAGGCATTAATTGAATCCAAGAGCTCCAACTGTTTACTCCGTCCTCCTCACCCACTTTGAGTTCACATGACTATATCACTCAGTAAGTGGTGGTCCGACATTTTAACAGACACAAATAACGACTCAACCTCATTACAATATTCAACATTCATTGATGCATGGGTGGTTCCCCTCTCTTTTTAAAATTATAAATACTGAAACAAATGCCTTTAACAAGCTCATGCAAAGGCTTTCGGAATACAAATGCAAATTTCTTGAAGTAGAATTTCCAAATCAAAGGAATCTGAATTTTAACATTCACAAACTGTCTCTTAGAATGTACCTACAACAGGTATACAAAATGTTTTACCTACATTACCAACACTATTTTTCACTGATAATAAATATAAACTTAAAACAAAAATCTGTCATTGGTAAAAGCTGAGTATATTTTCAAATATATTCTAATGATTTGATCTATATAGATAACTCATACTCTGTTGAAGATTTTGTTTTTATATTCTCAAGAAACATTTTTACATTTTCAGGTAGCATAGACTGTTATTCATTTACGCTTTCTACGTTCCTTACCAAATTTAGGTGTTTCCAGTCAAAGACTATAAAAATATTCACTTACTTCCCCCTTGTACTTTTGGTTTTCATTTCTTAGTTTTGTCTTTGATCAGACATAGAATTCCTTACTAGACTCAGTTCTGAATATGCTCCTAAAGATTACTTGTTTGTTACATTAAGAAAGCACTTTTACATAGTAGCATTTCAGATATAATAGTTGCTAATCCATCATAAGTAAATTTACTACTTTCTAATTTTGGCAATGGCTTTATAGATTCTGCTACTATTTTATTTGTAGATAGCTTAATGAATTAGAAAAAAAAATAAAATAGGGTAAGAAATAGTACATAGTCCATCAATGTATCACAGCTTACCTCAAAATGTTTTCCTACCATAAAATTCTAATGATGAAAACAGTAAGACAGTAATTTTGTTTTGTAATTATATTACCTTGATCAAACTGCTTTTGAATGTTGTCTTGATCAGTTTTATTTCCACTAACACGGTACAGTCCTTCAGTACATAATCCTAAGAAATTAAAACAAATGTTTTTATAAATACATATATCCATAACAAAGAATATACTTAACTATAAATCCTTAGCAACCAGTCAAAATGTAATTAATAGTTCACAGAAATATCAGAAAATTGATGTCTAGGATCACCCCTGAAGCAGTATGCTAGAGCCTTTGCATAGAACAACATATTATTTCTCTGTCATGCCTTAAGAAGTATTATTCTGGGGATGAAATTTCAACTCTTAGAAATCTGTAAAAATAAAATGAACAAAAATTTACTGTCAGAAAATTTATGATGACAAAGTCACAGTCATTGACACAACCAATATGAATTAGCCTCATAAGTGCTCAGGTATGTGAAAGAAACTAGATAATGTCTGATGTGGTAGTACATGTCTATAGTCTTATAGCCCTTGGGAACTGGGGTAGAAGATTCTGAGGTTGAAGCTGTAGAGGGATTTTAATCCAGAAACTTGGCTACTCTGGCTGGAATATAAAGATGTTCTTAGTATACATCTTTAATCCCAAACAATGAGGGTAAAGTTATTCTGAAGGTGTTTGAAAGTGATGGTTTAATTGAGGGGCAGACAAAGTGACAAATCAGAGAAAGACTTGACAGAATGAATCAGAGAAGATTGTAGGATTGACAGAAGCTTCCAGGACTAGGCCTAGGTTAGCAGCCTGCCCTAAGACAATTAGATCTGGAGAATAAAAGTTACACAACAATTAAATCAGGTGAATAAAGAGTGACTTTTACAAGGCTAATGTGGGTGCAATGGGGAAAGTCTGTCTCTAAATAAATAAATAAATAAACGAGTGGGTGAGCGAGTGAAGGAAGCCAGAGTGAGAGAGTAAAGGGCGCCAGAGTGAGTGACTGAGTGAAGGAAGCCAGAAATAACACATATCGAAGTTATGCAACATCCCACAGCAAGAAATCCTTACCTAGAATACATGCAAACATTTTCCAAAAGCAATTGTTTCTGGTGGCTAGAAAAATCAATTAGGAAGGACAAAAATGGTGAAGATGGTTTTGTATCTTGACAGGTATATGCATTTGCCAAAAATGCATACATCTGTACTTGTAAAAATCAGTGTACTGTTTTCTATGTAACTCATGTCCTTAAAATTAAAAAAACAACAAAAAACCTTAAGCAAGCAACGCAGGGACTGGGGAAATGGCTCAGTGGATATGTGACTGCCGTGAGTCTGGGCTCCCAGCATTCTGGAGGCAGGGCTGCAATTTCTAGGGCATGCTAGCTAGCTAGACAGAAACGGTCAGGTCTGTCTCAGTGAAAGACCCTGATTCAGTAAGTACAGCAGAGTGATCAAAAAAGACACATTAGCTTTGGGACTCTACATCCGAACACATGAGCTCGAGTACACAGGAATGTGAGTGCGTGTGCTATAAGCGTGCATTCAAGAACACGCGTGTGTGTGCACGCACACACAAAGACAGAAAGACAAGACAGAATGACAGACACAAGTGTGTATCCCAAACAAAAAACTCACCCACAGATGAGATTAGCATTAATTATTTCGGTAGAACCTAGTTATCAGTTTAAAAAATAGAATAAAAGTTTCCCCAGTAAAGAAATATCACATATGGATGTAGTGTTAGGGTTCGCTACCAGTTTCTACCTTGTAATTCTTGACTGTTTGCATTCTGATACTGAACTTATTAACCGGTCTCACATAGCAGTTAAAATAATGGCGCGCGCACACACACACACACACATTTTATAATAACCTCCTACTGTTTTTTTTTTCTTGTGATAGAAATCTGAAACAGGTAAGTTATAAAAGAAGAAAAACAAGCAGCACTAATATCTTTCTTTTTTGATTCAAGCATGCTAATATTACAAACAAGAAATACTACCTCTTAAGAACATATTAGCACTTAATGCTAAATATTCAACAGCCAACTCTTTTTTTGAGATTTAGTGCCAGTAGGTTTTTTCAACTTCTTTCACTTGCATTACAAACATAAGCATTTAACAAAAGAATTATATCACAGCATTTCTCTAGATCATTACACCAATTCAAACACTTCTTCCTCATTGACACTTTCCTTGCCATTTCCACTTAGAACCAACTTCTTTAGAACTTCCATTTCACTTTAAAACTGTAACTATTACCACTAAGATTTTTTATCATAGGACAGCAGAACACACTCTTTCTTCTACTCAGCTGTAAGTATTAACAGTACTAGCAATGTCTTATCATCCCTAATGTACTTCTCACTTTGCAGTGGTTTTGCAGGAGAGACACCGCATTTCAGGGACTACCCAGCAATGCCTAGAAATATTTTTGGATATGATAACTGGAGGGAGTATATTAGTTCTTTTATCAGTGCTATGACAAAATATCCATTAGAAACAACTTACGGAAAAATGATTTTTATTTGTGGTTTACTGCTTGAGGGCAAGGACCATCAAGGTAAGGAAGTCATTCAGGCAGGAATAGAACGTAACTAAGCTTGTCTTCTCTGGAACCCTCTCTAATTGGCTCCATCCCATTAAGAGTGGGTCTTCCCACCTCTCCTAACGTAATCTAGACACTTCCTCAAATGTGCTCAGACATTTATCACCTAGATGACTATAGATCCAACCAACATTATCCATCAAAGGGACCTACTACAATAGCAATAACAAAACACAAAACAACAAAAGAAATATGGTTAAGTGCATAAGCCAAATAGCTGTTTTAGCTTTTATTCTTAACTTCTCGTTTTGTTGTGATTATTATGCCACAAATGCATAAATTTATCAAACTTATGTTAACAGACACATAATTTGCAAAGATGTATTGTGGCAATAAGGGGTTTTATTTACTTTTGAAATAAAGTTAAATTGAATTCAAACATATGTGTTAAAAAATTCAAGATATAGTGGGGTGTGGTGGTATAAGCCTCTAATCCCAGCACTCAGGGAGGCAGAGGCAAGTAGATCACTGTGAGCTCAAGGTCAGCCTGGTGCACAAAGTGAGGCTAGGACAGCAAGGCTACACAGAGAAACCTTGTCTCAGAAAACCAAAAACCAAAACAGAAAGTTTAAGATACGTTGACTGTAGTTGTAGTGGTCTATGCTATTAATTCCAGCACTTTCAAGGCGGAGGCAGGTAAATTGCTGTGTTTGAGGCCAACCTGGCCTACATAGTGAGTTCTAGGACAGCCAGAGCTACATGGCAAAACTGTCTTGAAAAACATCAAAAGAAATTAAGATGATTGTTATAGCACTCTGGTAATAATTAAAAAGCAAATTAAACTCTCCTCTTTTTTTATTACAATTTATTCACTTTGTATCCTAGCTGTAGCCCCCTCCCTCAACCCCTCCCAATCCTGCCCAGCCTCTTCCTCCCTCTTCTCACATGCCCCTCTCCAAGTCCACTGATAGGCGAGGTCTTCCTCCCCTTCCATCTGACCCTAGCCTATCGGATCTCATCAGGACTGGCTGCATTGTCTTCCTCTGTGGTCTGGAAAGGCTGCTCTCCCCTCAGAGAGCCAGCCACTGAGTTCATGTCAGAGACAGTCCCTGTTCTCATTACTAAGTAACCCACTTAGACACTGAGCTGCGATGGGCTACATCTGCGCAGGGGTTCTAGCTTATCTCCATGCATGGTCCTTGGTTGGAGTATCAGTCTCAGAAAAGACCTCTGGGCCCAGATTTTTTGGTTCTGTTGCTCTCCTTGTGGAGTTCCTGTCCCTTCCAGCTCTTTCTATCTCTCCCTTCTTTCATATGATTCCCTGCACTCTGCCCAAAGTTTGTCTAGGAGTCTCAGCATCTGCTCTAATACCCTGCTGGGTAGAGTCTTTCAGAGGCCCTTTGTGGTAGGTTCCTGTCCTGTTCCGTGTTTTCTCCCTCTTCCGATGTCTATCCCATTTGCCTTTCTGAATTCCTTTTCTCTCTTAACAGATAGATAAAAAAATGAAAAACAAGATGCAGCCTATAAGATACCATCATAGGACCACAGCACAAATATTTGAATGTAAAGAGAAGGAAGACTTATCAAGACACTAGTGCCTATGCTTTTGGTATCAGCTACTTAGAAAGCTAAGGAAGGAAGAACAGTTGAACCCAGGAGTTCAAGGGAAGGCTAGGTTAACACTGGAGACCCTGTTTCAAAAACAAACAAAACCCATAGAACAAAAGAAACCAGAAGGATTGAAATATATATCAATAAAAATAGAAACAAAAAGATAGCTGGGTGGCCATGCCAATTATCAGAAAATAGTAAGACTGCAATGTAGCAATTATGAATACATATGCTTAGTGAACTTTCTAAAATATACAAAGCAAAATTACACAAAACTAAGTTCAATTATAAAAGAGATAGCACAATAGTACAGCCAATAACGATGAAGGCAGATAGATAAAGATTACCAAGGAAACACAAGACTTCATAACATCATAAGCCAACTAAACCAAACAAGCACAGAACATCAAAAACAGCACAACATATATTCTCTTAAAATGTATGATGAACGTATTAGGTCACATAACAAGCCTAAACTAATTTTAAAAGTCTGAGTACAGAACTTGTTCTCTAATCACAAAGGACTGAAAGTATAAATCAGCAACAAAGGAAAATTTTTAAATAAGTGGAAATTACACTGCATACTAGTATGGATCAAAGAAATTACAAATGAAATTAGAAACTAATTTGGCATGAATAAAATGAAAAACCTACATGACACAGCAAGAACAGTCTGCAAGGAAAGATCTGCAGCTGTATACCTATAAACAGATGTTTGGACTACAACTGTAGCTCAATAGAAGAGAATACCCATGTGTGTGGCTCTAGGTTTAATCAACAGCAACGCAACACAGAACAAAAAAATAAATAAGCAAGCACTCCATTCTGAGGTTAATTTTAAGGACCTAGAAAAAAGTAACATTCTATATTTAAAGCTAGAAAACAGTGAATTATAAATCAGAAAATAAAAAGATAGAAACAATATTAACAATTCTTAAAGTTGGTTCTATGAAGAGATCAATGAGCTGGATAAACTTTTAACTAGACTAACCAAGGGAGATCAGGAGAAAGAAAAGACCCTAATTACCAAAATCAGAAATAAAAAAACCCAGGACAGTATACTATGAAAAATTTACACCAACAAAACACGTAAGTGAAGTGAGTATATTCTTAGCAATACACACAAACTAAAGTCACTAAAGTAGAATCAGAAAGTTATAAAAAACCTAAAAGGAACCTAAGAAACCTACAACTAACTTTAACTGATCATAAAAACCTGGCATTAAGAAAAATCCAGAAACACATGGCTTTATTGATTAACTATACTATCAATCCCTTTAAAAAAGTGTCAACAGGAATTATTCTCAAATTATTAAAGAATAGTGAGCAGGAATATTTTATTTAATTTTTAATAAAATCTGAGTGCCTCAATTCATATGGAAAAAGCATTTGACAGAATTCCACAACTTACATGATAAAGTATCAGGAATATTTTATAATTAAGTTTTAGAGAATGCGATTATTCTAAATGTCAAAGAAGCCACCAGAAAACCACTGATCAATTTCCCCTATAAATACAAATACAAAAATCTTCAGTAAAATACCACTAAACCAAACTAATTAGCAAATTATGAAGATATTAAGAGCAACCAGGATTTATCCAAGGATAACAAATTCAACTCACAAAAAAACCAATGTAATAGATTGCAGGAGGAAAAAAAAAATCTGAGTATCTTAATTCATACAGAAAAAGCATTTGACAGAATTCCACACCTTTCATGATAAAGTATCAGTAAGGGAAAAGTATGACTAACTAGACCAAGCCCAAGACTCTGCAGCACAAAAGCTTAACCACTACAGAAGTAGACAATCCACTTAATAAAATTAACAAATCTCCAAATCTAGAGAAAGAAATTAATATCCAAACAACAGAGGCACTTTGAATCCTGAACAGAGAACCTTGCCCTATAGTCACAAATACTAAGCAAAGAAATGATAAAGCAAAAACATCAATTCACAAAGGCAAACACTTCAGAAATCAGCAGCCCTAAAAGTCAGGAAAGCTCTGAAAGTAACAGCCAACCAAGATTACTACATCCAGCAAAGCCATCTTTTAAAGTTAAGAGATAAAGAAGGACATTTGAGGAAAAGCAAAAACTAGGCATATCAAGAACATCAATACAGCATTGCACAGATACTTAAAGGAGTAATTCAGACTGAGAAGGAAGTCTTGATCATAAGCACATGAGAAAAATAAATTTCATGAGAGGAATAAGCGGTAGGAATTCATCATATTCAACACTGAACAAGAGAAACTTTAATACTGATAGGGAGAGATCAATGATCAATCAATAATCCAACGATGTAGAAAAACAATTCCTCTAAAAGCACAGAAACATCTCTCAAAGTAATAGCCTTAAATGCAAATAGCCTCCACTACCAATAAAGACACACATAAAGAGAGAAGAGTCTTATGAGATTTAAAAAAAAAAACTGTATCAAACCACCATCTCCATGAAACATGATTCAATGGTAAAGACACCCATAGACCAAGAAACAAAGGATGGAAACTATCAAATGAACGGGAACTGAAAAAGCTGGTGTAGTTATTCTGTATCTGATAATGTAGACTTCAAACTGCTATCACTCAGAAAAGATAACGGATATACCTTATCAATAAAGAGAATAATTACTCAAGAAAATATAACAATTACAAATATATATAAAACAATCATTAAAGCTCCTAAATTTACATAATGCAAACACTTATTAATGATAGACATAAAAGGTTAGGTGGACCCTGATACAATAATATAATGTCAATACCCCACTTTCATCTCTAGACAGGCCATTCAAACTAAAAGTCAAAGAAATGCAGTGGTAAACCATATATACATACAGCATTCCATTTATCAGGTACAGGATATATTGTCTTTTCAGTAGGCCATGGAACCTTCTCTAAATTAAAACATTCTAGGACACAAACCAAGTCTTACTAAACAATAATAATTTTAAAAACCTAAATAGAATCTTGTATCTTATCCAAACATACAGCAAGTTAATTAGTAAATCAATGGCAAGTAAAACTTCAGAAATTACACAAATACACAGACTGAACAAAGACACCTGAAAGGCTAGTGAGTCACTGGCAAAAAAATGGAAAAACCTAAAATGTCCTAGACAGATTAACGTGAAGCATAAGTTAACCAGAACTTTGGGGATATAGCTAGGGAAGCTCTGAGAGTAATGTTTATAGCTACAAATGCTTCTTTTAAACACTCAGAAAGATCTTGTGGTGGTCTGAATGAAAAATGTCTCATAGTCTCAGACCTCGGCACCCTTTGTTCTTGGCTGGTGGCATCACTGTATTTAGGTAGTTCAGCCTGGCCGGAAGTATCACTGGAAGCCAGCTTTCAGATGAAAAGCCTTGCACCATTTCCAGTTCACCCTTTTCCCTCTGTGCTTGTGTCTCAAGAGGTGAGCTCTTGTCTTCCTATACCTGCTGCTTGCTGCCACACCTTCCCTCTATGAAGGAACCTGTGGAACATTAAGCCAAAATAAACTCTTCCATAAGTCACTTTTGGTCAGGTGTTTATGTTGTATAGTTTTATTTCAATTTGATAAAAGCTGGAAACCCCACCTGAGAAAATGGCCCCACTAGACTGGCCTGCGGCAACAGCACCCCTGAGCAGGTGGTCCTGGGATGTACTGTGCTGGAAACTGAACTGAAGAAAAAGCAGGCTGAGCAAGCCTTGGCAGCAACAGGAGGCATTCCTACATAGCCTCTTTCAGTTCCTGCCTCGACTCCCCTCAGTGATGGAATTTGACCTGAGGGTTGTAGGATGAAATAATGCTTTTTGGTAGTGTTTTTTTAATACAGCAAATGAAATTCTAAGTTTATCATAGCTGTAGCAAAGTAATACTAACTTCAATTAGATAGCCTAATAATCTCAAGATTTTAAAAAGAGAATCCAAATTCAGAGCCATGAAGATCAGCATATCTGATTTCAAATTATGCTACAGACTCCTAGTACTAAAAACAGCATAGTTTTCACATAAAAACAGACAGGTTGATAAGTAGAAGAGAACAGAGGACCCAGAAATAAACTCACACAATTACAAAGACATTAAAATACATAGGGAAGGGGGAAAAAGACATCCTACAAAAAAAGAAAAAATTTTTGGCCAACTACATACATACAAAAGAAAGAAATTAATACCATTTTAGGACATAAAATAAAATTATAATATCAGGCTAGAGAGATAACACAGCTCTCAAAGTGCTTGCAAGGCAAACAGGAGAACTGACTTGAATTTCCCAGAAGTCACATTAATATAAACAAACAAAGGAATGAATATAGGAGTGGTTAAAAGCATTTGTACTACTCTTGTAGAGAACTCAAGTTCAGTTTCCAGCACCCATATGGGGCAGCCCACAATCACCTGTAACTTAGCTTCAGGGAATCAAACACTTTTCCTCTAGATTCCATGGGTACTTGTACTCACACATTCACAAAAACCACGAAGTATATAAAACTTAAAAAAATAAAATAAATGTCAAAATAAAAAAAAATAAAGCAGGACATGCCTATAATCTCACTGTTTGAGAGTGGAGGCACCGGGATCATTGGAGATTGTTGACCAGCCAATACAGCTGAATGAGCAAGCTTCATGTTCAGTCAGAGAAAAATCTCAAAAGGTAAGGCAGAAAACTACTACGTACACCCTGGCGAACACACACAGAGGCATGCATGCACGTGCAAACACAAACACGAGAACATATATATAAACATTTGTAAACAAAAAGGACACAAAAATTATCCAATCAATTAATGAGATAACACATTTAAGAAAATGATGTTCCAAAGTAAGTGTAGAGCATCTTTAGCTACCAAAGAAATACAAATTAAACTCCTTTGAGAATCCATCTTACCCTAGCCAGGATGACGTTTATTAGAAAAATTACAGGCTGAATATGTTGCTCAGTTGGTAGATTGTTTGCCTATCTTGCAGGCATAAAACCCTGGATTTAATTCCCTGGGAGAACATGAATGGGGTAGGGTGGACACACCAGTATTCAGAGGTAGATGCAAGAGGATCAGAAAGTTGTGCCATCTTCAGCTACAGAGTAAGTTTGAGGTCTTGGCCCAGAACTCTCCTCCATCCTCCAACAAGTAGGGAGAATCTGGAGAGATGGCTTAGCTGTTAAACATCTGTACTGCTCTTGCTGAAAACTCGAGTTCAGGCTTCAGCTGACATGTGGGCAAAGAGAAGAGGAACCCTATACACTGCTGGCAAAAATGCTAACTTGTGTAGCCACTATGGAAACCAGTATGGAGGCTTCTCAGAAAACTAAAAACAGTCACCACATAACACAGCTATACTACTCTTGCTTATATACCCAAAAGGTTATCTCGGTTTATTGCTGCACCACTTATAAGAGGCAGGAAATGGAACCAGCTTAGATGTCTACCATCAGGTGAACAAATACAGAAACTGTGGTACATACATATACTCAAGGGTATTCAGTCATAAAGAAAAGTGAAATCATTTGTTGGGAGCTGGAAAGATGTTACACAAAATAATCTGACTCAGAAAACATATTTTCTCTTGTATGTTCAACATTAAGATTGAAATTATATATGCAATATACATACACAGTATGTATACTTATAGCTTCAAGAACTATGAAATTTCAGTACTATGTGCATACACCTTTTTTTTTTTTTTTTTTTAATTTTTGTTTGAGACATGGTCTCACCATGTAGCCTTGGTTGGCCTGTACTCACTACATAAACCAGGATGGCTTCAAACTCACAGAAATCCACATGCTTCCGCCTCCCGAGTTTAAAATGCTGGGATTAAGGTGCAACCACATTTGGGCCCACACACAATATTTTAAAAGTCAGGGTCAAAAAAACCAACTAGATAAGGAGTAACACAGATGTGATGTAGATCTTAATATAAAAAAATACATGAATATATAAAATATATGAAAACTGGCATAGGACAAAAGTTTCTACAAACAGGCAAGGATTATCTATTAATAACAGTATGGACACAAGGGAGAAAGTCAGACCAAGAGAAAGGAAAGAAAGAAAAGGGCAGTGGGGAATGGGGTAGAATTGCTCACGTATGCTGTGTACACGTGTGAAAATGGCCTCATGTAACCCAGTGTTTTTTTTAAAGGTCAGATTAAGAAGATACTTCAATTTGGACAACTGGAAAAATGCAATTGTTATTGTTACAAACAGGCAAAAATCAGATTTTGCAGGAATCAATTAGTTTTGTCAAGAACAAGCCCCCTAACCAAAAATGTTCAATAGGCATCTCATAATACGTAACATATTGAAGTAGAAAAAGATCTGGAAGGTTATTTTTATAAATGGGATGGCTCCAGCCCAAAAGCAAGTATCAATCAGATGTTGCATAAGGGGTATCATAAAGTTAATGAATTACTGAAGCTATGAGAATGTAATTTAATAGAAGAAGAAAATAGAAATGTCCTATGTAGAAATGTTTTTAAAACAGGACTTAATGTTTCTTACTCAAATACCCACAATGTGTGTGTAAAAAATATTCATGTGATATAAGACATAAAATATATTGTCTTGGACATTACATGGTATATAGTTCAAGAGGCTAGCTATTCCGAGTATCAGAACAATGACTGAAATAAATATAATCATGCTGGTTTTAATGGTATTATTAATGAAATTTCACTCAAACTGAGGTTCCTCATACACTAACATAGTGACGAAGTTAATATTAATGGAAGAGTTCTTAGCAGTAGTATGTGACATTTCTGGCAGAAAACTGTTACATGAATAAGACTAAGGCAGTGCTTTTCCCAGTTTATCAAACACAAGTTTCTTTTTTATGTAAATTTTTTTTACTTTTTTGAACTAAAATAAAATGTGCCTCTACTTTTTGAAATTTCTTGAAAGCTATTTAACTGATGTTCATTAAAAATAACATGGCTTTCCTACATTTGTTATTACCATATAATAATTAAAATTTCACAAAGCATATCATATATATAATTTTCATTTCATCTTCAAAAAGAAAAAATATAGAAAAGACAAACAAAAAGAAACTATGGCCAGGAGTTCCAAAACTTCTGTACGTTTGAACCCAAAGATTGGTCAGAGAAGCTTCTTTCTGCAGCCCATACTTATTAATACGGGCACTTGCAGCTGGTCAAACACTGAGTATAATTAAGTGAGTGCTCATCTATACCAATCCCCCCTACCCAAGGTACAGGGAACATCACAGCAGAAAAGGCAGAAAGAATTTAAGAGCCAGCAGATGATGGGAGGCTGTGAAAAGCTGACTTCTGGATATGACATGGTTGCTGAATATATCAACTTGCCACAGCTGTTGTGACCTGGACATAAGCAAGCCAATAAAAATTCCAGCATGCAGCAAGGTAGAGGGACTCCAAAGTCCCAGCTCCAACTGCACAGCTACTGACAAGTAATGGCTGCTAAATATGGGTGGGGAGGGCAGTGGGAAAAGTCACTCTGGGGGATTTGCTCTGGTTGGCGGACCATGCCCCATAAATGGCTCCAAAAACCACATGGATATGGGAAACATTAATTGGACACAGGAGGTTATTAATAACAATAAAAAAACAGGGAAAGTTGGAAAACAGGACAAGAGTCACTAATGGGAGTTTGGAGGAAGGTAGTGTTGGATGGATATAATAAAATGCACAAATGCACTGTATAGAAAGATGTGAGTTGAATTCCAGGACATCCAGGGCTACGTAGTGAGATCCTGTCTCAAAAAAAAAAAAAGGATTGCCTCCTCTTTTTATTTATCTATTTAGTTAATTACTTACTTTTTTTTTCTGAGACAAACGTCTCACTTCATTGTTCTGGAATTGACTGTCCCTAGAACTCACTCTGTCAAGCAAGATGGCCTCAAACTTATAGCGGGTCCATAAGCCTCTGCCTCCCAAGCGCTGGGATTAAAGGCATACGCCACCATTCCTGGCGCTCTTTGATGTGTGTGTGTGGGGGGGGGGTGGACCAATTCCAATTCTATTTTAGAAAATATTCTTTAAAAATAGTTTAAAATTTTTCATTATATAGTGCATATATGTGACTATGTAGTGGTATGTGCACATATATGACGATGCCTGTTGGGGCAAGAAGAGGACATTGGATCTCCTGGAGCTAACATGAGTGCTAGGAATTGAACTTGGATCTTCTTCAGGAGCATGCTCTTAATGATCCATTTTTCCAAATCTGTGTGTAATGTCACAAGGACAAACATTTGGCTATACAACATAAGAATTAATCATGTACAGGCAGTTTTAGGAACTATGGACCACTACTTACGCAGAGAGTATAATCTAGTGGGTGGTAAAACAACAACAAAAGATTGAGCCTTTTATCCAGTTAAATGATCAGAAATTTCAGTAAGACAATGTTGTTAGTAAAATAAAGATAAGATGGTTCAAAGCTAGGAAACTATAAAAGGTAAAATTAATATAGCAGGAGGTCTAAAGGAATTTGTTGCTGGATATAAGCATATAAAAACAATCTGAAGAAACAGTTCAAGGGCTAATTTCCAATTCCTTTGTGTCAGTAAAGAAATACCCACACTGTTTTTAATGGCTTATTCTTTTTTAAAAAATTCAATTTATTTTTATGCTATAGGTGTTTTGATTATTTAAAGACTAGAATTCTAAAAGCAATTCAAATAGTTTTTTTTAATGTCACTTATTGTGTGATATGTTGAGGATATTTTAGCCCTAAAAAAAATTCCAGTCAAAAATTTTGACTTGAATCTCATCACAAATTAGACAAATTTAGGAATAGTCTACAACAAAACAAACAAACAAACAACCCCCCCCCAAGAATTAAAAGCAAAGCAAACAAACAGAAGCACACATGACATGAAACCACAAACATGAAGCTATTTTAAAACAGTGTTAAAGAAGCACACCAAAAACTATAATGGAGGATCTCTGAATAAATTTTGGTAATTCTTGTTTTTCAGAGTTCAGAAATGTAAGAAAAGACATGTAAAAGCTGCCACATTACTATGCCATGCCATCTCTATCCCTTTGTAATTACGGACTAAAGTGAAGCCTTTGTTCCTTAGTTGTTTTTGGTTCACAGCAACAGAAAAGTAACATAAGGCTAACCCATAAATCCTCAAAAGATGTCTCTGATTACTGCATACACTTAATCAAGAGACAGCCATAGAGACTACAGTTGGATAACTCTTTAAGAACATAAGCAGAGAAAATGGACGGGTGAGGTAGTTCAGTGACTGGCACATAGTTGATGGAGAGAACCAACTCCGCCAAGTCATCTGACTTTCATATGAGCATATGCTGACACACACACACACACACAATAAGCACAATCGTTCTTAAGATAAAAAAAGAAAACAACCCCCCAGGAAGAATGCGAAAGGACTGCAAGCTGTAAGCTGAGGGACCATAACCAAAAGCAAGAGCACAGGAGAATTCTGTGTCAATTTTCAGACACAGCATACATCCTGTCGATACTATAATTTCAAAAGTCTAGCCTTCAGATCTCACAAAATAACTTTGTAATTTTATTCTAGGCAGTTTCTAATAGTCTTATGGTAGCCTCTGTAAGCTAACAAAAATGAAAGCTTCCTCAACAGGATAAGTAGTATTTATGAAGAATATGACAGAGATACTGCTTTCACACTGGAATTTACCAAATTCGCTAGAAATCCAATAGAAAGAAACAAAGTCATACAAAATATAAAGAAGCAAAGCTGGAATTACTTAGAGAACATTATATATATATATATATAATGTGTATATACATTATATATATAATGTGTATATATATATACACACACACGTATATATAATGTATATATATATATACACACACAAATGTACACACGATAACTTTCAAAGAATACATACAGACAAAAAACTAACAGGTAATAAAATAATTCAGTCAAATTATAGGATTCAAAACAGTGTTTGGCAGGATTTCACTAAAAAAATATAAATACATTCCAATTAAACAGTACCCAGTAAAATGCTCAGGAATATTTGTACAAAGGATTTGAGGGGGAAAAATCCAGAAATTAAAAAAAAATACCAAGTATTCATGAATTGAAAACAATATTGCTTATGGCAGTACTATCAAAGTAATCTAGGTTAAATGCAATTCATACTACAAGAAAAAATAGTACCGGTAATTAAGACATACAAGCACACAGAACACAAGTGTTAGCAATTATACAATTGACCTCTTATACAATGTTGGTAAGATGTAAAACAGTATCCACTGTGGAAAATAGTATGGCAGTTCCTAAAAAATTAAACAATTATTAAATGGTACAGCAATTCTGTTCTTCTAGGAACTTACTGAAATAATAGAAAACACCTGAACAATTCCTTGCACATGAATACTACAGTACAACTATTCATAGTAGTCAAGCGGTAGAAGCAACCTGAATGGGTCTGCCAAATAATAAAGGAGACAAATAATGGAAGATCTCAATGACACACAGAGGAATCTCAAAAACAAACAAACAAAAAACAAAAACATTAAGTCAAAGAAACTAGACAAAATCTTCATATATTAAATGCTTACACTTCAGTGATATATAGAGAATAATATCCACTGGGACAGAAAGACTGGTAAGCTGGAGAAAATGGGGGACTCGTAGTTAGGGGGGCTTTATAATATGAAACACAATAGACATTACTAGTACATTTTAATATGGTTAGTTTTAAGGTTATAAATTTTATCTTAAATTGTAAAAAAAATTAAATTTAAAATTATTTAATGTTCTTAAGTGATTCTTTATATTCTTCTCAGGTTTTAGAGCCTTTCTTTTGCACAGTCTTTTGTCAACAATTTGAACTTTTCTTCTCACTCTTAACTGTTGATCCTGAATTCCATTAACATAAAGCTTACATTAATATTTATATACTGACAATTACCAAAACAGCATCTAAAAACCAAAACACTTTCCTGAGTTCTGTAGCCATATATGCAACAGAATCTTGGCCTTTTACCTGGATATTCCACAGGCACATTAAGGTAACTTGTACAAACGATCTTGAAACTATTTAATATGTTTTACTGTGATTCTATTTGTATTAAATATGGACATTGCTTCTACCATGAAAATGTCTTTCACTAAACAACTAAAAATATGAGGAAAAACTCAACATTTTAAAAGCAGCACTAAATCCCCAGCTCAAAACTGTTATTCATAAGGAAAAGCAAGTGAGATAAACTATCTGAATGCCCCAATTTACTGAGAGTCTTCAGATGGCAGATAAAGAAGGCGGAATCCTAACAGTGTGACCATCCAGCAGATACAGGTTAAGAGGTCAGAAAGACTGACGTCTAATGTGTGGGGCAAATCACTAGAAGTGGAGAGATAGATAAGAGCCTCATACATGCATGAAACATTCTCTACAAACTGATTAATACTGAACATGTATGACAAGAAAGTTCTTGTAGCCAGGAATTGAAAGTTATTCTGAGAATATCTTTTAATACATAGGGAGTTGAGTAAGTAATTATAACTAGCTATCAGACTAAACAGTAATCTGGATCCTTATCATTTTTAGCAAATTTAATCAAGCAATATATAAAAAGTATAAAACATTATGACCAAGTGGTATCTATCTCAGGAATTCAAGGTTACTTGAAAAAACAACCAATATTAATTCACTATATGAAACTGAGTAAAAATGTTATGATCATCTCTGAAGATGCAGAAATTATTTGGTCCTAAAAGTAACTCAGCCAGACTGAAGGCTTTTCATCAAAACTAGACTCTGCAGAGATGACAGAAGATGCGTAAGGATGTAACCCCTTCAAAAAGAACATTGTCACTTACATGGCCCTGATACAAGTCCCTCCATTTATCTGAAAGAAATTAGCCTATGAAAACTAGGAGTCACATGTGGATGAGGGATGCAAAGGATCTAGTTAAAGTTTCTCTTATCTGCTAGTGAACTGGCCTAAGGGGTCAAGACCTTGATTGGATAGTCATAAAAATCCTTCTTGTTAAGAACAAGTTGAGCTGTAGTAACTGACTTCCACACCTAAAAAATTACATGGTTTGAGAAGTACAAAAAAAAAAAAAAAAAAAAAAAAAAAACAGCAACAAAAATACCAAAAAACAAACCAAAAATTTTTGTGGTCATAGTGTGCCTTATGCCCATAATATCCAGACACTACCAATGTTGATGTAATTGTAAGTAATTTTAGGTTCCGTTTAAAAAGTGTTAACTAGGGGCTGGAGAGAACGGCTCAGCAGTTAAAGAACACCAATTGCACTTCCAGAGGAGACGGGTTCAATTCCCAGCACCCACGTGGTAGCCCACAACTTTAACTCCGAGAGCTGACACCCTCACACTGACATACAATGCACATAAAGTGTTAACTATAAGGGGATTATGACTAAAATGACACCATCTCAGCAGCCATTTTTATTTCATTTTTAAAAAAACTTTTGTCTAGAGTGTTATCTGTGAAGAGTCTTTACAGAAAGTTACTTTTTATGGAAGCAGGTATATAACCACAAGACATGTAAGCATAAGACAACTAGTTTCTATTTTAATAAAAATACTGATGTGTTAAAAAAAACAAAACAACACAACACCCTTTGGGGAAAAATTCTAGAACATTAGAATACTGTCTCAACCTAACAGAACATTAAAAACATTTTTAAAAAGGTAATTAGCTTGGAATTAGCTCATTGGTAGACAGTTTGCCCAGCATGCACAGGGCTCCAAGTCTGACCTCCAGCACCATGAGTAAGGATGGTTTCTGAGGCAGTAAAATTTTTCTATAAAATAGATATTTATTTCATGGAAACTCTGAGAACAAAGTGGTTTCATTTTCAACCCATCATGTTTTTTATCAACATTGTTTAACAGCATTTAATCTTCAAAACAAGAAAGCTGATTATAATGAATGCTCATGCCTTATAACTGAGCTTAGAATCTGGAAATGGCTAAATACAATTTTAAAATAATGGGTACCATTTCTATATCTTCATTTCTTATGGACTACAAGCTGAACTTTATGATGGTCACTATGCTATAGTTTACTCTGAGAGCTGCTTCAGAATTGTTTCTAAGATAAGGTCTCACCATATAGCTCAGGGTGGCCTGCCACTCAGCATCATGAGTTGCTTAGATAATATGGTACCACCATCACCACCATAAAGTAAATTCATGAGTAACTGACAATCTGTGCTAAAACTTATAATCAGTTTAAAAGTCAGTAATAAGAACAAGCAATATACAAGAAGATTCTAGTTTTAATACTCTCTAGGTCTTGCATTTTCATATATTTAAGTGTATTTCCAGCAAAGCACTTAAACAAGCACATTACCTATTATTTGATGTAGTTAAGAACTGAATTAGAATTGCAGTCACTTCCCTCAAAACAGGCCACTCAGTTACTATGAAAATACTCAAGAAACTGTTATTTTAAAAATAATTAATTTTTATTCTATTGGTAAATGGAATGTCCATTTTAATGTTTTTAAGTTTTTAATAGTAGTTTAATAAAACTATTATTTTAATATTTTCCTCAGTCATAGCCGTGAGGCCCGCTTTCCTAGTACGCACGAAGCTCTGGGTTTAACCCATGACACCAGATAAAACAGGGTCTAGCTGTGCATGTCTGTTATGGAAGAACATGGGAAGCAGAAGTAAGAATAGTGCCAGCTCACGGTCAGCCTAGGATACATGAGATCCCTCCCTAAACAAAACCACAAATATGTCATATTCATATGGCCCAAATATATTACTGAAAATGAGAAATCATTAACTCCAAAGCAGAGAGCTAATATTAGAAAAACCTTTGCATTTTTTCCTGTCTTAAAGTTGAACAAGAAATTTTTCTAAAATTCATTTCTTAAGTATTAAGAGAGAAAAGTACACATCAAATGTAGACTCTAAAAAAATCAACACTCATTAGCTGAAAGGAGATCATATAAATATTTTGAATTATGATACTAGTGAATAAAACAGTATTTTGCCATATTCTACCCCTTACTAAAGCTAGAAGTCACTGTTCCTCATCAAACAGACAAACCAGTATATACGGAAGTAAGCTGATAAATGGACTTAAAGGGTAAGGCACCCAAGAACAAAACTGAGCATGATTATTTAGATAAGACACAGTTATACTAGTTTAAAAACAAAAAAGCACATGCACAAACACACACATACAATCAACGTATTACAAGCGAGTAAGGCTAAAACTGATGTAGCTCATGTTTTTAAACTTTTTATAATTGTAGTTCATCCAATCACTCAGGCTCACAGTTAACAAGTTCATTTAAAATACGCTCAACAGCCAGGCATATTGGCAAATGCCTTTAAGGTTGAGGTAGAAGGATCTCTGTGAGTTTAAGGATAGACTGGATTACACAGAAAGTTCCACAGCTACAAAGTGAGACCCTGTCTCAAAAACAATAGATAAAACACACTCAGGTAGAACTTTTTTTTTTCAAATCTATTACCCAGCTCTTACTATCCCCCCCTTTTTTTTCATTTTTAACAATCTATAGTGCAGCAAAACAAACATAAATGTAAACTTGTTTTTAAAACTGTGAGGTAACTATACATTCCTTATAAACATAATTTCAAACCTTATAAAATGACATCAAGCTAGAAGTGCTGAATACATAGTACCAGCACACGCAGAATGAACTGCCATTTTATTATGTATAATTATATGTAAGTATAATTACGGTTTTAACTTTTAAAGAAAATTACCCATGTGTAAAGTAAGCAATATAAATAGTATTAGGTTTAAAATATAAAAATTTTTAAATTATTGAATCAAATCATAGTAGCAAACTCTTAGTATTATAGTAATGAAATTGCTATAAATCCCAGAAATAGGTAAGTTTAACATTTTAGCTTTCAACCGTTATTTATTATGTTCAAGAGAAAATATTCGGAATCACTACTGCTCAACAATAAAACTTCCAGTAGCAGACAGATGGCCACCTTAAGAGTGACTAAGACGACACTAATGGGAATGCTAAGGCTCAAAAATAGCTTTAACATATCACATTTAACAAACTATTATTGTAGTAAAAATATAAAAATATAAATCAAATCTCATTATTGATTCTTCTAGCCTACCTGTGTCTTCAATAAATTCCACACATTTTTCAACAAATAGTGGTATAGGCTTCTCAGCTGTAACCAGATCCTGGAGGGGCATCCCAAAGTAATTACTTTCCCAATTTCTACGTGTTGGTGGATTGAAGGTCTTAGTTTTCTTTTTCTGCTACAAAAAAAAAAAACATATTCAAAATAAAACTATTAATGTTTATCTTCTCCAGAATATTACCAAGCAATGTAATAAATACTTTGGATCAAAAGAAGTATTTAAAAGCCACATCCACTGCAAATGCGTAGTAATATTAGCCCTGATAAATCCTGCTAGACGTAAACTGAACAATGAAGATAGAAATGAGCAGGAAAAAACCAACCAAACAAAAACTGACTAGAAGAAAATGGTCTCTTTGGAAAATAAGACTAGATAAATAAAAGGTTAGAAAAATTAACTAGCAAAAGATTGGAAAAAAATAGTTTCTCAATGTTAACACAAATATGTGGTCTATCAATTTTATTTAGCCTGTGAGGTAAATTGTGGTTGTGTATAAACTTTTATTTTAAGAACAAATTATTCAGAAGAGAAAATGGGGTTAGGGGACTGAAGGGATGAGGGAAGGACTGGGGGAGAGGAGGAAGGAAAGCAACAATTGAGATGTAAAATAAATAAATTAATTAATACAATGAAAAAAAAAACAAATTATTCTTGATTGATTATAAATGAGGCTATCTGACTCCATGAACTTTTAATGTCATCATCACCCTTCTTTCCCATTTTCTTCCTATCTATTCCCTTTATATTTTAACATAATTTTCTGAAGAAAGAGAAAATATTTTCAGAAAAGTTATTAAACAATAATTTTCAAAATCTAATATGAAAAAGAAAATGGATTCTTTATTAGGAAGTGAACATATCAAAAACACTGAACTGAAATCCAAACTATTCATGAGATTCTAACTTAACCTTTCTGGATTAGATATTATCTCTGTAGATGATTCTGTTACAAACACCCAGCTGGGGATCTCTAAAGTACAGAAAGAATAAGTTTCCAAAAGAAAAAGGAGATGTTAGAGCACTTTTATTGACAACCCTACATTTTTTCAGCCTAGCTTCATCTTACAATGTTTTACTTTTCCTGATACAAAACAAACTACCAGACAAAAAACAAGTAACAATACCCTCTCCCAAGCAAGGACTTTTTCACCAACTCTAAAGGGATACTTTAATAGATGTATGCTCTGATAATCATTACAGGGAAGAAAGTTAACCTATGTGACCAGTAACTCTTTTAATGAGAAGTTTACTGAGAAGTACTCTGGGGCAGGATATATGGGGTATACGCCTGTGATCTTGGCACTAGTGAGGCTAAGGCTGCTAGTTCAGAGCCAGTCTGGACCGCAAAATTAACTCAACCTTGGGTATGCAGAGAAAATGTGAAAAAAAAAAAAAGAAAAGAAAGAAGAAAGGAAGGGAAAGAGGGAGGGAGAGAGGGAGAGATAGAGAAAGAGAGAAAGAAAGAAAAGAAAGAAGAAAAGTTTTAGATTAGATACACCTTTCAAAATGAGTTAAATGCATAATTCTTTTTTTGTTCTATAATTTATAGTTCTTAGCCAACAGAATCAATCCAGGGAGTTCTTCACAAACACAAGAATTTGTAGGGTCTAATACTGTAGTCCTCAAAATAAGTTTTCCTCTACATCCGAAGTACTAGAACCTACATGCCTGACAAATGCAGGATTTTAAGCTCTCCACATACTATTGAGATCCATCTCTTGGCTAGAGTTACTGCCACTAATTTATACTAACTTAAAATTGATTAAAACTAGGTAATTACAACTTTTGTAAAATGCTACCTGGTTCTCTAAAATAAGAAAAATACAAGGATATATTTTGTTAATATAAAGTTTTTACTAATTTTTTTCATTTTTATTTTATATTAATCACAGGTTATGTACTTTGTATCCCAGCTACAGCCCCCTCCTGCATTTCCTCCCTACCCCCCCCCTTTTCTCCCTCATCTACTCCCTGCACCTTTCTAAGTCCACTGATAGGGGAGGACTTCCTCCCCTTCCATCTAACTCTCATTTATCAGGTCTCTTCAGGAATGGCTACAATGTCCTCTTCTGTGGCCTAGCAAGGCTGCTCCTCCCTCGGGGGTGAGGAGGTCGAAGAGCCAGCCATTGAGATCATGTCCAAAATAGTTTCTGTTCCCCTTACTAGTGTACCCACTTGGGTATTGAGCTACCATTTGCTACTTACAAGCAGGGGTTCTAGGTTATAACCATATATGGTCCTTGGTTGGAGAGACAGTCTCATAAAACACCCCTGTGCCCTGATATATTTGGTTCTTGCTCCTGTCCTCTCCAGGTCATACTAACTCCCCCTTCTTTCATATGATTCCCTGCACTCTGCCAAAGGATTGGTTATGTTTCTTAATATTTGCTTTGATACACTGCTAGGAAGAGTGTTTTCGAGGCCCTCTGTGGCTGGCTCTTGTCCTGCTACTTGTAATATAAAGTTTTT
>CM053765.1:57733811-57760795 GCA_028658305.1 Pachyuromys duprasi
CATCCATCCATCCATCCATCCATCCATCCATCCATCCATCCATCCATCCATTCGATTTTTCGAGACAGGGTTTCTCTGTGTAGCCTTGGCTGCCCTAGAACTCATTCTGTAGACCAAACTGGCCTCAAACAGAGCTCCGCCCGCCTCTGCCTCTGGAGTGCTGGAATTAAAGATGTGCTCCACTGCCACTGCCATCACTAGCTACTATTTTTAAATCAAATCTTATGTTTAAAAAGAAACATACACTAAAACAAATTATTTTATTGGTAAATAATGTAAACTATGTTATCAATTAAGTGTGTAGCAGATAGTTTAAAGTGTCAGTATGAATAAACAGGACCAGGAAGAGAAATAGTTTTCTTTCCCACCCTTACTGGAGTAAATCAGCAGTTATATAAACATTACATTAAATAATATTAAAACCATACAGACAAAAAAACCTGAACAAAATTTAAGCCCAGCAAGTCTGTTGACTAGGCTTTCAAAGAACTTAGGAAAGGAAGAAAATTGAAAACTCTGGTCTCTTAGACATTGTTTATTTGAGATAAAGATCAAATAAGAAATGAAATAATGAAGAAATATAAAGAGACAATCTTCTGGCAGCAACAACAACAAAAAAGACTCACTATGACAAAAACATTAGAAAAAATTTTAAGAACCGTCAGGTTTTCACCAAACCACTCCTGGGGCTCTGAGTGTTGTACTCGCAAAACAAGGATCACTGATGTTGTCTACAATGCATCCAATAATGAGCTTGTCTGCACAAAGACCCTGGTGAAGAACTGCACTGTGCTTATTGACAGCACACCATACCGGCAGTGGTAGAGTCCCACTACGCACTGCCCCTGGGCCGCAAGAAGGGGGCCAAGCTGCCTCCTGAGGAGGAAGAGATTTTAAACAAAAAACGATCAAAGAAAATTCAGAAGAAATATGATGAGAGGAAAAAGAACACCAAAATCAGCAGTCTCCTGGAGGAGCAGTTCCAGCAGGGCAAGCTTCTTGCCTGCATTGCCTCAAGACCGGCCAGTGTGGCCAAGCAGATGGCTAGATGTGCTAGAGGGCAAGAAGCTGGAGTTCTACCTGAGGAAGATCAAAGCCCGGAAAGGCAAATAAACCATCATTCATAGCTCATGTAATAAAGGTGTTTATTCTAAAAAAAAAAAAAAAAAAGAATAAAAGGTCTCAACATAGACCCTTTAGACTTGACAAACCCACAGCCAATATCACACTGAACAGAGATTTCCTCTATGATCAGGAAGAAAATAAAAGTTTCCATTCTTACTCTTTACTCAACAGAAATAGAAACTAGGTGAGACAAGCAGACAAGAGGAAGAAATAAAAGACACACAAATGAGAATGAAGTAAAAAACTACCCTTATTTGCAAATGATATAAACACAGAAAACCTAAAATGACATCAAAAGACTATTTCACCTGATGAACTGAGTAAAATCGCAGAATTAAAAGAAAAATCAATGGCTTCTCTAAAATAAAATTTCTGAAGACAAATTATGAAACAATTCTATCACAAAACCTATAATAAAACAAAATACCTAAGATTAAATGTAACCAAGAAACTGAAAGACATCTAAAATGAAAACTACTAAGAACTGGAGAAAAAGAATTGAAGGTACAAAATCAAGTAAAGATTTTTCAGGTTTCTGGGTTGAAAAAAAATTAAAATGTCCACACCACGAAAAGGGATCTATATATTCAATGTAGCCTCCATCAAAACACCAATGACCTTCACAAAACTAGAGAAATATTCTAAAATTCATATGGAAGCACAAAAGATCTCAAAGTCAAAAGAACAAAATCATAAGCATAACAAGAGTAATATCTGATTTCAAGAGACACTACAGAACCACATACATATCACAGTAATATATATAAGGCCATGGCATAACATAAACAGCCAAATGGGACAGAACAGAAATCGCCAAAATAAATACATATTCCTATGGCCAAGTACCATTTTCAATCAAACTGTAACAAATACACACTGGTGAAGGGACAAGTTCTTACATTTTCAGAAGACTGAAATTTGACCCCTATGTTTTGGCCTGTACAAAAACAAAACAACAACAACAAAAGAAAACCCCACTAATTCAAGAGAGATTAAAGACATTAATGTAATGCTTTAAAACCATAATCAGTGTAAAATATATATATATATATATATATATATGGGAGACACTATGAGACATCAGTATAGTATAGATTTTCCTAGAAAGAACCACAAAAGCACAGAAAAAAGTGAAAGCTGACAAACAGGACTACATTAAATATTTAAGCCTTTACATAGAAACGAAAAGCACTGAATACAGAGTAGACATATATTTTCCCTATACAATACTAGCCTCAACCTACTCTAAAAGGAGGAATATGGTATGATACAAGAAATGATCCTAGGGCCTAAGAAATGGATCAGTGGCTATGGTTCTTGCCACCAACATAAACTCAATTCACTCTTTGGAGTCCACATGGTAGAAGGAGAAAACTAGCATATACATATATTCTCCCTAAATAACGGGAGAATATATTTTCCAACTATTCATCTTAATTGTAATAGTTAATATCCAGTATGTATAAGGAACTCAAACTTTTAAAAAGCAAAGACAATCCAACTAAAATAGGCAAATGATCTAAACAGGTATTTCTTAAAAGAAGCCATAAAAATATAAGAAAATGTGTTAGTATTAGCATCACTGACTATCAGTGAAATGCAAATCAGAACCAGCAAGACACCATCTCATAAGGCTGGGGGGTTGCTCAGTAGGTAAAGTGCCTGCTACAGAGTTTGAGAGAGTACTGATCTCTAGAACCAAAGTACAAAGCTAAGCATGGTGGTGCCACCCCATACTACTGGCACTAACGAGCCAAGTTTTATCTTCCGCCCTCCATTGTTACTGTTGTTTTGGAGAGGGTGGGGGACGTTGGCAACACATTTTACAAAAAAAAGGTATAATGGGGAAAATAGTCTTAAAGTTTTGTTCTACACAAAAGAGACATCTTTAGATAAAAGTAATGAAAGCCTTATGCAAGGACAACAAATAAGAAATTTAATTTTTGGTCAATAGACAAAAACCAAATACAACAGTGTGTTCAGCTCCAATCTTTTCTTTTTTACTGCTGGATTGCCACTAGATGACAACTGTCAAGAGATGGTAAAGTGACAACTGCCCAGCCTTATCCTGTTCAGTCTGTGGCACAGATGAATTCTCAGGTGAAGGTATGTGGATTGTTTTTGTTTCTTTGCCATTTGTGGTCAATAGTTTTCTGGGAAATGGTGTCAGTTACCAAGCTGTTGAGTACTAACACTGAGAATTTGCTGACCTTGGGTTTTTATCTTGATTGTTAATACCTTCTTCAGGCAGTCTTTGGCAAGGACCCAAGAACTGTGGCTATGACTTCAATATATTTTTCTGTTCTGTAACCACCTTTCTGTTTTGCACTGTCAGCCTTTATCATTCCTACCTTAACAAAATTGAAACTACTGTTGTCTATACGCATAGTATCTCTGCACATAGTGTTAAGAATCTTTCCCTGTATTAAGACTGCTGCTTGCTAGGTCTGGACTTCTAGGGCATTTGTGCTTCCACTCTCCATTCCAATAATTCTGCTGGCAACTGTATGGAGGACACAGACAGCATTTATAATGGTTAAAATTTTAACAAATATTTAAAGTCCTGGGCCAGTACCTCTCTAGGCTTTATAACATGTCCTGTCTCCACATTCCCCTATAACATCAAATTTCAGTTTCTCCATTTCTTACACTGTATATTTGGTTCCTAGGTTAGTCACATGTCACAGCTTCCTTGATAGCATTTTGGTATGATATCAAATCATTTTCTTATACTAAACCATTCAACTGTTTTCCAAACCTTCTTACTGAAAACCTTCTAGTCTTTGCCATTGCAGCACTTGCTAATGTGTTATTTCTTATCCCTTCCATGTACTGATGACTTTGGGGTTTGGTTTGATGTTGGAATCAATAGAAGGAGTTGATAGATTTCTGCCATTACTAGCCATATTTCTTCCAGAGTATGACAGTAACCTGGGAAGCAAAGAGCTCTCAGGACTTGGTTGTAGTTGGCTCTCTGCTCTTGATTAACTCTACAAATTTCAACTCCTCTAAAACATAACCACTAATAGCTTGCTGTTGATAAGAAGGAACCCTCAGCCAGGTGGGGTGGCAGCACTCTGGGAGGCAGAGGCAGGTAAATCTCTGTGAGTTCGAAGGCAGCCAAAGCTACACAGAGTAACCCTGTCTCAAATAATGAAAAAACAAAAACAAAAAAAGGAAGCCTCACAGATCACAATTAACACATGCATCATATGTTGTATATATTACACATGGTGAAGAGTGAGAATTGTGCACCACTTTTTATTTAAATGTAAAGTGGATTAGAGAGACAAGTGCTTACTTGGGTGGAGAAAACATCTCCCCGAAAGCAACAGGAAGCAGCTATGCAAATATTAGACTACTGTATAAACTATAATTTATGAAGCAATGATTGAAGTATTTCTATTTGCCTATATCTCTCGACTGTAAATGGTACCATGATCTGTTTGTGTGCAATGTGTTAGTAAATTTTAGTTTTTCATATAGAGGTTATATTTCATCGTATTAAATAAATATAACTATTACCTACATATACTTTATGCATTCAACACATACATTTTAAACTGTGTTCATAAGCAACCCCCCCAAAATTGTCACAAATCTCCTAAAATCCATCCTATTCTCTCAACTCACTTATATATGGCTTCTCGTACCTACACTATTAAAATGCTGTTACACAAAAGACAGCTCATCCTTCTTAAGCCCTCATCAACATTCTTTCTTAAACTTTCACTGTAAGTGCTTGTTCTCTGGATTCCATATAGGTCACTACTTCTTTCTTTTTCTGTTCCACTGCTCACAACTATTCTTCCATATACCCTCTGAGATCTCTTCTCTAGCTGTTCCAAAACCTTAACTGAATAATAATCTGGGAGCTAATCCAGAAGGAGGACCCTGGTAAAATGCTCAATCTTCATTCAGAAAGGCAAACAAAAAGGATATCAGAAGAGAGAAAAAACAGGGAACAGGACAGGAGCCTACCACAGAGGGCCTCTGAAAGACTCCACCCTGCAGGGTAACAAAGCAGAATGCTGAAATTCATAGTCAAACTTTGGGCAGAGTTCAGGGAATCTTATGAAAGAAGGGGGAGATAGTAAGACCTGGAAGGGACAGAAGCTCCACAAGGAGAGCAATAGAATCAAAAAATCGGGGCAAAGGGTCTTTTCTGAGACTGATACTCTAAACAAGGACCATGCATGGAGGTAACTTAGAACCCCTGCAACAGATATAGCCTACGGCAGCTCAGTGTCCAAGAGGGTTCCCTAATAATAGGAACAAGGACTATCTCTGACATGAACTCATGTGCTGGCTGTTTAATCCCCTCCCCCTGATGGGGAAGCAGCTGTACTAGTCCGCAGAGGAAGACAAAGAAGCCAGTCCTGATGAGACCTGATAGACTAGGGTCAGATGGAAAGGGAGGAGGACCTACCCTTATCACTGGACTAGGGGAGGAGGGGCATAGAAGAGGAGGGAGGTGGGATTGAGAGGGGTTGAGGGAGGGGGCTACAACTGGGATACAAAGTAAATAAACTGTAATTAATAAAAATAAAATATAAAAACTAATAATCTAATCCCAGTTTTAAATTTTTCCTAGTACCAAAATTCATAAATCTAATTTTGAGACTATGCTTCCTTGAATGTTAACAGGTATTTCAAATACAACATAAAGGGCAGGATTAAGTGTCTTCTGAGTAAAACCACCCAGTTGCTCAAACCACAAACCCAAGAGTTAACCTTGATTTTTTTCCCCTTCCCTCTTAACTCTTCCTAGTGAACAAATCAGAAACAAGTTAGTACCATTTTCAGGATAGTATTTAGAATCTGGTAACATGTCTCTCTTTTTAGTAAGTGCATTGGACAATAATCTAACGCATAATGGATATTAGGTAAACACTAACAGAAAAAAACAGTAAGCAGTAATCCATGGTTTCTTTACTACATAAGGTTTCTATTAATAAACACATAAAGTATCATTGGTTTATTCACCAGCTATTTGAACCTTTTTAAAGATTTATTTTCTGTACACAAGTGTTTCCCCTGCATGTGTGTCCATGTATCATGTCCATGAGGTGCACGTGAAAATCAGAAAAGGGGATAGACACCCTGGAACTAGTTATAGTCAGTTGTTTCCTGCCAAGCTGGGAACTAAACCCAGCTCCTTGCCAACAAGACCAAGTACTTTTAACTGCCACTAGTTATAGTCAGTTGTTTCCTGCCAAGCTGGGAACTAAACCCAGCTCCTTGCCAACAAGACCAAGTACTTTTAACTGCCAAGGCATCTCTCTCCAGCACCATCCCCAACCAACAATTTTATTTACCCAATTATATGTTCTTTTCAGTGTTACTAAATGGTTGTTCCTAATATTTAAGGATCCCATCTGAATCATACCAAAGAGTTATTAATTGTAAATTTTCAGGCTAACCCTATATGAACTCATTTGGAAACAGTAGCATATAAAAACTGAAGAATTTTCCTATATGGTTCCAGATTACTATGAAGGACAGAAAAATAGAGGAATTTTATGCCTTCAAAAAACATCCACTCTATCATGAAGAAAAAGAAGGAAAAACCCATACCTTACTACCAGTTATTTAACAATACATACAAAGTAGTGCATTAACTGTGAAGATGCCTGATGTAAAGATTAAACCCAGAATCCAGAAGGCAGAATATTATATATGATAGGTCAGAAACAGTTCAGAAATTTAAGGATCTAGTCTAAAGTCATCTTGTCCCTAAAAACACTGCCTACTATTTCTAAGGATAAGGATGAGAAATTAGAAACTGCCACATACTGCTTATTGTATATTAGACATTTGTTAAGATGCTCTCAACCTTAATCTTAACAGCAGCACTGACACAATTAATGTATGTTGCAAGAATTGTATAGGGTGAACGACAAGGGCAGAAAAGCAGACAGTGTCACTGCAAACAGCTTTAGGTACCTAATTGAGGAGTTTGAACTCTATACAGGTATCACAAAAATGTTGTAGGTAAAGGGATCAGGCATTTAACACAACCCCTCAGAAAGTAATAGAGGAGCCTGAACTAATGCTGCATGGAACAGAAACTCAATTAAAGAATAATTACACTGTAAATACTGGTGATGATGTGGAGAAACTAGATAGGCCATCATTACCAGTGGGAATTTAATATGGTACACCCACTCAGGACGACAGTAAGGCAGTTTCCTTACAAGACTAAATATGAAAATCATATGACCTAGCAATCATAGTCCTATTCTAGAAATACAAAGATTCATTATTTAAGAAAAAAACCCACTCAACTGTTCATAGAAACTATCCTTATCTAACACATAACCCAATGCCATGTAACAATTTTAAAACTGGATATACTCATACTGTAGACTATTATTCAGCAATAAGAGAAAACAAATAACTGAAAATGTAAAAATTTGAAGAAATCTGAAGGGAATTATAATGAATAAAAAAGGCAGTCCTAGAAAGTTACCTACTGTTTAATCTCATTCATGTAATATTCTTGAAGTAACAAAAGTACACGAACAGAAAACAGGTTAGAAGCTGTAGGCAGTTGGGAATGAGGAAAAGGTGAGAAGGGAGAAAGGTATGGTTAAAAAGAACAATAGGAGGGACTGACTTGGTGGTGAAACTTTTTTTTTCATCTTCACTGTAATGGCAACTGTACAAACCTATGCATGTAAAAATCTTCACAACTAAATATACACATGAACAATCCAGAAATTGGGGAATTAAAAAACAGACATCTAATTAATACCAGTGCAGTGATTGTGATTGTACTATAATGTGACAAGATGTTATACTATTGTGGCAAACCTGAGCTCTCTGTATCATGTCTTACAATGACATGAAAATCTACAATTATCACAAATAAAATATTTAATAAAAAACAAAGCAATAATCCAAGTAAGAAGTAATAAAAACCTCAACTAAGATTATAACAATGGGGTAGAAGCAACACATTTTATAGCAGAATGTAAGGCAGCTGAGTATGATGAATAGCAATAGTATGTAGCTCTGGTCCATAGCAGCACTTTCCTAAAAACACATTCTTGCTCAATCATGATGAGGACAGAGAAGCAAAAGCTATGACCTATGAGGAAAAACCTGCCTTTCTTACTGAACAGGTACAAACATGCCACAGACACCTGCCCTCTTAGAACCTAATAGGAATTTCCTTAAAGACTGCATTCAGTTGTAGCAATGTTTCTCAAACTTCTGCACTGGAGACATTTTGCTGCATAATCCATAGTTGTGAGAAATGATTTTTGAAATAGCAGCAACCCTGACTTATATTTATCATATGCTAGGGCAACACTCAAACCCAGAGGTGACAGCCAGGCATTGTTACATGGTCCCTAAAGAGGAGAATTACACTGAGAACCACTGGTATAGGTTGGTGAAATAGGGACTAAGACCTCAAGTTTGGTAATAGCCACAGAAAACATTCCTGGGAAGTCTGAGAATTTTAACATAAAGAAGCCAGGCATCATGATAATCCCAGCACCCAGGAGGCAAAGGAAAGAAGATCATATGAACTCAGTTTGAACAACATAGGGAGTCTCCATTTCAATAACAAGCAAACAAAGAGCCTGCATGAAACAAGATGAGAAATGCTAGTGTAGTGCATACAAAGATAAATGATAATCTTAACTGCCTTTAAAATGCTTACAGTGAAAAGAACAAAAAAAGCACTTAGTTATAATATTTAAAAAAATACATGGGAAGAAAAATGTCTTATAACTCATCAGTATAAGTCTTTTGTGGAGTCTGGACTCTATGAAAATTTATTTAATTCTATTTAAAAGTGTTTATATAAGTTCGGGGTAATAGCCGAGAGTCCAAATAGGCTTTGGAAAACAGGGATGTGCCATTTCTAACAGAATTGGTGACTTTTCAAGCTAACCATAAGTGATATGAAGGAAGAGAAAAATAACTGCAGACAGGGTTCTTGTAGACAAAAGCTAGACAGTTTTGAGATTTAATTGAGAAAACTTCCTTCTATAAGATATTCTCTTCCTAAAAAAGAATTTCAACATCTATAAAATATCTGGTAGAGTGTTTTATTAATGCTATTGACAACCTAAATAATAAAATATAAACCAAGAGTGACTTGAACAGGGTACTGCCATAAAATCTAGTTCTACAAGTGTATGGGTAGATGTCTATCAGGGTTTTCCAAATAATTACAATCAAAAATAAATTAAGTTTTATATTATACATAGAATTTCATTCTTAAAACCACTGACATTCCCTTTGATTCTCATCTTACCTATCAAATAGCTTTTAATACTTGAATTAAGTTCAATGTTTGTTAGTCAGTGTATTAGTAAAGAATTTTTAAAACTTGAAAAAGAAATAAGAGTTCTTAAGCTGAGGTTCACAGGTCTTTAGAAAGCAAGTAAAACTATGAAGACTCCAGTAAAATTTTATGTGTGCATTGTTCCAGAAGAAACATTCAAATCTTTCTTCAGGTTTTTAAAGGCTAAAAACAATTTCTAAAAGTTCAAAACAATTATTTTATTATACAAAGTGTGAAAAGTGTTCCTAATATTTGGGTAACACTAAATAGAACCACAAGATCACTTTTTCATACCCATGTATTTTGTGCTAAGGATTGAAAATAGAAAGAATATATACTTTTAGTTAAAAAACAAACAACAACAAAAAACCCTTTCTTTCCACTGAAGTCTGCTTTGTTTCAAAATAAGGCCTTGCTATGCAGACAAAGTTGACCCAAGATCCTGCTTCAGCCTCTGGAATACAGAGATCTCATAGGTATATGCCACTACACCCAGCTTTGTTATTTTTTTAAGAGATAAATTAATTTCTGCTTATTTGGGGATACCCTCATATCAGCAGAGCCATCAAGAAATTACAGAGCTAGAAATCATAAAAAATGTATCTACTGCTTTCCCACAATTGAGCAAGATCATTTATAATACTCTAAAGTTAGTAGTACATAAACCAGAAACACTATAAATTTACCCATCTTGCAATAGTAACAACTGTCCATCTAATATATTAGACATAGAAGTACCTCCTTGACACATATTCTTAATTATTAATCTGATGAGAACAAGCAATTTATTTATGGGTCTCAGTAAAGTTTAATTAGAAATACTTTAAAATTATGTATTTCAATCTATATCTGAAAAAATAAATCAGTCAAATGTATAATATAGAACAGAAAAAGCTCAAGAAATGACAAATTGCAAAATATACATGTAAATAACTACACTTATACAGTACCATAAATTGGTATGACTACCACTGAAATGCTATTAAAGAAGCCAATCTTAAGTCTGCATGTCGCCCAAGCTGTTCTCAAACTCCTAGGCTCAGGATATCTTCCTGTCCCAGCCTCCCAAGTAGCTGGGGCTATAGGATCACACATGTCATCATATATAAACTAAACTTAATTTTATACAAAATTATAAACACCTAGCTAGTAACACACAAAAAAATTTTCCCTATCAGTAAGAAAGTAACAGGAATAATAACTAAAGCCAATGTTTTCTAGGTAAGACAAAGATACAGGAAAATTCAGATGTTCTATTATACCTTGTTCAAAATATTAATTTTAAATTAACTTAATTAAAATTTTAATTTACTAGACTTAATTCCTTGAAAAACAGCCAAGGGATAAGTTAAACCTGAGTATTCCATAAACACCTAATTTAAGACAATAAATATCCTCTTTCAAAACGTATTATAACTTTTGGATATATGCCTAGGAGTGGTATAGCTGGATCTTGAGGAAGCACTATTCCTAATTGTCTGAGAAAGTACCAGATTGATTTTCAAAGTGGTTGTACAAGGTTACATTCCCACCAGCAGTGGAGGAGGGTTCCCCTTTCTCCAGAACCTCTCCAGCTTGTGTTGTCAATTGAGTTTTTGATCTTAGCCATTCTGTTGGGCATAAGGTAAAATCTCAAGGTCGTTTTGATTTGCATTTCCCTGATGACTAAGGACGTTTTAGCATTTCTTTAAGTGTTTCTCTGCCATTCGATATTCCTCTATTGAGAATTCTCTGTCTAGCTCCGTACCCCACATTTTAATTGGATTACTTGATTTGTTGCTGTTTAACTTGAGTTCTTTATATATACTGGATATTAGCCCTCTGTCAAATATAGGGTTGGTGAAGGTCCTTTCCCAATTTGTAGGCAGTTGTTTTGTCTCTGACACAAACTGACTGCCTGCTCTTTGATCACCACCTCCTGAGTGGGGAGCAACCTTACCAGGCCACAGAGGAAGACAATGCAGCCACTCCTGATGAGACCTGACAGACTAGGATCAGATGGAAGGGGAGGAGGACCTCCCTTGTCAGTGAACCCGAGGAGGGGCGGCACCGATGGGAAAGAGGGAGGGAGGGGAGAACTGGGAGGGGAGATGGAAGGGAGCTACAGTGGGGGGGGGATTCAAAGTGAATAAACTGTAATTAATAAAAATAAATTTAAAAAATAAAAAGAATCACAGGAAACAGATGGACTGGAAGGGATGAGGAAGGAGGATGCCACAATTGGATAGTGTGGAGAAGGAACCACATATTCAAGGAAGAAGGCCTCCAATAATGGCATGAAAAAGCCCAGATGAAGAACACAAGCAAATACCATGGGATTGTTTATACAAGGTAAACCAGATGAGGATGATTAAGGTGGATGGTATTGGGTGGGAGCTGGGAGATGGATGGTGAAGTTATTGAGACTGTTAAAGTGAAATATCTGCCCTGCCCAAGGTAAATAAGGTGATTATAAAATCTAACAGGTGTCTATATCTTACTATTTGTGATAGCAGGTTAGATAATACTGCCATGATAATCTCAGGGCTAATAATAAACATTATATCCCCCCTCCCCAAAAAAGTATTATAACTACTAAACAGATTACTATCACAAAACCAAGGCCATTCATTTACACTGAATTCAACTGATCATAGTGTAATATACTGTTAGGCCAGAGACATGAATTGTAAATATGGTATCACTCTTTCCCATACATAGACATTGTAGTTTTCCTCCTTTAGAAATTACTCAGTGCTCTTGGGAGAAAAACTCAGACACAAATTCAGTAGTATATCTCTATTCCTCTGACTAGAGTGTTAATTGGGTAAGAAATACAGAAAGACAAAGGGACTAAAAATGATGTTAGTTTAAAGGTTGATGGAAAAAAAAAAACAAAAAACAAGACACTTTCTCATTTTCCTAAACATACTTTCTACATAAAGGTGACTCTTACTATCCTCTAAGAGTAGAAATCTAAAGTAATAACGGTTAAATAATTGATACCTTTTATCAACTGCTAATTTAAACAATAAATATTCCAACATAGGCTAAATTTTTGAAAATAAAAAAGAGAAAGAAACTTTCAAACAGCTTTAAAGTTTTGTTAAGGAGACAGGTATGCAAGGGTGGTTCAATATACGGAAATGCATCAATGTAATCCACCATATAAACAAACTGAAAGAAAAAAAACACATAATCTCCTTAGATGCTGAAAAAGCATTCGATAAAATCCAACATTCTTTGGTGTTTAAAGTCCTGGAGAAATCATGGATAAAAGGCACTTACCTAAACATAGTAAAGGCAATATACCACAAGCCTATAGCCAACATCAAACTAAACTGAGAGAAACTTAAACCAATCCCACCTAAATCAGGGACAAGGCAAGGCTACCCACTCTCTCCCTCTCTCTTCAACATAGTTCTTAAAGTCCTTGCTAGAGCAATAGGATAATTAAAGGAGAACAAGGGGATTCAATTCGGAAAGGAAGAAGTCAAATATCACTATTTGCAGATGATATGATAGCACCCATGAGTGACCCCAAAAATTCAACCAGAGAACTCCTTCCGCTGATAAACACCTTCAGCAAAGTGGCTGGATACAAAATTAACTAAAAAAAAAAAACAACCAAAAAACAAAGCAAAAAAAAATTCAGTAGCCCTCCTGTATACAAAAGACAAAAGGGCTGAGAAAGAAATTAGGGAAAAAAAACACCCTTCACAAAAGCCACAAAGGATATAAAGTACCTTGGTATAACTCTAACCAAGCAAGTCAAAGACATGTATGAAAAAAAAAAAGAACAAACTATAAATAGAAGAAGATATCAGAAGATGGAAAGATCTCCCATGCTTATGGCTTGGCAGGATTACTATAGTGAAAATGGCCATCTTACCAAAAGCAATCTACAGATTCAATGCAATTCCCATCAAATTTCCAAAACAATTCTTTACAGATCTTGAAAGAAAAACTCTCAACTTCATATGGAATAACAAGAAACCCAGAATTGCTAAAACAATCCTCTACAATAAAAGATCATCTGGAGGTATCTCCATCCTGATCTCAAGCTGTACTATAGAGCAACAGTAATAAAAACTGTATGGACTGGCATAGAAACAGAATGGTGGATCAATGGAATCAAACAGAAGACCCAGAAACAAACCCATACACTTAAGGACACTTGATTTTGACAAAGATGCCAAAACATACAATGGGGGGGGGGGGGAGGAGAGAAAGCATCTTCAACAGATGGTGCTCATCTAACTGGTTATCTACATGTAGAAAAATGCAAACAGATCCATACTTATCACCCTACACAGAACTAAAGTCCAAGTGGATCAAAGACCTCAACATAAAACCAGACACCAAATTGGTTAGAAGAAAAAGTGGGGAAGAGCCTAGAACTCATTGGCAGAGGAGACAACTTCCTGAACAGAACACCAACAGCACAGGCCCTAGGATCAACAATCAATAAATGGGACCTCATGAAACTAAAAAGCTTCTGTAAAGCAAAGGACACTGTCATCAGAACAAAATGACAGCCTACAGATTGGGAAAGGATCTTCACCAACCCTTTATCTGACAGAGGGCTAAGATACAAACTATATAAAGAACTCAAGAAGTTAAAAAAGCAACAAATCAAGTAATCCAATTAAAAATGGGATACAGAGCTAAACAGAGAATTCTCAATAGAGGAATATCGAATGGCAGAGAAACACTTAAAGAAATGCTCAATGTCCTTAGTCAAAACAACCCTGAGATTTCACCTTACACCCATCAGAATGACTAAGATCAAAAATTCAAGTGACAACACTTGCTGGAGAGGATGTGGAGAAAGAAGAACCCTCTTCCATTGCTGGTGGGAAAGTAAACCTGTACAACCACTTTGGATATCAATCTGGTGCTTTCTCAAACAATTAGGAATAGTGCTACCTCAAGACCCAGCTATACCACTCCCAGGCATGTATCCAAAATATGTTCAAGTGTACAAGTAAATTTGCTCAACTATATTCATATATTTTTTGTACTAGCCAGAATCTGGAAACAACCAAGATGTCCCTCAATTGAGGAATGGGTACAGAAATTGTTTGACATTTATAATATGGAATACTACTCAGTAATTAAAAACAAGGAAATCACAAAATTTGCAGGCAAATAGTGAGAACTAGAAAAGATCATCCCAAGTGAGGTATCCCAGAAGGAGAAAGACACACATGGTATATACTCACTTATAAGTGGATATTAGACATATAATATAGGATAATCATCCTAAAATATATACACCTAAAGAAGCTAAGCAAGAAGAAGGACCCAAGGTAAGATGCTCAAACTCATTCAGAAAGGCAGATGGGATAGACAGCGGAAGAGGGTGAAAACAAGGAACAAGATAGGATCCTACCACAGAGGGCCTCTGAAAGACTACCCAGCAGGGTATTAAAGCAGATGCTGAGACTCCTAGACAAACTCTGGGCAGAGTGCAGGGAATCTCAGGAAAGAAGGGAGAGATAGAAAGAGCTGGAGGGGACAGGAGCTCCACAAGGAGAGCAACAGAACCAAAATATCTGGGCCCAGGGGTCTTTTCTGAGACTGATACTCCAACCAAGGACCATGCATGGAGACAAGCTAGAACCCTTGCACAGATGTAGGCCATGGCAGCTAAGTTTCCAAGGGAGTTCCCTAGTAAAGGGAACAGGGGCTCTGACATGAACTCAGTGGCTGGTTCTTTGATCACTTCCCCCTGAGGGGTGGGGGGGTTGGGGGGGCAGCTTTTCCTGGCCACAGAGGAAGACAATGCAGACAGTCCTGATGAGACCTGATAGGCTGGGGTCAGATAGAAGGGGTGGAGATATCCCCTATCAGTGGACTGGGGAAGGGGTTTGGGAGAAGAGGGAGCAAGTGTGGGATTGAAATGGGATGAGGGAGGGGGCTACATCTGGGATACAAAGTGAATAAATTGTAATAAATTTAAAAAAATAAAAATATAAAATTTTTATAACAGTTTCATTAAATGAAGATCTGCAATAAGTCCAAGCCCCAGCCCTACCAAAAACAAAACAAAACAAAAATCAAGAGATACATCCTTCAAGACCCAAATTTCTTCAGATGTTAAAAGATAAACACTAAAAGCTGAAAGTATATTTTCCCTACAATTTATATTGGATATAAACTTGAAACATGTATTTTTACACAGTTCATTACCTTTATACCTAAAAAAGAAAGTTTACAAATCAAGTGAAATGGAGGCTGCCATAACCAGGATGAGGTTCCAGAAATTAGCATGAAAGCAGGTGGCATTGAGCGAAAAGACTGGCAGCTCTTAGTCTACCTAATGTTCATCAAATCATGGGAGCACGCCGTGAAAAGCTCACAATATAGGAACACAGGAGGGGCAGGTAGTATCTGCATAGGGAAACATTATCTTGAAAAATGACACTCAAACCTACACCAAATTCACTTATGTTTTACATACACCTTTTATGTCAAGTAGTCCAAAGGTAATTTTGTAATCTGATGGCACACAGGCTCAGCTTAGCTCCAAACTTTGTAGCTTAGCTACAAAAATCGTTATAAATGTAATGTTAATATTTCAGCACCTAATAATTAGGACAATTTCTGTACCATCTTTAACTTTATGCACTGAAATTTGATGTTTCTGCCTAAATTGAAAATTTTTCTCTACCTAATTTTGTTTCTTACAATATAAAAACAGATTTACTTTTCTTCAAGTTTTGTGAATGGCATTCTACAGTAATCCTTTTCCACTATGTTCAATTGAAAAATGTTTATTTGGACTACAGTATCTCTCTCCAACAAATTTAATGTATTCGAGATACTGTTCTAAATAAATGTTCCTTTTTCTTCACAGCAGTGCTAAGTATATCTGTTTTCCTAGATGGACACGCAGAAGTTGAATAGTAAGCAGCTGAGCCTGGACTGAAATTAGAGAAGTCTAGGTCTATAGAATACCACACTGAAAGTATCTCTTCTTGTCTGACATTGCCTAACTGTATTTATCTTTTGAAAACCAGTCTAGAACCCTTTCAATAAAAACAATTTCTTCAATATTTTTAAGAGTCCAAATACACAAACCATAGAGCTAATAAAGAAATGTTATATGAAAATCTAACACATTTCTGAAAAGAACTTTGAAGGATGGCTGAAAATGTGACTTTAAGCAAACAGAAGGAGTGAAAGTATGACTTAAAGTCAACACTAGTGCAAGTGAAAAACTGACATTGACTATATATAATTAGCAAATAACTAAAATTAAAGGCAAAGTATCCTATTTGATGCATCTAGATGCTAGTGATTATAAACAACTATTGTTATATACACTTAATTAAAACAAAAGAATGAAAATCCTACACCATTTTAATTATGACATGCTTTCAACTCTTGGACACATTCAGATTTTAGATCTGAAAAAAAGGACTTACAATCAAAGAAATAACTGGAGAGTTAAAACACTACATAAGTGTATGAAACTTAAGAAGTAGTAACATTCAATCCAAGTAGTTGTATAATTATTCAGTTAGTATGAAAAACCGTGTTAAAAATTCTACAAAATGTATTTGTATATTCTTACCCTGTGCTCAGAAGTGAGGATATAACCACAAGAACTGAAGAGATAATACTGAATCACTAAAATACAGGCCTTTTGTATCTGGTGATTACAAACATATCCTTAAGAATATACCTAGAACAAACTTTCATTCAAAATGACTCATTCACTGTGCTAACATAAAGATAACAAAATTAAAACCTTGGAAAACTAACCAGATCATTTTACATGGAATTTCCTACATGGAAAACAAAAACAAAACGCTGAAATTACTGTTATTAGAGAAAATTGTACATAGGGAGTATTAGATCAAGTACTTAATAGCAAAGATTCCGGTACCTTTAGCTTAACCTCCAAACACTTAAAAGCAAACAAACATACCCACACTTCATGCTCAAGTAAGAAAGGATAAATGTAAACAACCAGGAAATCTGATGAAGGGTGTACAGGAACTTTTCACTATTTATGCAACTACTATTTAAGTGGAAATTATACTGGAGGATGGATAGTGGGACCAGTTAGTAAAGTGAAAGTGCCTGTTGCATAAGCACAGAGACTTGAATTTGGATCAATAACCCCACAAAAGCTGGCCACAATAGTGAGCATCTATTATCCCAGTGTTCGCAGGGGAGGTAGGCAGATCCCTGAAGCTCACTAGTAGGCCTAGCCAACTGGTGAGCACAAGGTTCAGTTGGGAGACGTGTCTCAAAAAGTAGACAGCGAGACAAGAAACCAAACATCAACTTCTGGCTTCCATGAACATGTATATTCATCCATCTCTCTCTCTAAAAAAAATAGCAAAACCACTAAGATTGGTGAACCAAAACAAAAACAACAACACATAAATAAACGCAATTCTGAAGTGGAAAGATCCCTTTGGGGGTCAAATGACCCTTTCACAGAGTCGCGTATCAGATATTTATATTACGATTCAAAACAGTAGGAAAATTACAGTTATGAAGTAGCACCAAAATAATTTTATGGTTAGGGGTAACCACAACATTAGAAACTACATTAAAGGGTTGCAGCATTAGGAAGATTGAAAACTACTGTTATAGATGCTTGACATTTATGAAACTTTGGATATTAAAACTGAGTACTCCTCATTTAAAATGCTTGGAACTGAGAGTATTTCATATCTTCAATTTTTTCTCATTTTGTGATGTCTGTATACATAAAATGAGTTATCTTAAGGCTGATATTCATTTATGTTTCACATATGTCTTATAAACAATCTAAACCTAATTTTGTAAGTATTTCTAGTTTTCATTGTTACATATTAGGTATAGTCAGATATAAAATTTTTCCATGGGAAGTATCATGTTGAGACCCAAAGGGTTCAGGTTTTGGGGCATTTTAATTTTGATTTTCAGATTAAAGATGCTCAATTGGTCTATGCAAATTAGCAGTAAATAAGGTTTGGTAGTAATAAAAGGTTTTAAGACATGGTTGTGTGTGGAGGTATACTCCAATAATTTCAAGAGCTGAAGCAGGAACACTGCAAGTTCAAAGCCAGCCTTGAGTACACAGTTCAAGTTAGCCTAAGGGACATAAGATCCTGTTTAAAAGACAAAACCTAAATTTAAAAAAATCAAAAACCAACCAACCAAACAAACAAACAAAAGACACCCCAGAATTACAGACAGGACTAATGACAAAAGGTTGTACATGTAAAATCCCACAGGTATTTCCTGTGAGTATCATGTGTCATGAGATCATAAAAGTATTATATATTACATGTCTAGGCTAGATGAAAAAAGTTTAAATGTTTCATCTACAGAACAAAGAAAATAAATGTTACACTGTAAACTTTTAAAATGTCTACCCAAGTTATAATGGGCAGTTCATTATACACTGAAAACACTAATTAGCACAATTACTTAAAATATCCTTATCTCTAACTGGGTCTGATAAACAGCAATCAGCTGTAGAAATGTCACATTAGTAATTTATTAAGACCATGAATTTAACTGATGCAATGTTTAATACACTGGAATAAAAGTATATTGAATACTATCTTAACCACCATAAAGTCCTTGAACGCACGCTTTGTGAAATCAAGTCAAACAGTAATAGAAGTTCCTGAAATGCTGTGAAAAGGATGTAAAGTATTAAATACAACTTCAATACAAATCTGATACAAATTAAGTGTCTAATGTTTCATACCATTAGATTAATTCAGTTACTGAAAATGTAAAAGATAAACATTCACCCATAATTTTCATGCTGAATATGAACTCAAAAACTTCTATTCCAAATAAAGCATAAAAAATGTATTAAAACAACAAAAACAAATCTTCCCCTACAAAATATTTCAGAATTTTAAAAATCAGATACCACATTTACGCAGTGGTCCTAAGTTCTTATCAATTTCAAACTCATCTTAAGTATATACTTTCATTTTAAGGAGAAAGTGAGAATTTTTATAACTATAAGTTAAACTTACCTTTTTATCTTCCTTTACTTTGTGGGTTTTCTTCTTCATCTTCTTTTCATCTACCTCCTGGTCAGATGTGATTGCAGGATTATCAATACCACCTTTCCAAGTTTCAACAGGAGAAAGTAGTGGATCTTCCTCACTTCCACGATGTCTTCCTTTTCGTTTTGTTTTAGAAGTAGTGAAAGCCTCATCATCACTTGCATCTGAGTGTGTTCTTCTATAGTATGACTTGGCTTTACTAAACAAAGTTTTAGATTTATATTTGTATTTTGAAGGTCTACGTTCCCCGTGACCTTTTGAGATTCTATCAGAAAACCCATTTTCTTCATCTCCTTGAGTATTATTTACAAATGAGTTTTGAATTTTAATAATTCGATTCTGACTATCGTCTGGGACAACATAAATCTCATCAGAATAGCCCTTCTGTTTGAAAATTGTGTCAAGGGGTTCCGCATAGTTATCTGAAGAATCCATATCTTCAGGATGTGCCACAGGTACCCGGGAAGTCTGTTTTCTTGGATTTTTACCAATACCAGCTTCAATTGTTTTTAAAAGGTTTGGATCCAGTTTTTTCACATTTGTTTTAGGGACAACTGGTTTAGGTTTAATTGGTGGAGGCACTTTATGGTTACGTTCATGATCATGACAATTTGGGGTGCTATGGACAGGATACTCATTTCCTTCTAAATCTAACCTGTATCTGGAACGATCACTAGGTGTTGGAAGCAACTGTACATCATCCCCAATTGGACTATAAGGAGGTGGTGCTTCTGTGTCGTCATCTGAATCAGGGTAGCTGTTATAAGGAAAACAGTCTCTTGGAGATGGCAGAAAAACATCTTCACTTTGATGGGTTGATTCCCTTGTATTATCAGACAAATAAGAATTTTCTATCATATTTTTTTTCTCTAGAACATCACTGAAAAACAGAGTAAAGACCTCAGTTTGCCGATGATACTGAGATAAAGAATACAATGCTGTAAATTTAGCAGTTATCTCAGTTGCGATGTGTTCTCCTTCAGTCATTAACTCCTTGATAGCCTCATTTTCAAAAAAATCTGCTTGACTGTCAGTAACTGCCACAAGCTGTACAGGAATGGTATCTTGAACTTCTGACAGAAATGCACGAAGCATTCCCATTGATGCTTTCCGTTTTGCAGAATAAACTAATATATACCCATGAACCAGTTCATCTTTTCTTACTCCAATTGAGGAATGGTATGACAATATTGTAATCTGTATTCGCCTTCTTTTTTCACCAATAATTTTGTCAAGCATTAAGGAATTATTCTGTCCAGCCTGAGCAGCACTGCAATACTGAGAATCAAGGAAAGGTGAGAGAATGAGATCCACACTAAATGGATCACCACACATGGCACACATGACAATTCTCAAGTCAGCTTCTGATACATCCTTATTGATAGGAACTGGGCTCACCACATCTAAATTGTGTTTAACCGATTCCAATACTCCTCTTAGAGCTTGCTTTATTTGTGATTCATTAAATTTACGAGGATACGTACCAGTAGGTACATCTACAAAAGGACACTGCAATTTGTTGGCTAACTGCTGTCCTTGGTGCCTGAGAATTGGTAGATTTTTACTAATGGAATCCCTTTGATTAGCAAGAATTAATGTAAATGGAAGGTTAGCCATATATTTATCTTTTCTGATCTGAGAAGCTTCAGTTCTTATTTTTCCAATAAATTCCCCAATAAAACTCAGTGATTCGATGGAATTAAATACACAGAAGCACCCATGTGGCTTGAAGGCTGCAGTCCATAACTGACTCAAAATGTAAGGCGATTTGGCATCAACAGGCCGAAGATCAAGTTCATAAATTTTTCCATCTAAGGCATACTCATCATCAGTGGATTGAGTCCTTATCTCATTTGCTAGCTCCTGGGCAAGGCCATCTTTCCCTAAAATGAAAAGATTAACTTTGTCTATATTTGTACTATCATGATACAAGCGTAAGCGTCCATGATCCAATTGTAACAGACTACTGGCAAGTAAGTGTTCCACTTTAATGTCTGTACAATACTGGCCACTGAGGCATGTTTCTTTAGTGGGATGATAAACAAATCCTATATGCTTAAGTAGAAGAGATTCCCTATCAGGTGCAAGTTTCTGTAAAGCTTTGTATCTAGGTTCTTCACTTAGAACTGTATGAATTTCACTCATTTTATCTGAACTTGGTGTTGCATTAAGATCTAAATCATAAAAAAGTTCAGAATGCTCAAAAAGCATTTCTTGAAACTCTTCTTTGGCTTTTTCAACTATCTCTCGCTGATGCCTACCATATACTTCTCTGCTATCAGCCTCAGTGATGTACTTGAATGCTTCATCCTCCATGACAAAACACATAACTTCCTCCCACGGTTGCCCAGGTGAAATGAACTGGATTTTTTCTAAAGTCTTCTTGAATTTCTCCTTCATTTCTATTCTTCTTTTCTCTGAAATCAGATGTTGTACATGGTTCTGATACACCTTTTCAGCTTCTAAAGTGCTCAGTAGGTCGAATGGGATCCGTCTATCATTAACTTTGTCTATATGGTCAGTTTCATCCCAAGGTGTTTTTTCTAGCACCACAAAACATAACTGGAAATCTGCTCTCTTTTCCATTAACTTCAAAGCTTCCAACCAATTCAAATCTTCAATCTCTTCTAAATCTGGCAAGAGAGTATTAAAAGCCCTTGGTAAGGTACTTATATATTCTTCTCTCCTTTTTCTTATGTGTTCCTGTTTGAGTTGCTCTATGTGTTTTGAGAATGTATTTCTGGCCTTTCTTGTTCCCTCTAAGTTGATATATTCTTCATAATCAGGATGATTTTTTAATTTATTACTAACAGTTTTCCAAGTTGCATGATAATCTCTCACAGTCTGTACAAGTTTTTCAAACTTATCTGTTGCTGTGACAACAAGTTGTCTCTGTGTTTTATAAGCATCCAGATAGGGAATAATTTTAGGTTTGCCACGAGTTTTATCCAACATTTGTACCAATGCAGTGAAACATGTCTCAACGTTGACATTAAATCGTGCTGATGTTTCCACAACAAGAAGGTTCTTTTTGTTTGAAGCAAATGCTTGAACTTCTCTAAGGTAGTGATCCACACATTCATCACATTTAGTTGCTGCTATTATCACAGGCTTTTTGGATTTTGATAGCTGGACAAAAAGGTTATTCACAAATTTAAGTTGATCATCAAATTTCCTATTACATCCTTGACTCACATCAATACACAATAAAAAGCCATCTACATTGAGTTTCCCTTCAGGCATTTGCTTCTGTTCAAAGTCTTGCTCCAAGCCTAGCTGATCGGTGCAAATGTACATTAGTTTTTCTGCTGACTGTAATTTAGAGGCAGCTGCACGTTTTATATATGGTTGCAAATTTGTACTTCGATGAGGCAAGAAAGTCTGGTCATCAATGAACTCCGTTTGTTCAATGACATGAATTTTGCATTCTACTCCATCTTCACCATTTTGTGTTATGTCACCCCAGTATAAAAAGTGATCATTGTTTACTACTCGGCCTCCAAAGTCAATGGTGCTAAGCACAGAAGTATGCTCTGGATAATATTCATCTGCTTTTGAGCGTACAAACCTATTGCACAAACAAGATTTTCCAACTCCACAGTTACCTTTGTCTTTTTCAGTCCCAGAGAGTCCAACTACACTGACAGTATAGGAGGGGGGACGAGGCTCTTTGTTTTTTGCCATCATAACTCTTTTCTCATGTCTCTACATTCATAAAGGTAACCATATATATTTTTCATTCTGAAAATAAAACCATCTCAAAATACAGATCCTGAATTTCAGATTTATATTTGGTTCTTTGTAGTTCCCTCATTGCTGAAGAAAGATCTTCAAGATCATGTGGATCATCTTCCTAGAAAAGGGGGGAGGGGGAGAAAAAATCTTACATGAGTTATGCATGTTGAAGCACACAAAGTAAAAATGTCATAACACATAATCCAGTAATTCTAATAATGTTGCATACATGTAAAGAAACCACACATACAATTTATAATTTACTTTTATAAATGCACATGGCCTCAAATGTTAAGGTAAATCTAATTAAACATATAAATCTAATGGCTCACAAGCTTTAAAATGAATTCCCTGAAGCCTCTAGTACTCAAACATGAATTCTACTTCTAATTACTCCTTCCTACAGATTTGAGAAAATAACTAATCTTTCCACTCCTTTAATTTTCCTGCCTTCAGTAAGACGATGTTAAGAGTAAGTAAAATGTGCTCCTTTATTAACTGCCTTACAACTTTTACTCAATTTTGTTTTTTACTTAGAATCAAGGGCCCTAGCATGCTCCAAGCAAGTACTCTAAAACAGCTTTATCTTCAGCCTTGTGATGTAAAAAGTATAAAACAACTGGCTTTAAATAATAGAATTCCTCAAAATGTTATTTCCCCAGGATTTTTGAAATTTAGGTTTTTTTTCTTTTCAGTAAGTTTCGACACTCCTGTGAAATCTATTATTTACACTCCTCCCAAAATTGAAAGAGCAGAGGAGAAAGGAGAGAAAAAAGGGGAAGGAGATAATAATGTAGGAAACTTTCAACTAAACCCTAATCTCTACCAAAATGTGCATACTTTTAGTACTATATCTCATATATGCTTATCCAAATACAATTTAACTAATAAATGTAACTGAGAGTTTAAGACTTGGGACTAGGGAATGAAGCTTAGTGGTAGACAGCTTATGTAATATTTATAGACCCTTGGTTTTGATACCCAAAGAAAGCAGACTCATTTCTGTTTTCCTATAGTTACTCCAAAACAATGGCAATATATTTTATATATTATACTATTGCTTAAAATAGAGTAAAAAAAAAGTCATTACCATAAAAGATACTTTCAAAGTTTAATAAAAGTAAAGAGTGATGACATTAAGTGAAAATGAGTATATCTGAGTTTTTATATATGCCATCACTCCATCATTGTTCACCAAGAAGTGAAAAGCTTTTTATGTAAAAGATAAATAAAACTTTTATATTGAGGCTGAATCAACTGGAGCTTAATTCTAAAGCTTTTACACACCCTAATTAATTTGACAGTGGCAATTTCTGAATCATGAATACTAAAATTTATATTAAAAGAAAGTTTCCCACAACTTCTATGGTGTTTACACCAATTATCAGTAAATTGCCAATTACACACAGTGAGGAACTCCCAAGTCCATCCTTCTAGCAGAGCTGTCGGTTAAGTACTTTGAAGTTAGCTTTGGAGCTTACAGCATGAATTACCATACAGTGATTTTTAAATTATGGTGGAAATTTTCACCTAGAAATGGGAAATTAGGCAAACAGCTCTCCTGTTCTCAACTCTCATCTAAGTCTTCCTTATTCACCTCAAGTTTAACATAGAAATCTTAATTTGAAAAGGGCTAGTCTAGAAAATACAACTGTATTGTATATGAATTCCATTCATCTCTAATAACCAGAACAAAACTATCTTCCATTAATTAATTAAGAGTAATTTTGATATTTTTAAGAGTGAAGAACAAAAATCTCTAATAAACTAATGATCAGAACACTGCTTTTCTACTATATATGTGTTGTTTAAATTTAATCTGAAATTTTCTTTCAAATATGATCAGTAGTGGACTGTTACTGGGTCAATATCATATAGACCTTATTTCCTATGAAAATGTATTTTCACATACAGTAACTTATTCTCATAACATTTAGTCAATATATTTTTACTTAGGGGGAAAGCAAGAAAAAAAGTATTCATGGCCTGCATGAAGTTACAAGGTTTGGATCCGTTTTTACAGACCTAATCACAGCACTGCTGTTAATAGTTCACAGTGAGGGCTGTCAAATTCTTTTAAGCTTATTATTAGAAACTTAGGTTTTATGTCAAGAAAGTTTTGTCAAGAGTGTCAATTATCTTTACAGAAATCAATTATAATATGTATAATTGTGTGACACTCTCCTATCTCTTTTTAAAAATGAAGCCATTTCCGAGAACTAAGTTTCAAGAAACTAAGTTTCTGAGAACTAAAAATTTACTAGACCATTCATATACTGCATTCTCTTTTAAAGCAAGGTTTAACAACATGAACTCTCTACAAATTAAAAGCTACAGAAGAAATCTAGAAAAATGAAAAGTAAGTTCTTAGGAATACACAAATTAACTTAAAATATTTTCAGAGACTAGAATGCTATTAACTGGAACCTGGATGAAGTATGAGAGGAGAGAACAATGAAGAAAGGATGGTTAATGGGTGCTGAGGTGCAGCTGGATAATAGAGTAACTTTTAATATTCTACACCACAGAAGATTAATCAGAATTGAGAACAATTAAGTATTTTAAAAGTAAAGAGGTGTGATGGCTAATTTTGGTTATCTACTTGACACAACTGGAAAAAACGAACTTAATTTAAGAAATTGCCTCTGTGAGACTGGTCTGTCTGTGGGACACTTTGCTAAATGATATAGGAGGACCTTACCTACTGTGGGTTGTGCCACAGTGGTATGGGGCTGTATAAGGTGGCTAAGCAAGCCAGGGTAAAGCCACTACAGTACTTTCCTTCACGGTTCCTGCGCTGACTTCCCTCAATGATGGCCTGTAACCTGTACACCAAATAAGCCCTTTCTTCCTCAAGTTTGTTTTGGTCAATGCTTTATCACAGTAACAAAGAAGCAAACCTCAACAGAATGGTACCAGGAAAGTGGGGTATTGTTGTAATGAACCTGACCTTGCTGTTTTGGGGGAAGATTGTGACACCATCTGGGAGCGTTTTGTTAGAAAAGCCACTGAGTGCTCAGAACTTAATGAACTATTGTTGGAGGTTGGAAGATACGTGGATAGAAATGCAGGTGAAAGCCTGACTTGTGACGTTTCAGGACTCAGTTTCAAGACTCAGACTTGAGTCTCTCAAAGACTCTATTCCTGTAACATTTTAATTAAGAATCTATGTAAATAAAATCATTGCTTTAGGAAATGTTTATTCAGCATCAACAGTTACTTTAGATGAACGGCAGAGTAATAATGACACTACGGAGATTAATGGAACAATCCATAGACCAGATAGTGTAACTTTGTCAGAGGATGAACCTGGAGATCCAAGTTTGTTGGAAAATGCTTGGAAAGACTTTACAGATGAGGAAGAAGGTGATTTCAATTAAAATGGGACAGACAACGAATTTCTTATATATAGTAAATTTGAACACTCAAGCCTATTTACAAATTTTGGGCAAATCTAACCTTACAAATAGAGGCAAGATACAAAGAAAACTGTAGTTCAATTAGGGCTTAAAAATGGACAAGCAGGGGGAAAAAAAACAGTGAAATACTTCGTTAAAAATGAATTGAGGCTCAGGATGTAATGTGCTAGACTTGCAAACAGGCCCACATTCCGAGCCTATTTAAAACCAAACAAAGAAAGTTAGGCATGAGGGTGTGCACTTGGATCACAGCATTGGAGAGGCAGAGACAGGTGGACCCTTGGGATTTTTCTAGCCTACCTAGACTGGCCTAGTTGGTGAGCTCCAAGCCAGGGAGAGACCCTATCTCAAAAACAGGAGCTGGAAAGAGATGATTCAGAAGCTAAA
>CM053765.1:57770949-57798705 GCA_028658305.1 Pachyuromys duprasi
GGGTAGGAGGGACTGAGGGAGGGGGCTACGCCTGGGATTCAAAGTACCTAACCTGTGATTGAGATAAAAATAAAATAAATAAATAAATAAATAAATAAATAAAAAGTTTTCTGAATATACAATGAGCAAAAAATTACTTCAAAATCAAACATCTGCCCTACTGAAGTTTGTGACAGTGCCCTCCCAGTTCGCATTGCATGATTTCATGGCAGCCTAGGTTCTCCGCCACAACTTGCACACTTCACATAGTGCATGCCCTCACGCTATATGTTGGCTGAAATACCTCCACTCAGACTTGAGACCATAGCATGTCATGAATTGCAGTGTTTTCACTGTATGCAATGAAGTTTTCTGCTTTCATAGAAACATAATAATTTCATTACAGAAAACAAAGACTTTTTATGTTTTCCAGCTGTCATTCCTTAGCAAGTGAGGATCAAATTAGTGTATCTTTGGATTATATTGTGTTATCTTTAATTTTAAAATTGCTGTTTGAGTTCCATGAAAAGATCATTAAATTAATTTTTGGCTTGAGAGCAGGACAGACTCCCCAACAATTTCTGAAGTGACCCTCTCTAAACATTTTACAATATGTAATTATGTGAAGCTGGAATCCTCAGCATTGACTATTATACAATCAAAATATTGATCAACTTTAAAAAGCATTGTTGATGGTCTATATCCAGAAGTATTGAATATTCAGTCAGGATTTAATTAAGCAGGCACCTAGCTCAGTAACATACACATTTGTTTTATCCTTAATAAGTGATAAAAATCATATATATGACAAAGAACTATAATTTTTTATGATTTATTATCAATAAGTGTTTGATTCACATACTGGTTTTATAAACCTATATACTCTAGCTGTGCAAAATTCTCTCTGGCAAAAGGGGTTGTAAATCAAAAAGGTCACAAAGCCTGAGCTCAGAATATCGGACTGTCATAGGGAATACACTGCAATTTACAAAGGGGAAATGGCCTCATTTGAAAATGTAAAGAAGCTGAGTGGTGGCGCACACCTGTAATCCCAGCACCATGGGAGGCAGAGGTAGGCTGGTCTCTGTGAGTTCGAGGCCAGCCTGATCTACAAAGCGAGTCCAGGATAGCTAATGCTACACAGATCAACTGTATCGAAAAACCAAACCAAACCAAAACAAAACAAAACAAAATAAAAAACCAAGCAACCAAACAAACAAAGCAACAAACAAGCAAAGAAAATGTAAAAATATACAACACACAAACACTTCATTGACAATCTAGACCATTGGCTCTCAACCTTCCTAATGCTGTGACCCTTTAACGCAGCTCCTCTTGTTTTGGTGACCCCAACCACATAGTTATTTTTGTTGCTACTTCATAACTGTAATTTTGGTTCAATCTAGGTCAGACACAGGTTCTCTGTAAAACTGGGAACTGCTTTAACCTCTAGCCATCTCTCCAGCCTTGTGTGTGTGTGTGTGTGTGTGTGTGTGTGTGGTGTGTGAGGTGGATGGGGGGATAGTTTTTGTCTGATTTTGTTGAGAACTCTGGGTTTTTATATTTTAATTTTTGTTATATGTTTGTTTGCTCTGAGACAGAGTATTGTTCAGCACCTGAGGGTGTCTGGAGCTGTATGTTCCTCCTGCTTAGGCTCTTGAGTGTTGGGACTGCACACTGCATTACATGCCCAGCATGCTGGGAGCTCTTATCATTTAAAAATGAGGATTAGACATATAATATAGGATAAACATAGTAAAATCTGTACACCTAAAGAAGCTAAGCAAGAAGGAGGACTCTGGGTAAGATGCTCAAACCTTATTCAGAAAGGCAAGTGGGATAGACATGGGAAGAGGGAGAAAAGAGGGAACTAGACAGGAGCCTACCACAGGGGGACTCTGAAAGAATTTACCCAGCAGGGTATCAAAGCAGATGCTGAGACTCACAACCTTTGGGCAGAGTGCAGGGAATCTTAGGAAAGTGGGAAATAGTAAGACCTGGAGGGGACAGGAGCTCCACAAGGAGAGCAACAGATCCAAAAAATCTGAGCCCAGGGGTCTTTTCTGAGACTGATACTCCAACCAAGGATCATTCATGGAGATAACCTAGAACCCCTGCACAGATGTAGCCCATGGCAGCTGTTTCCAAGGGAGTTGCCTAGTAAGGGGAACAGGGGCTGTCTCTGACATGAACTCAGTGGTTGGCTCTTTGATCACCTCGTCCTGGTGGGGGATGGGGGGAGCCTTATCAGGTCACAGAGGAAGACAATGCAGACAGTCCTGATGAGACCTGATAGTCTAGGGTCAGATGGAAGGGGAGGAGGACGTTCCATATAAGTGGACTGGGGAAGGGGCATGGGAGGAGATGAGGAAGGGGGCAGGATTGGGAGGGGCTGAGGGAGGGGCTACAGATACAAAGTGAAAAAACTGTAATAAAAATGTGAAAAAAAATGAAATGTATTACTTTTAAGCTGGCTACAGGGTAATAATTTCTAGTTTTCTTTAATTACTAAAATAATGCTCTACTTAGAGTTTTGTATATTCTGAAAATTCAATTATGATTTTAAATTTGTATAAAAGTAAAAAAATATGAATAAGTAAATAAATTAGGAAATAACAAATAAATAAGCAAATAAATTAGGAAATAACAAATAAATAAGCAAATAAACAAGGAAATAAAGAAAAACATGAACAGTGGTCATGTCTGGGTCTCATATGATATACTCATGTTTCTTATATATTCACATTACATATCTTTAAATTTCCTTAGACTTGAAAGAACAGGAGCTACTTTGCACATGCTAATCACATCTTCCCACTTACAACATCCTTTAAAGTGTGTTTCCTGGGACAACACAATCAACATGAGTTTTGCGTGCTGGGTGAACTTTTTTTGAAGCCCTACTTTGAGTCATCCTTTCATTGAACAACTATCAATTCATAGCCACTGTGTGCCAGCCTGTAATTCCACCACTACAGAAAAGAAAAGGCATGAATCCTGCCAGCAGCATGTTCATTTTCTTGTTTCAGGACTAGTAACACACAGGGCTATAGATTACAGCTTTGGTGAGCGTGAGGAACAAACAGTCCTTTCGATTTCTGTCACACTATAACGGCCTCATCCTTATGATTTCTCATTTTGAATACAACAGGCTCAGTAAGATCTTTGGAGACTGAAAAATGTGAAGTATGATAATTTATCTTCTATCAAACTGACCACTGATTTACTCAAATAGCTTGTGTGTGTGCTGAGGGCTCTCGCTGCCCATGGCTTGAATGTTAAGGGCCCTCTGAATGAACCCTGTTGTTTTCCTCTTCTATTGTCAGGTTTGTAGTCTCGTGGTTTTGAGTTTTGGCAGTCTGCAGGTTAGGGCCATGCCACCAAGTAGAATAGAGGCCACTCTGAGGCTGAGTGAAATCTTGTTTTAACTGGCATATAACTGTTTTTATTTGGGTTTCTGTGGAATTTGGAAGCCTGCAACTCATCCAGAATAAGGGCATTCCACAAATTCCATTTCCTAAAAGCCATCTCCCTTTCATACACTGTTCCAATTTCCTTCAGTGTAACTAAACTTTTAGCAGACATTCCAGGGAAAGTGATGAGGAGAAGAGGTTGAAGATAAGCATTACACAGAACTCGCGCCCAGGAAGTCCTCCTGGGTGTGCTAATAGTTTCAACCACAAAATTAGAGCACTAAGAAAAATTTTTAAAAAAAAAATCACAATTGCTTAAACAGTAAAAATGTCAGGCCTATCAAAGGAATTCACAGAATCCCAGGATTTTTTTTTAAGAAATGGAATTTCTACATGTACTAGATGATCTAATACAAACAAGGTTCACACTTCTTCAGCAACATGTGTTGTCTCACATTGTTCAAATAAAAACCAGGTTTTGTGCATGGTCAAATTTTTCAGCCTAAAAAAAAAAATCTTGATTGTTTTTTTTCTTTTAAAGCAAAAAACCCAAATACTTAGAACCCAAATACTTTAGTTGTCATTGTAGCTTTTTTTTTTTCTTGACTCAGGGGCTCAATGTAACTCAGGCTGTGCTCCAGCTTGCTAGCAATTTAGGACTACCCTGAGCTCTACTACTCTGCCTGGACTTAGCAAGTTCTGGGACTGCAGGCTTGTGCCACCAGATGCGGTGGAACAGAAACAGCTACAGCTGCACAAACAAACAGAGGGGCGTATTCTCCACATGCAGAGTCTATCTGTCCTCCCCCTGCTCTCATACTATGTAGTCCTGGTTGGCCTCGAACGCATGGAGTTTTAGTGTAGTTTTACCTGCCTCAGCCTTTCGTGTGCTGGGATTAAAGGCCTGTGCCACCTCACCCAGTCCCAGAGTGGAAATAAGGAACATACTCCTAGGTGAACGTCAAACCTACAGAAGAAAAGCAGGACCTTCCGGTGTCCAGTTGGTTTGCTGAAGAGAAATGGGGGCTGTGTTCTGACTCCCTTCTTCAGGCCTCTGAGCGGAAACCTCACCCTGCGCTCTGTCACATCCTAACTCTATAGGAGTGCTGGCGGACTGCTTTGTGCTGCTGTTTCTTGGCTGACTATAAGGTAATAGAAATAGCTGTGAGTGCACTAATCTAGGGGAATAAGCGCCTCCAGAGTGGAGGGAACTTTTGATGCTCTTGCTTGGAAAGGAGCCTATGAAGGACACACAGAGGAATGAACACAAGAAATGAGCTGTGTCTGCTGCCCTAAGGTGAAAGAGAAGGAGGGGTTCCTGACTATGCTGAATCTTAAGCTCCCACTGTGTCTTGAGGGCCTCTGATGAGCTGTTCAGGCTGTTTAAAGGGGGTTAGTAACTGAGCTTCTAAACCCTTGCCGACAAGGTGTACATCATGTTTTGAAAACCAGCCATTTAGGTCACATGCCCATTTGTCAAACAGATTATTTGCTATCGAGCTGTTTGAGTTTCTTACTCATTCTGGACGTTGCCAGTATCTTCTCCCATCCTTCACTCTGTTGATTGTTTTCTTTGCTACACAAAATGTTTTTAGTCTGATATAATTCACATGAGTTTCTGATTTTACAGCTAAATTTCTAGACCATTTTGAGTTGGTTTTTGTTTGTTGGTTTGTTTTTACTTTTTTGTACAGTGAGAGATGAGTGTCCAGTTTCCTTCTGCTCGTGGACACCTAGTTGTGTCAGCACAGTTTATTGAGGAAACTGTTTTTCCTTCAGTGCATGGTTGCGGCATCTTAACTGCAGGCCAACTTGTGACATATTTGTAGATTTCCTTCTAGGCACTCTATTCTTTGATCTGTGGGTATCTGTTTTTATACAATACCGGGCTACTTTGATCACTGTAGCTTTGCAGTACATTTGAGGTTAGGTATGCCTTCTGCCATGCCTTCTGCTTCGCTCTATGCTCAAAATAACTTTGGTTGCTTGGGATTTGTTATTGTTCCCAATAACTGTAGGACATGTAGGTGAATGACACACTATCACACGCCTGTAAAAAGACTGTCTTCCCACAGAGTCGCGGATGTGTTGGCAAGGGGGAAGAGGAAGGGAATCCTTACACACTGCTGGTGGGAATGTGAATTAGTGCACCCACATGGAAAACAGTAGGAAGGTTCTTCAGAACACAACCATCATATAATACACATCGCCACTGCTAGTTATAAACCCGAAGGAAATGGAATAAACCTGTTGAGGAGACGGAACTAAATTTATGTTTACTGCAACATTATTCACAATAGCCAAAAAATAGAAATATTTTAAGCATCAATAGAAGGAAAAATATGAAGCAGAAGAATATGAAGAATGGGGTGTGGAATACGATTCAGCTATTAAGACAGATGGAATCCATTTCATTTTTATAACGTGAATAGAACTGAAGATTGTTATGTGAAGCGAAATTAGACACAGAAAGATGAATACTGTATGAGTTCCATCATTCATAGGATCTAAAAAGTTTGACCACAGAGAGGTTGAGAATAGAATGGTGGTTACCACAGGCCAGGGAGAGCAGAGGAGAGAGAATGATAGGGAGCTGCCGGCCAACAGTGTTACATCCGTATAGGAGAAAGGAATGGCATTCTATTGCCTAATGACTGCAGATATGATAATGTACTATGTACATTTTAAAAGTTAAAAGAAATGATTTGACCACAGTTTTCATCACAAAGGAATGATAAACATTTGAGGAGTTAAATTACCTTGATTAGAAGATTACACATGCATCAAAACATGGTATGGCCATCCATTGATGTGTAGATTTTTTATATGTTAACTAAAATAAGAAACACAGGTGTACTGCTGATTGAATCATGATACAAGCTAAGTGCATGCTCCTAGGACACTTCTGTCAAGGGAAAAAAATCTCTACTAGGGAAATGGGCCATGCATCTTCATGTGCCTCTGACCTGGGCTGTCTTCCCCAGGAAACCTGCATGGTAGCCAGCTGTCTGTCCCAGTCCACTGTAAACACAGCATCGGAGAGGTGTAGACTGTTTTTCTCGAGTGACTTGTCATTTGAAACAAGCCATTTTCTCATCAACATGACCTGTCTCTGCTCCCACAATTAATTATGATAATAATGTGAATTCATGAGATGTGAAATCATTATTCCTTTCCAGTATTTGTAATATTTTGAATTATTCAATGTTTTAATAAATAGTGCTACAGTTCCCTATATTTTCATATTCACTCCAAGAATGTAAATGGTTTTCATACAATATTTTAAAAATTTGACAAACACAAATAACAACAATAGCAAAGCATGAATTCCTTATTATTTGAAAATATTGAGTGCCAAAGAGTAATGGTACATTTGATAGGTGGCGGTTCAATGCCCACCTGTATAACATGGTGACTTGTTATACATAGTGAGACCCTTTCTCATCAAACTTCAATAAAAAAGTAGACTTTTAAAAATACACTTATGTGCATTTAAGAAACAGAACATGTGTTACACTGTATGTATAGTGTCCAGATAGTGACATATCTGGTAGGCATATATTCAAGGGTCTTTAGCAAAGCTCAGCCCTCAAAGGCCTCAGCAGACCCCTTTGACTGTGTTTGAAGAAATAAATGGGGACGATCATTTTGATTCTGTAGTAATTTCTTTCCCTCTTTAGCTAATATTATCACCTACCTATTAAGGGGACTGAACTTGCTGCTTTTTAAAATTTCTTTGAGCTCGGAAGTGTCTTTGAAAATATTGAGTCCTTTATTTAGCAACCATACAGAGCTGAATTTAAGTATCAAATATATAGCAATATTAATCTGACTTTCCTATTAGGAAAGTTGTTCTTATCAAAAATTTGTCTATTTGGGGCCAGCTTAGTCTACACAGTGAGACTTTGCCTCAGAACAAGACAAAAAAACAAAAAGAAATTACCTTTATTCCTATACATTTGTATGTACTGAATAAATACAAATACTATTATAAATATTTAGCATGATTACTCTTGTGGTAGAGGACTGTGTGTGTGTGTGTGTGTGTGTGTGTGTATGCAGGCCTGAGGTCAATATCCAGTGTGGTCCTTAGCCACTCTCCACTTTATTTTTTGTGACAGTGTCTCTCACTGAACCCAGAGCTCACTAATTCAGCTAGACTGGCTGTCCAGAGAGTCCCAGGAATCCTCCTGTCTCAGCTCTGAGATTGCTGTTGTGTACCACCTCATCTGGATTTTGTGGGGGTGCTGGGAATCGTGACAAGCACTCTATCATCTGACACTTTTCTCCCGGCCCCCCGGCACATTGGCTCTTAATGCTTTAAGTTTAACATAGCCATTCAGTGTCCTTGTGTCCTTGGACTTAAATAACAGAAATACTCATAAGTGAAATACTTCATAAACATTGGAGTCTGTTTAATGATCACATATTAAGTCAGAAATGGAGTTAGTTGAGAGCCACGCTGCCATTAGAAATGATTTCTACGGGACACGCTTATATGCCCATCATAATAATGAGCAAGTTATTGAAATAACAGCTGGAGGTGATTTTCTTTTCCCAAATCATCATTCCCTTAATGACTGATGACAATTGACCCTCAGACTTTGACTATTTTATGTACTTGATTATAACGGTTAAGACAGTAATGCGGCAGTATCAGGTTTGTCTATGTTTCTAAACGTTACCTTTTAATGTTACGTTTACGTTTTACTGTTCATATAAGTAGAATTTGCAGGAAAATTTTGAGATTAAATGATCTAGCAAAATTCTCCTAAATGCTATTTTAGCAAGTTTTCAAAAATTTATTAATTCTCAATTAAAAAATAAGTTACATTTTAATCTCAGTATCTATAGACCTACTTGATATGTTCGTTTCCTTCAGGAATATTATTCTAGAAATATTGATAGCATTTATTTTACCTTTCTGGCCATTTTTTATCTATAAAGTACAAAACTATGATGACTCCCACAGAAATGCCACTACAGACATCTCTTCCTCTTCTTGATCATTTTGAAGGTTCAGTGGGTATTTTAGGTGGCCATGGGTATCATTTTTATTCCTCACTGTATCATCACAGCAAATCTTAACTATAGGAACACAGTTTACTTTTAAAAAAGGAATTTAGAAAAGTAAAGATTTATTCTCCAAGAAGTCAGACAGCCTACGCTTTGAGAGCAGCTGAGTACCACATGAGCTAGGGAAAGTAGCTTTCAATTAGGAACCAGAGAGTGACTGTCCAGGATAGATCACTCTCAGTTTTAAAGTGAGAGTGTATGCTTTGCTTTCACCTAGATTATTAAAAAACTAAAAATAAAAAATAAAAAAATAAAAATTGTCCCAATGGCTAATATTCAGTGCGAAGAAAAAACAGCTTAAACATGAGGCGCCTAACCCAGAGACTCCCACGCAGACAGCAGTGTGGTGCGGAGACCTCTGTCACCCTGCTTTCCTTCTTTTACTCCGTGTCATCCCTGGGTGAAGGATGAGGACTGAACTACACTGTCGGCCCCCTGTGCGGGGTCAGCCCCTTCCCAGCCGAGCTGCCAGGCAGAGATGGATGTTTTCACAGAAAGAGGCAGCACAGCTCATTCACTGCGTCCTGATCAAGCCTTGCAGCTTCGAGGCCTCTGAGCGGCCTCTTCAAGACGCTTTCCCAGGCTTGCTCGGCACAGTCAGCACAGGACGCTCTTCCTAAAAATATGCCGAGTAGGAAATGGCTGAGATATAAACTGCAAAGTGCCGCATGAGGTAATTAGGGTCAGAAGTAACTAGTCAGGAACTCAGAAGGGTATAAATAGGCCCTTGATTAGAACTGCGTGATGAAGACGCCAAATGGGACTCTACACACACAACCGAGGGCTGAAGCTAAACGAAAAAAGTTCGGCAATTAATTTCCACTTCACATAATCACATAGGAAACAATGGAAAGAAACAAGATGACCTGCTTACTCAGAAATTAATTTCTATGCTAATCTTGAACCCTAAGTTGTTGCTAATCCTTTTGCGTTTAATCACTGAAAACACGCTTGTTTTCTAAATGCTACTGTTTTATAGTTTTTCACAGTATACTTGGTCTTGTTACAGGCATTATTTTTATGCTCACCCTGACTAATAAAAGGGCACTCAAGCCTAAACACAACCTCTCTCTCTTCCTCCTTCCCTCCCTCGACCCCTGACAAACACATTTTGGGAAGCTAGAACATGCCCTACACAACTCAAAATTGCACATATCAGTTTGTCCCTCTGGAACTGCTCCTAGAACCCCAGGGAGGATCCAGCAAATCATTAGGTGAGAGATGACAGCTGTTGTCATGACTCCGTGCTGTGACCAATAGCCACAGAATCGTGTAGTAATCGTTTCCAAAAGAACAGCTTTCCCCTTCTAAGTCATCTTTTGGTTGCTAAAGTTACAGTCTACTGTTGTTCCGGGCTTGTGCGGGTACAATAAGGCAGCATGGCAGGGCACGGGGCACATGGCAGAGAACTGTCCAGCTCATGGTGGTCAGGGGTGAGGAAAGAGGAGGACTGGAAGGAGTGGGCTCCTGCTGTTTTCTCCGAGGGCATGCCCTGGATAAATCCGATTTCCTTCCATTAGACCCCTAAAGGCTCTAGCACCTCTCGGTAGGGCCACAAGCTGGCAGCCACGCCTTCAGCAATGGACCTGCGTGAGACATTTCATCCATCATCTCAGGACATGTAAGTAAACGACCACGCTTTAATGGAGACTCAAAGTAGGCAGGGACCGCTAAACAAGTTTTCTTCTTCAGATAAAAATACACCCACAGTATTTAACAAAGATGACCAGTTCACTAAACTGGGATTTGAGATAGGAAGATGAAGACACAGCCAGCCAGCCATTGCCGAATGCGAGCAACAAACACGGCCTCGGCACGGTGCTGCCATAGCAGACACAGCCCACGGGGAGAGGGCTGTGAGGAAAGGGAGAGGGCTGGCCCAGAAAAGAGTCGGTTGGGCTAAGAACAGGCATATGTCAGAGGGGATGGCCATGGGGGAGTGTTATTTGTTTTGATTACATTTCATTGTTTCTATTATCCATCATTTCTTCAATAAAAGTGTAGACTTACGTTTTTATATGCGTGGGCATCTCTGTGTGGGTACTTGCGTGTGCATGCAGGTGCCCAAGAGGTCAGAAGTATCAGAGTACCCCAGAGCTGGAGCCTCAGGCAATTCTGAGCACTGGGGCCCAAACTCAGGTTCTCAGGAAAAGCACTAAGTGCTCTTAACTGCTGAGCCATCTCTGCAGTCCCTAATTTCTCTAAAGGTGAAAGGAAAAACAAATATCACTGAGAATCATTTGAAAAGGCAGACAACTATGGTTAAAAGTGATAGCAACTCATGGTTTTATTGCTCCTAGCCAGAGGAGAGTCAGTGATCTCCCAGGACTTTAAACGTCTCTGAATTTTAAAGCTTCAGCACAGGCTTAACAATAGATGCTATAAAGACGATTGTCTCCCGTTTGTGATCACAGCACATGGAGGCTCAGGAAAGCAGAGAGAGAGACTACAGGGGGAAAGCCTGCGGCCCAGCATCAACAGCTTCCTAAACCCTATGAATATTACCAGTAGCTTCCTCTTTGATGGTTTGGGATGTTTCCCTATTCTCCAAATCCTCCATGACCTTTTAAATTCAGAACATGATCTGTACAGTTGTGTACTAGATTTTTTATTTTCAAATTTTAAAAATGTAGAATTTTAATGTCTATTTCAAATACAGAGGAAATAACGTTTGTTCTCTGACTTGCTCTCAGAGAGAGAGAGAGAGCAAGAGAGAGAGAGAAAAGAAAAAAAAATGAGAAATTGCATATTAAATGTAGCCTCAATCATTTTGTGAGGATTCACTGGAAAGGGATTGCTACTATCTCATCCACTTCATTTTATTTTGACTTGACCCTTCATATCTATACTATGGAACAATTTTTTTTTATGGAACAATTTTTGAAGTAAATTATTTAACTAGTTGAACTCTCCTTGCATGTAACATGAGATGAATGCACCTAAAACTTAAATTGGACACGACTTTAGAGAGGATCTCTTTATGAGGAAAATCCCCAAAAGAGAACATACTTAAACTTTTTGATTGAATTAATAGAAGTGGCACAATTTTTTCTTTGTTCTCCTTTTATTTAAGACACTTAAGTTTCTTTATAATGGCATCTCATTATGTCTCAAAGATCAGTTAAGGCCGTGCACACCACAACCTTGGATAAAAGAGGGAAGAATAACAAAAGACTATCATTAAGTGTTGAGATAGACTCTTCCAGGCGACACTCAGAATGGCTCTGCACTTTAGTCTGGCGGTCCCAGAAGAGCATCACCTTGTGGAGGATGAAACCACAAGAACAAGCATCACACTTCACTGTCTCCATTAGGTGAAGGGTGAAACAAGCTTATTATTTGGAGGGGAACTGTTGAGTCATGCTAGAAATACATGGAATACTACCCAACTAATAAAAAGAATGAGTTCTACTTCGGTATACTGACCTGGAAAAACTTCTAAGTTAAAGACTGAGTGCAAAAGAAGAAAAAGAAAAGCATGCTGGTTGCTAATATTCACAGCTGGAACCTCTCCCGTAAGCAAGCCTCTGTCCTCATATCCGTGCACACCAGTGCAGGTCATGCATGGGCAAAGGCTTGAAAAATGTGTCCCTATAGAAGGAAGTGGCCTGTGTTGGAGGGAAAGGTAAGGAGCTAGTAGAGAAGAACTTCTTTTGCTGTCATATTAGTGAAGGCTTTTAAAAATAATTAAATACACATAACTAGTGTCTATCAGTTGTTAGAGAAAAGAATAGTAACTTCAAGCAGATACGGACAGTAAGCAAAGGGCATGCAGCACACATTAGAGACAAGCTAACAGAGGTCTCCTTGGGAAGGCTGAGACGGGCTCAGCGCTAGCTTCCTTGCTCTTTTCTTGACATCAAATGCAATAGTTCCAATCTCCAAATTAGGTAGCCCAAGAGCACAGCTTCTCCGGTTCATATGCAACTTTATTCTACACAGAGTGTATTGCTTCGTCCTGTGTGTCAAGCATGTCATTAAAAAGCATAAAACATGTGCATTTTACCTGTGACACATCACCCTGATGAGGTCATAGAACAAGCAGATTGCAGACTGCAAACTTAGTTCTAAGTACTGAAGAGTTCTGAACATTGTGACACACCTCACGTTTTGTAGACATAAAGGACACAGACCATCAAATTCACGGCCCTATCTTGCTTTTGTTAAAATTTTGACAAGCAATATTTGTTCAGTAATGCTTGTTCATTGGCAGAAAGCTAAAAGGACATTTACATTTTCTTCACCCAACACTGTGAAGGAGTAAATGTATTTTTATGAATTCTATAATTTCTCAGAATTTACTAGAGTTAATATAAAACTTAAGTAACGAAAACATAACAATTTGTAAACTAGGGATTTTTGTCTTGTATACTCAGATTTTCCTGGACTCAGTTCTTTCCCTTCTTCCTCTCCTCCCATTCTTTTTCCTTTTTTTCTCTCCTATCTTTTCTTCTTGACTGCTTTCCATAAATATGTATTATACATTATGTGTCAAGCAGCATACTGAGCGCTTGCGACCAAAGCTGACTGTTTCACAATCCCTGCTTTGGATGAGTGTACACTGTAGAAGGAAAGACACATATGTAAACAAGTGAATCTGAATAAAACAGTGTCGTAAATACATTTGGGTGAGAAAGGAAATAACATTTGTTGGGCATCTACCATGCCAAACACTACATGAGATAATTTAGGAGTGTCATTCATTCAGCTCACATTTAGCCTTCACCTTTCACAGTAGGCATTTTTTTTAGCTCTTTTGAGCTACAAACATAAAGGCAAAGTTAAGAGCTAAAATAATTGCAGAGCACCTAAGATGCAATCAGCAGAAAGATGAGGATGCTACACTATAAACCTGGCTGGATCTACTGACTTGTCAATACCTGCTCTAGAACTGGATCCAAGATCTTGGTACATGCCACCAAATCTCACTTTTAGAAGGGAAGACGAGGGCTGATGAAGCCCAACCCAATGAAACACGATGCTTGGTTTTAAAATCCGAGTTCTGAACTTCAAGTATAAGTAGCCAGCACTGTCATCTACTACTAGTTGACTGGGATCTTATGAGCTGGATGGGGCTGGGCAACACTGGCATTTTGCAGTTTCAAAACTGAAGATCTAAGTATTAACTAAAAAAAAAAAAAAAGAGTATTAACAAAGAGTTACCAAAAAGGTCAATTTAAAAAAACTTTCAAAATGTTGTACAGTTTAACAATTTTCTTTGTTAATACAGATGAAAGCTCATGTGTTTTCTTCTTTCCTTCCACCAAGTGTAAATTAATACCTATTATGCTCTGGGCTTGGGGATAGACTCTACAGACACAATCCAACTACGACAGACTACAAAGACATTCTTGAAAGACGGTGGAGGTACTACTGTCCTGTAAGCACAGTTACCATGCTATAGCAGTGTCTCATGTGTTGTACAAAGATTATCTCAGTCAATACCTGAAACTACTGTGTTGGGTAGATGTGAATATTGTCTTCATCCTCTCAACAAAAACACAAGGTTAATACGCATTAAGTACTCACTCAGTCTCACAAATTCAGAAAGTTGCGTTACTGGACAGGTTTGTAGTTTAATGAGCCCATATTTCTGCTGTGATATGATAGGATCACAGAGAACTGTGGAAGCCAGAAAAATATTAAAAAGGATGGCCCATTTAACTCCTGGCACCGTGGAGATGATTTTTCAAAGGAGATAACATTTGGGATTTAGCTTGAAAGAAAAAAAATCAGGAATATTTACTTGGTGAAGAGGGAAGGGTATTTTGGGTTGGTGGACAGACACAGACAAACACACACAGACACACAAATAAACACACAGACAAACACATTTATACAGCCATGGAGTTACGAAAGGACATGACAAGGTTAAAGAAAAATGAGTCAGTGATGTAATGCTGAGTGAGCAAGGTTTGCATGCTTCAACCAGGAGTTTAGGCTTTATTCCATAGGCTGCAGAAAACTAGTAAGTGAGCAGAAGAGGTGTATATGTATGTGTGTTCATTGCAGTGGACAGAGCATACTGGCCTATGTCATAGTCTAGGAGAGATCCAAGGACCTTCCCTAAGACTCTACTACTGGAGATGATCAGGTGTTCAGGCTGTTTGTATTATTCGAGATGCTAAGAAGGTGAAGAAAATGAGGCAACGGGGGAAATAGATAGGTGCACATCTTTTATAAGTCATGTTGTCCCACTAAACATTTCTATGTGCAGTACCTTATGTGACATCCAGTACATCCCTAAAGAAGTCTTCCCTCTTCTTTACGGAGGAGGATTCTGATTGTTCAGACAGTTTTCCAAGGCCCTGCGGGAGGCTGCTAGCAGAGCTGGAGTCCTAACCATCCGGGTCTGCTGCCCCACATAGCCCATGCGTTTTCAAGGAGGATATACACAAGGAAAATACAGTTTATATTCATTCTGGTTTGCCTTTTTTCAACTTAAATAAGGCAATCTAAGAGCTAGAGCTAAAGCAGACAAGCAGACATGATATGGTAAAGGTCAGATAGTAAGCAGATGAATAAAATGTGGGACTTGTGGGGGCTTCTTGGAAAATATGCCTTTTATTTCACCTTTGCTGCGACACTGCCACTCTCTTTACTCAAAGGGTAATTTCTGGAGATGCATGTCATTTGCATCTGTGGTTTTGGCAGCTTCTCGGGATACTATGGTCTGTTTAAGATGATAAAGTAAAAAATCACATCTAGTAACCCAACTCCAAGAACAAGGTCATCACAAAATGATGTTGAGTAGACTTCATCATGTGGAGTATGTGCATGAAGGAGTGTGGGCAGTGCTGATTTAGAGAATGCAGTCTACTGCTGCCTTCAGGGCCTGTTCATAGGATCACATTCCTGTGGCTGAACACCCTCGACAGGGTCTGTCATGGTCTACGAAGCTTCACTATGCTGTGCCAAAGTGCCATTACGCTGTTCTTATCATTCACTAACTTTTCTAAGTTGGAAAAGATGACCCATGTGTTGCAAGAACTATATAAACAGTAGGTGCCATTTTTGCTTTATTATTTATAATCCTTTTTTATAATTGTTTTTTCCAATCTAATCGCTTACCAGCATTATCAAGTGTAGATCCTGAAACCTGGTCAGGATGATCTAGAGACAGGAATCCTATATGCCTTTAATTAAAAATAAATACATCAATCTTGGTAAAATGATTTCAAAATGAAAAAAAAAACCACTAAAATACAACTCAGTGGCACTTGCCTAGAATATGGGAAACCCTGGGATCTGTCCCCAGTTCAAGACAAAACAAGACATCTTTGACCTTAAAAAGGCACCCTTCACATAACCAGATTTGTCCCAACAAGCTAACCACTACCCTGTGGTTTCTCTTCACTTTACCCCTCTTTTCTTTTTATTCTCAACAAACGTCTTTTAATCCTCATCTCTAATTCATATACTTCCTCAACAAATGGTTATTAAATATGCTTCTTTGCTGTCATTCCATTTCATTGATCTCACCAGGCATCTCAGCCCGATCTCACGTCCACGTGAGGGACAAGGTCTGACAAGAGATTAGTGGGAGGTGGGGGAGAAATGAACCATGCTGGCAGGCTACCCAACCACCAACCTTCACCACCTGCCAGAATATGCTGTGCGCCCAAGTGGTTAAGATGTGCTTCCCTCTTGCAACACTCATCTTTGTGTGATGTTGTGCTTTGTTACCACCCGAGACTTCCTTTTGTGGCTGCAGTTGAAGCTCTCTTTCATCCCAACCATCAGATCCCCAGTATCAAGCTCCTGGATGCAAAGCTTTTAATAAAGAAAAAGGAAAAACAAACTCCAGTCTGGAGGCATTCTGCATGACCGTAAAGGCTGGGTTATGTGTGCAACCTCTGTGTAGACACCTTCTTATTGGATCAGAGGCCAAACTAAGGAAGTCTGCTGTCTAGGAATCTGTCACACACTGTCCGTTCCTGCTAAGCCAGAAACCCATGTCAGCTTGCTGAAGGGCATGACAAGGAAGGCTGGTTCTGACCTACTTCACACGTGGGTCCTTCTCCCTGGGATCTTAATGAGTTCCCTTAAACCAGATACTCTTGGTTTCCTTAAAATGTAATGGAGGAAACAAGATTAACGATGTCTCTTCATCATATGCAATTTTATTAAAAGCTGTTTTAAAGTGAGGGTATTTCAAATGAACCACTACCATGTATTTGTCATAGAAGAGTTAGAACAGAAACTGTCTTTTAAAAGGTAGGTTAAACTCTCAGAAACTCAATAAGATTTGGCCAGTGACTCAGCCTTTCCTTTAAACCAACCTTTTGCTAGAAGTAATAACGTGAAGAAAATAGATGTTTTGAAAGGCATTTTATATTTTTCCCTTCCTCCTCCCACTTGAGGAGACTAATGAACAGTGAAATGGCCAAGAGGTAAGCAGGCAGGATGCCAGAGTAGAAAGCAGGGAGACCAAAGGACAGAAATAAGTCACAATAGGTAGTTAGGTCTGAAACAATACAGACTTCAGTATATCCCCACTTTACAAGGTGAAAGGAGAGACGTAGAAATAATAGTGATGTGATCTAGGGCAATGGCAGTAGTTAATAGCTGCCTGTCTTTTAACATGGCAGGCCCAATGCGTGCCAGGTATTTTATATCTCTTATTTCTCAGCAATCCTGAAAAAATAGCATTATTACTATTTTTCAAAAGAAAATTTGGAGCCCCAGGGTGTTCTGTAACCTGCCTAAATCTACAAGGAAAGGGGCTGGAGCTTGCACAGGAGTCAGATCCAAAGTTCTTTCCTTTTGGCACGTGACTCTCAGTACATGCCTTAGAATCTATTGCAAAGCATGATACTTTCCTCAAATGGGACTATGTCATTTTTATGCCAACTTAAGGTATTAAATTTCATTCTAGTAAAATGTATAACTGACCTATAGATATTTAAATATTAATGTGTATAAAAATCACCCCAGAGCCTTGAACTCATTGGTACAGGAGACAACTTTCTGAACAGATCATCAACAGCTCAGGCTCTAAGATCAACAATCAATAAATGGCAACTCATGAAACTGAAAAGCTTCTGTAATGCAAAGGACATGTAAATAGAACAAAACAACAGCCTACAGACTGGGAAAAGATTTCACCAAACCCTATATCTGACAGAGGGCTAATATCTAGAATATATAAAGAACTCAAGAAGTTAAACACAAACAAACCAAGTAATCCAATTAAAAAATGGGGTACAACACTAAACAGAGAATTATCAATAGAGGAATATCAAATGGAAGAGAAACACTTAAATAAATGCTCAACATTCTTAGTCATATGGGAAATGAAAATCAAAACGACCCTGAGAAGTTCATCTTATACCCATTAAAATGGCTAAGATAAATAACTCAAGTCACAACACATGATGGAGAGGATGTGGAGAAAGGGGAACACTCCTCCATTGCTGGTGGGAATGTAACCTTGTACAACCTCTTTGGAAATCAATCTGGTTTTTCTCAGACAATTAGGAATAGTGCTACCTCAAGATCCATCTATACCACTCCTGGGCATATATCTGAATGATGCTCAACCATACAACAAGGACATTTGTTCAATTATGTTCATAGCAGCTCTATTAATAATAGCCAGAATCTGGAAACAACCCAGATGTCCCTCAGTTGAGGAATGGATACAGAAATTGTGGTACATTAACACAATGGAATACTACTTAGCAAGTAAAAACAAGGAAATCATGAAATTTGCAGGCAAATGGTGGGAACTAGAAAAGATCATCCTGAGTAAGGAAACCCAGAAGCAGAAAAACACACATGGTATATACTTATTTATATATGGATATTAGACATATAGGATAAACATACTAAAATCCAACAAGGAGGACCCTAGGGAAGAGGCTTAATCCTCATTCAGAAGGGCAAACAGGATAGACATTGGAACCAGGAGATGACAGGGAACAGAACAGGAGCCTTCCACAAAGAGCCTGTGAAAGATTTTACCCAACAGGGTATCGAAGCAGATGCTGAGACTCACAGCCAAACTTTGGGCAGAGTACACGGAGTCTTACAGAAGAAGGGAGAGATAGAAAAAGACCTTGAGGGAACAAGAGCTCCATAAGGAGATCAACAGAGCCAACAAATCAGGGCTCAGGGGCCTGCGGAATCTAATGCACCAACCAAGGACCATGCATGAAGAGGACCCCCGCCCCGACCCCTTGCTCAGATAGAGCCAATAGGCAGCTCAGTCTTCGTGTGGGTTACCTAGTAAGGGGAACAGGAGCTGTCTCTGACATGGACTCTGGTGCCTGTTCTTTGATTATGCCCTCCTTGTGTGTGGGCGGGGGGGCGGGCATTGCCAGGCCACAGAGGAAGAAGATGCAGGCAGTCCTGATGAGACTTGATAGGCTGGGGTCAGATGGGAGTGAGTAGGGTTCCCCCTTTCTGAGGAATAGGAGAGGGGAATAGGGAGGAGGAGGAAGGGAGAAGATGAGGAAGGGCGCTACAATTGGGATGTAAAGTGAATAAATTATGCAAATTAAATTTAAATTAAAAAAGAAGAGGAGCTAGGTGGGTGGTGGTAGCCTTAGCATAACCAGAGGTGATAGGGAAACTATGGGGCTTTAGAGGAAGCATAAGTTTTATTCTACTGTTTTGAGTTTGATAAAACTAAATTTTATAAAAAGTTAAAAAAAATCACCCCAGAGAGTTCTTTACCATATATATTTCTGTCTCCACCCTTAAAGATCAGGCTTTATTAAGTCTGGGGAAGGGTCTAAAAATCTACTTTTTTTTTAACCACTCTCAGTTCACAGGTTGAGGGATAGTGGCATAGACCTTATCTCCAACAGCCAGGTCTCAAGGCAGCATTCTTCACATGCTCATCCCCGTCACTCTAAGATGCCTGAGTTAGGCCTTCGAGTTGCTCTGTTATACATGGAATCAAATACAACCAGGTGAAATAAGCCTGGTCGGTTCTAGGTGAAGCTCTGTTGCGAACAACGTAGGAAACCCATAGAATCCCTTTGCATTTTGTAGGTCTCTGTTACTTTATACTTACTTTAGTATGAAGAGTTTCTGAAGTCCCAGACCTATGATTTTATGTGTCAGGATAAAGCCAATTTTAAAACAGTAAGAATCCACAGAGCCTAAACATTTTGGTGGTGAGATGTAAGCAGCAGAATTTAATTTCTTTATTATCACGGGTCTGGAAGGAGAGAGTGGGTACCCAAAGATGGAAGCAGCTTTAACTTCAGCTGTATCGTTGAGGCAATTCAGTTGTGTGCTTAGCAACCAGTTCCTTCAATCAGGTAATTGCTTCCATGCCCAGGAGTACTTCTAGCATATAGTATATTGAATCTTACAAATCAAGTTATTGTCCAATCATTCATTCTATTTTCAAAGGCATCTTGAAATTGAAAGCTATTTTGAGTTCACTTTTAAAGGACTAAAGTTAGCCTTTGTTTTATATTAAGAATCGCTGATTTACGAATTAGGAAAAAAAGGCAACAGTGTGGCACATTGGCTGGTTGGCGCCCGTGGAGACTAACCTAATAAGTGAAGTGAGCCACACGAGTGAAATCACAGTTTAAAAAGAGACGGAAGGCGCCTAGAAGAAGGGAAGAGTCGGCCCCACCACACTGGGAATACCCAGGAGGTGCACCGCGGCACCTTCGGAGAGGCACGCACACATTTCCTCCCTGTGAGCCATTCCTCCCTCTGTGGCAACACCTCCTTAGCGGTCGTGAACACGCTTCTTCAAATACAGCAATCTGGCAAGAGCATTTGGTTGAAAAGAGTTGACGAAAGAATGTGACTGCGTAGAAAACCTGAATCATCAGAAACGAAGGAACTGATTCACTCAGCTATGAACTGAGTTGAGATGTGTCCCTTTCAGTGATGTTCAGGGAGACACTGATTTCACATTCAGATAGTAGGCAATGTTTTCTCCAGTACTTTGTAGTATAATTTAACAGATTTTATTTAAAAAAGAACTTTTCAACTCAATTGATTCTAGTTTTATCTTCAAATCTTTCAATTATACCACATTCCCCAAAGCACCATATAAACTAAACTTGATATACTCATAACCTTATACAGCTTATACAGCATACAGTCACTTGGGGAGGTACACTGAAATTATTTTTCATATTTCGTAAGGATAAACACATTTTCCTAGGCATTTGCTTGCTATTTCCTTAGCAAGATTTGGAGGGCTCATAAACTGACGGTGACTTCTTCAGTTTATGATTTAATAGCATCCACGAGATGTAAGGTGTTTTCTGCTGAACAATGGAATGCCGCAGCAGTCTATGTGCTTATAAGAGAAGCTCAAAAGTTAAAATGAAAAGATTAGTTTTTAGGTCAAGAGTACAATTTTTAAAATACTCTCTACTAATCTTTAATAGCATCTGAGAATTCTATGACCCAGAAAGCTAAAAACTGGGCTTTATTTTCTGACTTAAAAAGAATTCAGGCTCATAACTTGAAATCCATACACAACTCAAAACATGAACTCAGGTCTGGGGCCATAAAAAGGGAGCAGGCTAGATAAGCACAACTGAGGCATCTTGTGCCTTCATGTTTCCTCTCTTCCTTTGAAGTGGATAAAACAGTTCTGTGAGCCTTAAGGGGGCTGGTGATATGACACAGCTTTCTTCACCAAGACAAAGAAAAGATGAATAGATTTCAAACTTCTATAAAAATGACTTTCAGAAATCATTGAAATGCAACTTGGCCTGAAAATTTGAACTTAATTATCTAATTTCTGAGAGGCTTTGGGCCCACTTAAACAACACAAACAACTTTGGCTGTAAGTATAGTTCAAGGCATCCTACCAATGCTGAGGGACATGGACACACACACTCACACACAGAGAGATTTTTGTTGGAAAAGTATCTATTTTGTAACTAAAGGGTAAATTTAATTTCCTTGAATTATTCTAAATGCTCATACTTTTACATTTTAAATAATTTCTCAGCAATCTCTAGAGGCAACTGTAGTTGTATCTTTTGTTTTATAGATAAGAAATCTGAAGCTCTCCCAGAGTTAAGCAACTTATCAAAACAGATTCATAGCTGGTCCTGATAGAATCAGAATTTTACCCAAGTAGCTGGGTTTTATTTATGACATGTTTAAGGAGTACAGTATGTATACCACCTTCCAAAATGGGAGAGTTAAAATCAACTCCTTTTTCACTTTCCAAAGCGACCCTTTGGTGGTCATCTTATCTCCTGTCTACTTGTCATTAGCTGTAAAGAAAATGAGTCAAAGTTGTCTCTGCAGTCAGCAGTACAGAACACTTAAAAGAGATTTGCAGAAGGAAGGCTTTTAATTTATGGTACGTTGTACTGTATTAAGGACAATTTACTCCATTTGGTACTTCAGGTGACATGCTAGTAACACTGCTCAGAAGACAAGGTATATCCAAACCTGCTCTTTTCAACGGGGATTTCCTTAGCATTGCGGAAGCAAAGCTCAGCATCGTGGGGCTGTGGCTCCTCTCTAAAATGTGTGAGCATGTGCCTGTGTGCAAGTTTGAGGCAGGGCTTCCTATTGTACATGCTAAGCTGCCTGAACTACATATTATATGGATTCATCTGTCTCTGCCTCCTATCTTACCATAGGCACGCTAGAATTATAGATACAAGCTACTGCCTCCCACTTTAGGTAGGTACTTTGTTAGTACTTATCTAAAGTACTATCCAACTTTGGGTTCTGGGGATTTGAACTCTGGTCCTTATGCTTGCATAATAACACTTTAGCCACAGAACCATCTCCCCTGGCCCAAGTTATGGTTTCCATGAACAGAATCCAAGTCTTACTGTTAAAGCTGAGGGAAATGGGGAAGCTCTACTTGTAAAAAGTGGCGATAAGACAGAATTTGTGTTCATGTCACTGCCTTGATGTACCTGCAAGAAACAGTGCGATCTCTAACTAGAAAGCTTGGCCCTGAATTACCTTGTTAGCAGTGAACCCTTAATGGTTCATCTCTCACGTTTGAAGATCAAGGGCTTTAGTCCCAGTATGTATGCTACAGACTTCCAGAATCTGATGCAAATCCAAACATTTTAAGGGCACAACCGGCCAGAGGCCAGTGTTCTCCTAAGCCCCCTTGGGCACTGAGGTTTCTGTATTAGCTGCTCTCATACATATCTCATGCCTTGGCACAGCGATAATGACCAAGTTCTCTTCTTTCAATTTATTTGAAGCTTAAGATCAAAACAGACAAAGAAGTTGCTGGAAAACTCTAGAAAGGCTAAAAAGATTTTAATAAGCCATGTAAGGTCTAAAATTCCTAACAATACACTGTCTTTTCAAAGTTACCCCCATTAGTAAACACATTCTTACTGTCTACAAATCCATCGTATATTTCACAAAACATTATATTATTTCCTTATTGAGCAATGGTTATTCTTGAACCTGCGGTCAGATCAGAAGGCCAGGCAGATGGTAGGTACTTTCTATTTAGATGGATTTTTATGCCACTAAAATGAATATTTGCTCTGCCTAAGAAAAGTATTGACTCTAAAAGTCATAGGCTCCAGACTATTTCCTGTGGGATTTTTCTTCCACCATCCTTCCAATTAGTCAGCCAAAGTGATGTTTCTCTAAACACAGTCATTTTTTTTTTCTCTCTGGAGACTTGCCTTCTATCCCAACCAAGAAAGAGAATATTGGGAAATAGAGCAAGCTCTAGATGCCTGCTTTGCTAGTGCACTATTTATGATTAATTACAGAGCCCCAGTGAGTGACAAGAGAAAACAAACAAACAAACAAACACTGTTTCCTTGCTCATCTCACATGGAAAACTATTTGTTGATGTTTGAGTCAGAGCCAACTTCCATTGTTTAGGCAATAATTAGTCAAATTATACCAAATCCCTAGTAATAATAACATAAACTATGTAATTGTAATTTAGACCAACGACCTTGGACTTGCAAAAATAGAATGTTGGGGTACTGCATTGCATGCTATATCATTACAATTCTATACTGCTAAACTCAAGGCTTTTATATTAGTTGATGACTTTACAATACCCTTGACATAAACAGCTCTAAAAGTAACAAAACTATGTTAATTCCACAAAATGCTCAATAAGCACTTTATTTTAAATGAGTTAGCCCATTAGTAAAATGAAACAAGACCCTCATGTAAATAATGATTTCAGGTATTTCACAGATTACATTGACTTTGCAGAAAGCACTTCGATTGCACTGTTTCAGAGCAATGGCTCTCATTCAAATTATTGACTGATTAAAGCAAACCAACATTGCTCCTAATCAGAGAAACGCTGAAACTATCCCAAACCCACTGTCAGTAGAGTTCACTGTAAGTAACAGAATGGGCTGTGCACTTAAAAACAAACCTCAGGCTGGATATTTCACATCAACAGAACGATGAATAAAACTCTTCCAGCACAGTAGGCAAATCTCCCCTTTAATAAGCAGCCAGGAAAAAGCAATATTTCAGTGTTTGCCTTCCTTCCTCTGAGGGAGAAGGTTTCACTAGGACTTATTTTCCTTCCTTTTCAGCCTGTCCTATTTTCTTGGCTCTCACAGCCAGCTCCAGTAGCAACACGACAATAGCACTTTGCACTCGCCCAAAGCGCCTTTTCTCTAAAACTCTCAGCTGTGGTCTATGCGAGGAGAGTATAAAACAGGAGAGAGAACACAAACATTCAAATCCATCCTCTCATACAAATGTTTGAGAGACCTAGAATCATATTAACGCAAGGCAGGGCAGAGGGGAGCCCCACCCCCAACCCTTTCCTGGTAAAAACCCAAACAAATGAGCAAACAGTGTCTGGAAAAAAAAAATGTTTAGTAGCCATGAGGCCTCGGGTAAATCTGGCCATTATCTTGAGCTCTGCCCCACATCTAAAACAGAGCATGCCTTCATGAAGATGTGATGAATAAACAGCTGGAATCTCCTAAAGCAGAACTGACAGGGGGCAGGGGGTAGACCTTTAGAATTCTAAAAATAAGTCTCAAGTGGATACCTCAAAAACATTCATGCTTCTGGAACAGGAAACACTTTTGTTTTGATCACTTTCATTTTTATTAAAAAATGAAATGGTTTACTTGTCTAGGGAAGATACATCTCAAAATTAAAATGTTTTAGAAAATAAAACTTACCAAAATATTTTTGTTGCTCAGTCTCTAGCTCCACAAATCTTTATGAAAGAAAGAACTTTCTCTACAAATGTCTAAGTTCTCTGGTGTGGGTCAGAGATTATCATGAGACAGAGCATTAGAAATCCTCAGAAGCCCAGTTCCTGGATTTTGGAGACCTACTCCTTTCTCTCTCCTCTTGGCCTCAATAATGACCTTTAAACATAGAGCACCTTCCCCTTCACATTCTGTTAAAGATGCAAATGATTTTTTCAGGATTTATCTGCTAATTAAAAGATATGGTTGATATGGACTGGAAACTTCCCTTCTTTCAGCCCAGATTTTGAATCCAGTGAACTTGAAATAAAATTACACATAATAACTGTCCACTCCTACACCATAAGAAACACAGGGAGAAAAGTAAATCTACTGAAATACACAAAAATATCTCTTTTACTTTTACTTTGTGTGTGTGTGTGTGTGTGTGTGTGTGTGTGTATGTGCATGCCAGATGTATATGGGTCCCTATGGGGCCAGAAGAGTTCGTTAGATACCCTAGAACTGGAGTTACAAATAGTTGTGAGCTGCCCAACACTGGTGCCTGTAAACTCAGGACCTCTGGAAGAGCAGCAAGTGCTCTTAACCACTGAGCCATCTCTCCAGCCTCATGAGCTTTTATTATAAGCACCTATTTCTTCTGGGTTTAAGAAAATATAAACTTTTGAAAAGATTACCCATCAATGTGTATATAATACTATCTTTTTAAAAAACACACACAACAAATCAAATACAATACATTTATTTTTTTAATTTATTACAATTTATTCACTTTGTATCTGGCTGTAGCCCCCTCTCTCATCCTTCCCAATCCCACCCTCATTCTTCTCCTCCCATGCCCCTTTCCAAGTCACTGATAGGGGAGGTCCTCCACCCCTTCCACCTGGTCCTAGCCTATCAGGTATCATCAGGAGTGGCTGCATTGTCTTCCTCTGTGGCCTGGTAAGGCTGCTCCCCACTCAGGGGGAGATGATCAAAGAGCCAGCCACTGAGTTCATGTCAGAAACAGTCTCTGCTCCCCTTACTAGGAAACCCACTTGGAGACTTAGTTGCCATGGACTACACCTGTGCAGAGGTTCTAGGTCCCCTACGAATGGTACTTGGTTGGAGTATTAGTCTCAGAAAAGACCCCTGGGCCCAAATTTTTTGGTTCTGTTACTTTCCTTGTGGAGTTCCTGTCCCCTCCAGGTCTTTCTATCTCTCCTCCTCTTAGTCCTCTTAGTTTGGCTATGAGTCTCAGCATCTGCTTCAATACCCTGCTGGGTAGGATCTTTCAGAGGCCCTCTGTGGTAGGCTCCTATCCTGTTCCCTATTTTCTCCCATATAAGAGGATAGTATATCACGGCAAAGGTTTATCCTAAGAATGCAAGGCTGGTTGAATACTGGAAAATCCATCCATATAATATACATTATCATCTCAATATCTATACATGATGCTTTCAGTAAACCAAAAGTAAACAAATAATAAATAAAAATGGCTCCAAGCAACAAGACCATCAGCTAACATTATGTTAAATGCTGCAAGAACAATATTTTCCCTATAAGCAAGAATATGATAAGGATGTCTGCTCTCATGCCACTTAGCATCCTACTGAAGGTCTTAGCAAACAAACAGTAGAAAACAGAAATGCACACAAAGAAGAAGTAAGTAAAATCTTCTCTGTTTGAAGGTAAATGAGGGTATCTGAGGCACCAAGAACATTAGTTATTAGGGTAACGCTAACTAAAACTACAGTGACATACACCTACATACTTATTACAGCAGCTTAAAGCACAGATCACGTAAGGGGTGGTGTGCGGAACGACGGAGCCCTGCAGTGGTGGTGAAAGAAATGGTGGCGGAGCCATTCTAGAAGATAGTTTATACTGTTATAGAGTTAACCATGTATCTCGCAATCCCATTCCTAGATATTTACCCAAGAGAAATGAAAACTCATTTCTATAAATTTGTGTGTGTGTGTGTGTGTGTGTGTTTTAAGGCTCTTTCTTAGTTAAAAAGAAAAACTGGAGACAATTCACTGTTGCTCTTTGCCTGATGAATTGAAGCAAACTTTGGTCCATCTCTGCGACAAGATAGTCACTCAGCAACACCCAGACATGGACCACTCAGTCCATGCTACATCAAAGAAGAATTGTAAATGCCTTTTGTTAAGTGGAAGACTCAAAAAGACTGCACCTCATGTGAATCACCTACACCACAGCCTAGCAGAGGAAAGACCCTACAAGAGAAAATAGGCGGTCACTGCTGCTGGGACTGAGACCACGAGGAGGGGCTGAAGATAAAGCCGTAATCGGAGACTTTTGACATCAGTGTAACTGTGTAAGTGTCAAAGACTGTAGACTAACAGCCCAAAAGCATGAAGGGTCTGTAGGGGAGGGCTGTTCATGTCACGAGTGAGCTGGCACACACAGGTGAAGACGTGGAAGATGGAAGGCCATGTACAATATGCTAATGGCGATCATCTCCTTAATGCATATTTCAGAAGATTAAATTTGTCTCTTTCTGTGATGTCAAAATGATCCCTGATCAATGCGCATTGCTTTTGTTTCTAAGAGGAAAAGAAGGCCTTTGTTTCTATCTGTTCATGTGAGGCTCCAGACCTGGTGAAGAGGGCAAAAGGGCCTCTCAGAAGACCTCCAGATTCCAGTCCGGCTCCCTCTGCCCACCTGCCCTTCGTCCTCTGTAACAGTTTCAGAGTGGTGCCCTCATTTAAAGATGCTGGGCTGGTTGATGAAAGCCCACTCCATTGTTTCTTGAGTCTCGTTCGCACATAGACTGGGTCGGGACTGGCTGAGCTGTTATTCTAAGGCAGGCACCGCCAGGAGCTCGGCGCGATTTCTTCCACAATCCTCCACAGCAGCTTTGAATGATGAACCTTTTCAGTCCTGAGTTTAGAGATACTAGTCATCCAACAGAGATAAAAGTCGGGTAGATCCGCAGTCCACATTCTTTTTTTATATAAATTTATTTATTTTTATATCAATCACAGGTTAGGTTTTTTGCATCCCATGCGTAGCCCCCTCCCTCATTCCCTCCCCATCCCCATCCCTCCCTCATCTCCTCCCCGCCCCCTTCAAGTCCACCAACAGGGGAGGACCTCCTCCCCTTCCATCTGATCATCTTGTCTCCTCAGGGCTGGCTGCAATGTCCTCCC
>CM053765.1:57799205-57886811 GCA_028658305.1 Pachyuromys duprasi
AGATCCAACAAAAAAAGAGAACTTCAGACCTATCTCTCTTATGAACATTGATGCAAAAATACTCAATAAAATACTTGCAAACCGAATCCAAGAGCACATAAAAGATATCATCCACCATGACCAAGTAGGCTTCATCCCAGGCATGCAAGGGTGGTTCAATATACGCAAATCCATCAATGTGATCCACCATATAAACCAACTGAAGGAGAAAAACCACATGATCATCTCCCTAGATGCAGAGTCCACATTCTTAACTGTCTCAATGAAGCGAGGTGATTAGGAAACACAGCACACGAAAGAAAGCTCGGTTCTAAAGCCAGGCTTGCGTGTTAGCGGTATGGTTTTGGAAAACTTGCTTAACCTCCCTGAGTCTATCTATCCTTACCTCTTTGATTATTGTAGAGACCTTCAGTTCCCACCAAGAGGACTGTCTAACTATTCAGTAACAGTACCAGGCTCTTCTCGCTTCTAGTTCACTGCTTTCCTAATCCCTCACCCAAGAATATTTTCCCATCTCTCTTCACCTCATCTTTTTCTACCCAACAAGACTCAGCCTAAGGCTCTGGATTATAAACCTCTTTGTAGTTAGATGATCATTTAAAATTCTATGAATGTTATTTTATCATCAATTAAATGTATGGTTATTTACATTGTAATTATCATTTGTTTTATTGGCTTTATTTGTTTGTTGAGACATTGTCTAACTTTGTAGCTCTGGCTAGCCTCAAACTTGTGGCAATCCTCCTGCCTCAGCATGCACCATCATGCTGGCTCTGTCATCTGATTATTTTTAAATGTAATTGAATAGGATAAAGCGAGGTTTAAAATGATATTTTTACACTATCCGCATTTCAGTGTTGGACAGCACCAATATAAACTCTGTCCTTTACCCTCAGTGTTCTACTGATGGGTGTTCTTCTCCTGTGTAAACCCACAGAGGGTCTGGAAGCCCAACAGCACCTAACAGTGACAGCATAGAAGAAACTCAGATTAGTACTGTGTTTTGCTTTAATGATTCATCATTTGATGATAAAAATAATATGGGCTATGAAATACTAGCTGATTAAATGATGTATGCAATCTTAACTTTAGTTGCAAAAGATAAAATTTCTAAAGAGACAGATCGTTTCCCCCTTTCAAGAAAGAGAAATAAAATAATCATTCTGCCAATAATATGTTCAGTTAGGAGCTGATGTCTTCTATGACACAGGATCCTAAATGTGGAAATGCCTATGTGAAATAGTCTTCTGCAAAACCTACAATAATTCTGCTAATAAGATTTCAATGTGCCTGGCAAACATTGCCCTGGCAACCTGCAACATTTCAATAGAAGTGAAATGAATATGTTTACTTTATCGCAAAGGTGACTAGCTAAGGTCAAGTGATTTAGCCAAGGTCACCTTTCAACATTACAACTGAATCCAAGCGCCTTTGGACACCTGAGGCCCTATGCTAGCCTTTCTTCATGGAATACTGGAGCTCAAAATCACTCCCATACCCTTAGGACATTTTATACCCACTAATGATACCACTTATTCTGAGTGCCTACAATTTGTAAGCTCTCTGCTAGAACAGAAGCTGAGGCCAATGAATGCCCCCTCCCACTGTCATCTAAGCAGCTCTGTGCTAGTTGAGTCAGTGCACAGAGGAAAGGAATCTCTCTCTCTCTCTCTCACACACACACACACACACACACACACAAACCAGACCAAGCTTCTGCCATTCCACTAACTCTGCCGCAGGCAGGTATGTTGTTAAGAAATGACATAAAATTGGTAAATCTGCATTACTACCCCACCCCCACCACATGCTAAGAGGTTTTCCAGATGATAATACACACAAAAATCCATATTTCAGACAGGAGGCAACTGGGAAAGTGGCTTCAGGGATATGATGATGGAGATGCTCATACAAGATAAATTGCTTTTTGATAATTAGATTTGAGGCAATTTTTTTGGTCTTGTGACTCCATTGTTTAGTATAATTCAGAAAAGACTTAAAATTCCAAGGAGATAAATGTCTTCTCGACACGCTCAGTCTCTTTACAATTATATCCAAGATAATTCAACAAGAAATTCTATGAAGTTTATATGATGGGTTTATTTGCCAAATATTTTCAATATTCAAGTGGTTCAGTTTTCAACCAAACTATAATGAAAGCTTGAAGAAGAAAGTTAGTCCAGAGTACATCATCATTAACATTCTAAAAGAAAGGGAGCTAGATAAGCATTTCAACAAATGAAATTAGCAAAATGAACCTGATTTCATGTTTTAAGTATTCCCAGATAGATCCTGGAATCATAGCATAAATAATTGGTTCAAATTATTAAAACAGAAATTTTTTAAAAGCACAAGATTAAAGTGCATGCACATTGTGTTAACCTCATTCTCTTTTATTAACAAATATTAAAAAATTTTTCTGCTGGCATTGTACCTCAGATTCAAGATGATTTCTTAACTAACAGCCTTTTTTTATTGCAGCAAATTTGCTTGACTTTGTTTCTTTGTGCTGACATTTTGATACATTAGTACTCCAGGTCCACTGAAAAACAGCATGAGAAGAATCTGCAGCCAACACTCACTTTTTTAAAGGGAGAGATAGAGGAATAACACAGGGCGCCCTCCTGAGAACCAGAAAATCAACAATACCAACAAAAACTCATGGCAGCCTCTTTGCATGGTCTATGTGGAAGCCCACCACATCTGCAGCCCCGGGAGGCATTGTCATTTCAAGATATTTGGATGGGAAAGGGAGGCTAATGATTCTGAGGGACACAGAATATGAAGAACAGGTACAGGAAGAGGAGGACAATGAGGAGTGAGGAATGGGCAAAGAACACAGACAGATGGCGTGGAGAGGGGAAAAGAGAAAACTCTTACATAGAGCTAGTGTGGGGTGGCGTTTGAGGATAATAATCGATTGGCGAATTCAAGCAAGAGCAAAATGCAGGTGATACTCAGTGGACACTGGCTCAGCAGCCCTGTGTTTTGTTTTTTTACCTTACTGCACTGTGAGTCCTTCCTCAGGGGCTCACTTCTGAGAAACACCAACCCTTGGAGTTTTTACTCATACCATCCTGTGATGCCCCTCTCCAGAAAGTAATGAATACTAGCTTGTAACCTCCAAAATATTCAAATCACAAAGTTATTTTTCACCTAAAACTCATCTGTTGATACCATTACATAACACAGCTGCCCACATTACTCTAGGAGCTCGGCCTCTTCATCAGTTGCTACAAGAGATCAGTGCTTCTGACACTTGCATTAGGCAAGGCATCCTCTCCCTCTCCCTCTCCCCCTCCATGAAGCAGGAGGTAGAGATATTGTAAGGATGACTGAATCGGGGGAACTAGCAATAAAAAGTAAGAGCCTATACAATTGTACAGCTGATGACATTGGCTTGGTATTCCATTACAATATATAAAGTATTCCAGTCCACTTTGTTTTAAAGGGCGAACCAAAACATTGATTATGCCAGCAGCTCTCTTTACATGCATCAGAATGACCTGGAAAGAAATACACAGCACTGAACCCTCCCCAGAGTTCCCACCTCAGTATGCTTAGGGACACCTCATGAAAATCACTGTTCAAGCAATACCAGGTATTTAAGAAGGGAAGGTTGCAGGTAGGAGTGTGTCTGTGTGTCTGTCTGTGTGTGTATGTTAGATTAGTAGGTAAAAAGAAGAAAGAAAATACCTCTAGGTTAGCCCTGTCCTTTATGTGAAGATTCAAAGTGACAGGCCTGGGATGGATCCTTTAATTTTATGTTTCTAACAAACTCTCGGGCTGTAATGGGGACACTAGAATCACACTGAGTTTCAGGGTGCTAATGTAAGTAGGGAAGTGTTTCTACACGTACACCCTGAGGACTATCAATATGAAAATCCTAGGGCTGGGTGGAAGGGTGGTGAGATTGTTACAAGTGCAGATTGCTGGTCTACCCCTGCACCTACGGTCTCAGCAACGCTGGAGGTGAGGCATATGATCTTCATGTCAAACCAGAGTTTCTGAAGTTCTTCTATAGACTGGTAATACTGGCCTGGCAGTTGACAGCACATAGGGACCAGCACTTCTAAGCATTGACTGTTGATTATTATGTCTTAATTTTATTATTTGTCTTTTGTTAGCTGTTGATGACATAATCAGAAAAGGTAAAGAGGGTCTTAAAACACAAGACTTTTAATGACCTATGTTGCTCTGTATTAGCAAAAACAAACAAACAAACAAACAAAAAACAAAACTCCATAGAGAAAAAAACCCTGGAAACTAGACCATCTGTTACATCTTTTCACAAATTTAAATTATTTGCATCTTACCTATTTTGTCTTTCTAGGCCATCATAAATTGTTGTCTAGACTTCTTTTGTTAAGAGTAAGGGAAAAATGTTTTGTGATGATTATTTAATATGTTGCTAAATACAGAAGATAGAAGTGGTCTGCCAGCAAATGCCATATTGAAGTTTCCTAAACACTACAGAAAATAGAAATTATTTACAGTTAGTATTCAACATTGGCAAACACGCCATGCTATTAAAGATGGATTTGCATATGTTATATTAGGAAGCATGCAAATGTATGTGCAAAACTAGGCATAATTAATCACTTCTACCAATGATGAATACCCCACTGGCCACTTTCGCCATCCAATCCCCATTCCTTTCTTTTGGGCACAGATGTATGTTTCTAATCTCCTAGGATTTCAGCATATGTTCAGTAGCTCTCTCTTCACCCCAAATTTTTGTGCTAACACCTACGCTCAAAGGACTGAACCACTTGGAAATGATTCCATGTTCTCATACAAAAAGCAAGAAAATAAAAGTTTCAACAGCTGCAAATAGAAACAGTTATTTTACACCTCAAGCTTATTGCCAGGATGTCCTAGAAAGCTTTCTGAAAGTCCACTGGGCTGCCTCCACGTGCCGATTCAGTGAGTCTGGAGTGGCCGGGAAATGCGACTTTCTCACTCAGCCTACTACTCACGAGCTCACGCTGGCCTCGGCACTGCATGCACAGGCTTGGGGCAGACTCTGGGAAGTGCAGTAACCCTGCTGTTGCTGTGTAGTTAATCTCAGCATTCTTACATGTCAGACAGTTCCTAAGCACCTCACATGTCATCAAGTAACTACTCACTCTGGATGAGGGAGTTAAGACTCAGAGATAGTTCTAGCCATGCAGGCATTTGGCTTTATAGAACCAGGGTCATTCCGGAACTTAGTCAAGACACTGAAGTCATTTCTAGAGGAGGGGCACTGGACTAGATGCAGGGTCACAATCAGCTTCCATTACACTTCAGTGTTCACTAGTGGAACTGAACATCCTAGGGAAACTGAGACAAAGATTTTAGTTCTGCAGTCAAAATGCATTGCGAGACTTCTTTCTCCACCTCCCTATTTTGGATCTAAGCCTACCACTTCACCTCTGGTTCCTCTTATTTCTTACAGAGAAAGACTTCTACAACCAGTTTGAATCACTCTCCCATGATTCCTGCCTAGCCTTCCAAGCAAACCAAGTTACTCTGTGCTCTTGCAAATAGTATTCTTTATGTCCCAGTGTTTGGCCTTAATGGATATGCAATGGACAGCCTGCTTTTCTTGGTCAGGAATGATTTGTTCTTTTAAGAGAGTGTTTTGTTCATATCAGTATGCCAAGCACTTGGGAGGTTTGACTGAGACAACATGGAAACCATGGTTGTGGCCTATTCTGAGAAGGGATACCAACTGCTTTCATTTTGGAGCGGTTCTAGAGATTATATATGTTTGGTTGTCCTTTCACATCTAGCCATTCAATCCTCTCTCATTTACCCTCTCATTGGTCTGCGTGTAAGTCAAAATTTAAATTGCCCATACTATGCACACTTAACTGTTAATGTTTTGTTACAATGATGTTAACTGTTTTTATAGTAAATCTACTGAGATAAGTCTTTGCAGTTCAGTTAATTTCTAGGTCTGCCTCTGAAATATTGGTTGAAAACTTTTTTTCCCCAAAGAAGTAGGTAAGAAAGTAGCAAAGGAATGACAGCTGTAGAAAATGAATGGAAGGACAAGAATGTTAAATTTGATTAGGGCAGACTACTGGCATAATAAAAGAGACAAAGCTGACATTGTGCTTTGGTTCAAAGATAGTGATGAAGGCCAAGCTCTTCTACTGGACCTGTGCCCAGCACTGCCTTTGTGCCAAGCCCAGAGAAGCAGTCAAACAGCATGTAACCAATGTGACCTGTAAACAAGGGGTCACAGCAAGGCCACTGGAGTCAACCACATCTTAGTGGGGTAGCACTGAGGGAAAAATATGGTAGACTTCTAAAAGGGGTTTCTGTGCATTTGGAGAGGAAGAGAACAGTTTGCATAAAGGGGAGTTTTCTTCTAGGTCTGAATCCTCTTTTCATAAGGCATTTGTTGCTTGGCAACTGTGGCAGTTTCCACTGCTGTCCTAAGGTCTTCTCAAGCATCAGGCATCTACAATCTGAGACCTCTCTTTATTAACTACCACACTGTAGTTCACTAGGATTTTATCTGTCACACATGCCAAACTAGAAGCTCTGTGAGGGCAAGGTATCATTTGCTGTGTGTTTGAAAGGTCTCCTAATGACATGGATGGAACACTGTAAGAGTTGGAGCTGATGAAGGGGAAAATTAGCCACTTATATCTATCACAGGTAGTTTTCTTAACAACACCCCCCCTTTTTTTTTTTTGAATGGACATCATTTGTTTTGGTTATCCTGATGATAAAACAGGCTGCCTCAGACTGAAGGTGTGTGTGTGTGTGTGTGTGTGTGTGCGTGTGTGTTTCACCATAGGAGTAGAGAGGGTGATTTTATTACCTTGATGGTAAGGAGTCAGAAAATAGGTCTAGCCTAGGATACCCAGGTGGACCAAATCTTCTGTAAAAGAAAAAGCACCAGACCTTTTCCCTTCTCAGTCATGGCTAAAGAGCAATCCTGACTGAATTGTAACAGGACAGGTGGCTGCTTCCTCTGCCATGTTCGTCTCCTTCCTTCTGAGTTTGCATGCCTATGCAAAGATTCTTGGGAAGCAAATAATCCTGTTCCTGAGGAGAATTACAGCTTCAATTTTTTCTTCTTTCCTCTTGACCAGGGTTCCAGGAATCTTGAATCAATAATTTAAAAGACCAAATGAGATGGTCCATGGTTTACAATGTGTTTTTCTATCTCACTATGCACACACCCTGCCATTTTCTTTTTTGTAATCACCCGCAATTTTCCTATTTAAAACAGAAGATACAGTCTCTTGATCATCTAATTGAATATTGTATAATTACTCCACATTTGACGAAACCAAGGCTATTAAAAATGGTTGGGCACAGATTACCATATTTCCTTACAGGGAGGCAAGAAACTGATTTGAGACCTGTGCGGGAGGGTTAGGGAAGAGTCATAGGAACCTTGGGATCTTTTAACATCTTCCCAGGGAAGTCTCTAACATGTAAGTCACCTTCCTTGTGTCTCAGATATTTAAGGTACACGGTTCCTGCCTTTGCCTTGTTAAAGAAGAGGACACAGGACAAATAATCAGGAAGGATGTGGAAAAGTGATCAGCATAGCTTATCACCAGGGAAATGTCAAACAAATAGAGTGAGGTATTACCTCACTCAATAAGAATAGATTGCAAGTGTTGGCAAGGATACAAAACTCTTACACACTGGTGATGAGAATGTAAATTACTGTAACCAAGTATGGAAAACAGTATGGAGGTGGATTAAAAACCAAAAATAGAACTGCCATATGCAAATCATCCTACTACTGTGTAAATATCTAGAGGAGGCAAAACCATGATATCAGAAAGATAACTCAGTACTATTGACAATAACCAAGATAAGGAATAAACCATGGTACTCACGGATGAAAAACAGAAAATGTGATAGATATTTGCAGTAGATATTATTCAGCCACAAGGGTATGAAATTCTGTCATCTGTAGCAAGAAGAGTGGAATTGGTGGTTGCTGAGTGAACTAATCCAGGTGCAGAGTTAAAATACTGAGTGCTTTTCATCTGTGGGCTCTAAAAACAGAAGAAGTACAGAAGAAGGGAATGGAGCCATGAGCAGAGGGACTGAGAAGAGTGGAGGTGGTCGTGAAAGAGGGGACCTAACAGATACCAAAGCAGCCAGACAGCAGGAAGTAGTCCTGGTCTTCTGTATCCCAGCACTGTAGCTATAATCAACAATAATTAATAGCATATTTCAAAATAACTAAAGAGGAGTAATCACAAACATTCTAATAGAAGTTACAAATGTATATAAATCAATAAATGCCCCACCTAGACATCATTTCCCACCAAATGAAATCTCCAGAGCCAGGAATGGGTTACTTCTAATTGAGCTGCTGGCTAAAGGGGTCTCACAGAAACCCCCAAACATCTCAGACTACTGCCAAGGCTATTATTTGCTCTCCACAAACCAATGGTAAGGCCCTACTATTGAAGACAATACTTACATATCTCACTGAACATAGAGAAGTAAATATGGTGCCTAACTAGAGCCTTCACCCTGCCGACTAGTGTTCATGGTACTGGAAGGTACTCTGTACAATACCAAAGGTAAACACCAAATACAACTACAAACCTGACAATCTATACTGTTGATCTGCCTGCATGGTAATCTAGTGTAACAGGGGTACAAATGTGAGAGTAACTGATCATTATCTGATTGTAGTCAAGACCTACTCCAAGAGATAGAACCAGTGCCTGACACTGCTTGGGTGGCTAAATATCTAAGATCACATAGCTCATTGGCCTACAGGAAATACAAACACGAAGCCATAAGATGACTCCTAAGAACATTCTGTTATTCCCATAGATCAGTGTGTGCTCAATCAGCCATCATCAGAGAAGCTTCCTCCTGCAGCAGATGGAAACTAATACAGAGACCCATGACTGAACAATGTGCAAAGAGTGAGAGATCTTGGAATATTCAATCTTAAAAGTCCTAACTGGGATATTTCCATCAAACTCATCCCCTCAGGGCTCAGGTAACTATGTGGAAAAGAGGTAAAAAGCTTATAGGATCCAGACAGGATGGATGATACCAAGGAAACATTGTCTCCCAGACACCACAGGACTGACACACACATGAACTCAGAGAGACTATGGCAGCGTGCCCAGGGCCTGGACAAGTCCAAGCCAGATGGGGTCCCAGAACTGAGAGGGAGAAATGAATATGATCTCCCAGCCATAGCCAAGAAGCTACCCTCAAAAAAAAACCTGTTTGCAAAGAAAAAATAATTTTCTCCACTGGCGTGTCACTGGGCATATAAGCCACACTGAAGGGCAGTCCCATGACCAGCAGTAGAAGGACAACACAAACAAGCTCAACGGTATTTTTGTAGATTCTTTGTCTCAAATTGCTTTGTTTGTTTGTCTTAATTATCTTACTGGTCTTTTCTTTATATATTATAGTTTCTAATTTTATGTTTTGTTTTTGCTTTTTGGTGTGTGTTTCTTGTGATTTTTCTCTTCCCCCCCCCCTTTTTAAAAAATTATTTTTGGCCTGTTTGTTTTCCAAAGAGAGAGAGAGAAAAGAAGGCATGGCATTGGAGAGGTGGAAAGGTTCTGGTAGGAGATGGGAGAGGGGAAACTAGGATCACAATATATTGCATGAAAAACTATTTTCAATAAAAAATTACAAATGTTTGAAAAAAAAAGTGCTCATAGCCCTGATTTGGGGTGTGTATGTATGACAATACCATATGTGTGTGATATATAAATGGTGTGTGTGTGTTTATCAACAAAATATATACAATGAAGTAGAAAGATAAATACCAAGGTCATTACTGCGGTCTCAGATTTGCAGATATGTGAGATGTAAGCAATGACTATTGAAAAATATCCTGAAATTTTATTAATATGGTGAATAATCAGTAAGTTAATGGTCACCTTTGTTCTTCAAGTATCATTCCTTCCTTCACCAAACTCATGCAAACTAGCTTAATGTCAATGAATGGAGATGAAGGAAAAAATAATGTGTGTGCACAGACGTCATCTGTGGAGATGTACAGATTATGACTCTTCCACATTTACTTTGGTCAGAATGTTTTACTGTCAGATTGAATCTACACTAGTTTAAAAGCAGAGTTAGAAAAAAAAAATCATCCTGAGTGAGGTAATCCAGACCCAGAAAGACAAACATGGTATGTACTCACTTACAAGTGGGTATTAGCTGTAAAGTACAGGATAACCAGGCTACAAACCATGAACCCAGAATGGCTTAAGTTGGGGGTGGGCCACACAAGGATCTCCCTGGGAAGGGGAAACAGGATAGATTTTGAAGGTGGGCTAGGGTGGGTGGGGTTGGAAACAGGGGAGATCAGATTAAAAGGATACTGAGAGAAACAACTGGAATTAGGGGGCATTTTGGGGGTGAAGTGGAAACCTTGGGCAATGGAAACTCCATGGAATCTTCGAGAGTAACCCCAGCAAAGATGCCTAGTAATGGGGGGCAGGGAGCCTGAACTGGCCATCTTCCGTAATCAGGCAAGGCCTCAGGGGGAGGGACTGGGACACCAACCGGTTACCCACATCTTAACCTGCTGTTTGTCCTCCGTGCAGTGTCATCAGACCTGGAGCCTAGCAGAATCATCACGAAAGAGAGCAGAGAGACTTCATCCAGCAATGGATGGGCGGATGCTGAGTTAAGTCCCACAGCCAAACATTATTAGGCAGAGCTATGGAGGAGTGGGAGGAAGGATTAGAGGAACCGGAAGGGTCAGGGACACACCAGGAAACACGGCCCACAGAATCAACTGACCAGGATTCACAGGAACTTCCAGAAAGCAGGGAGCCTATAGTGGTCTGACCTCGGTCCTCTACATTTATGTTACAGCTGAGTGGCTTGGTGCTCTTGTGCTAACAGTGGGAGCAGGGGCCGTGTCTGACTCTTTTGCCTACTTGTGGGACCCTTTTCCTCCTGCTGGGTTGCCTAGTCCAGCCTTGATGTGATGTTGTGTGCCTGGTCTTATTGTAGTTTGCTAGGCCATGTTTGTTTGATGTCCCTGGGAGGCCTGCTTTTTTTTTTTTTTGGAGGGGAAGGGCGTGGATTTGAGAGAGAAGGGAGGTGGGAAGGAGAGGCTGGGGGAGCGAGGGAGGAAATGGAAGGGAAACTTCAATCAGGATGTAATATATAAGAAAAGAATAAAAGTTTTAATTAAAAAATGCAAAGCATTTTAGAAATCATTATCTACATATAAATAGTGCAGACCTTCAAAGGATATTTTTACTTTCTAGCATTCACCAATCCTGACCATTTCAATATTCTATATGCACAAAGTATAATCCTCCTTTCCCAGTTTATTATTTCTGACGGTGGTATCATAGTCCACAGGATCATCAAAATTGGCACTTAGATTTTTTTTTCTTCAAAGAACTTCCAGATAAAATTATGCTTTTTAAAATCAGCTTATCACTGACAGTCTCTCCTTAGAGTATTAAAGTTACAAGAACTTCCGCAACACCATCTACTACTTGTAGAGGAGAAATTTAAGTATTGGGGTGAAGAGGGAGCAACAGCGTAAGTCTACTCAGGACTGCAGAGAGGCAGAAGACATTATGAGGTACTTTACATGGTCTCTCAATCCCGGCACTTTCCGTTCTTTACTTGGTGTAAGTGAAATCTTTTGCAGCTGCCTGTCTCATTAGAGCCAGAAAGCTTTTTCTTCAGGCTTTTTAGTACTCAGAGTCTCAAGCTGGTAATTTGGAGAGCATCAACCTTCAAAATTGTAGAAGGGAGAATAGAACAGAGTAGTAGAGACCGTATTGATTAGAGGCACTAGTTCTCGCATGAACATGGGATAAGACATGTAATGAGCCCTGATCCCTGGTTGATTCAATTCTGTTCATAGGATGTCAAAGACGTCAAGATGAGGGGTCTTAATATATTTCCCCGGCAGTCTCCAAGTTCTGCGGTCAAATAATCCATCTTGTCTCAGCCTCCTGAGTGCTGGGACTATAGCTCCGTGCCACCACAATCAGCTCAAAACCATTCTAAAGCAGCTTTTAATGCAGGTAGAATTAGCTCTGCCATGTCTACTGTGGGATTCAGTAAGTTACCTCCCTAGCCTCAGTATCTGTGAAATGGGCTTGATAAAAAACGAGCCCATCTCAGCAGCTGTGGATTTTTGTCTCTATTTTATTTTACTCAGGGGAAAATAGGGAACCTTTTCCTTTTTGAGGGCTTTGGGTTTTTTTGGTTATCTATTTATTTATTTATTTATTTGAGGCAGGGTTTCTCTGTGTAGCCTTGGCTGTCCTGGACTCATTTTGTAGACCAGGCTGACCTTGAACTCACAGAGATCCACCTGCCTCTGCCTCTGAGTTCTGGGATTAAAGGCGTGTGCCACCAGGCCTGGCTTTTAACCTTTTCCTTTTCATGGATGTTATTCCAATGTTGAGAACAACCTGACAATCTTATATGATAGCCCAGAAAATCTTTTTATGTATGTAAGCAAATGAAAGGACCCCTGAGAAATTCTTAACATAAAGCCTAACAATGGTTAAAAATAATAGGTGAACAGTTAATATTAGTATAAAGTGTACTTCTGGGAAGCAGTTCTCAAATGAACTGCAGTAGACACTATAAAGACTGACATATTTTTTAGGGGACAGATTTGTAACTTTTTATCTTCATCTGCTTATGTGACCAATACACTCTTTCTTCCCTGTCATGCCTATTAACAGACTATATAAGCTACTGAATATAGGTTCAGAATACACTGTTTAACCTATTGAATATACTTGGGGAGACAATAGATAAGTTCAGGGTTCCTAGTTGGAACCTAGTAAGGAAATAAGAAGTGGTTTGCCACAACCATCTAACTATTACCGGCATCAATTGCAGACTGAGAGACAAACGTCCCACCTCCAAGGCTTCCATCACCCTCCAACCTGAGGCCAGGTAAGTGCTGGTGTGTGGGCAGTGCGTTGTTCTTCAGTATTAGAACATTATATTTAAATCCCACCTCTACATCCTCTCCTGGGTAACATACAGAAGGAGCCTTGAACATGGTCTACCAGGCCATCTGGTTCTCCTCAAAACTTATCCCTCCTGGAGGGTCCTGGTGGGGTCCACCCCAGTTGCGTACACCTGTGGGGTCATCTACAACTGGGCGGAAATACAGACAAACTGCAAATGACCAACCTTCCCTGCCTCACTTCGGTGCACCCACTAAACAGGTGCTGTGCTTCACACCAAAAGGCAGCTACATTTTGGCAGGTGGAGGTGTAAAGTAGGAAATGACATCTAAATATAAGTTAGACTAGAACAGGAACCTGTGACAGATGAGAGGTGCTACTAGGCTCAGTGTTCTGCTTTCGTTCTTCCCCGCCCCTGGCAGGTTTTCAAGGATTTGGGGAAAGCATAAGAACAATGTGTTTACAAACACAGCTCTGTGTTTATGACACCTTCTGGTTTTTCTGTTATGCTGAAAAAAAAAAAAAAGAGAAAGCTTCTCTGGATATGGGGAGGCAGTACCATCTGAGATAGCTCCCACAGTCTTTTCGCAAATCACTGGGTAACGGCATCAGCAGATGAAACTTTGTCTGGCGCGGTGCTCTATGCCTCAGTGGGAAGAATGAGGTAGTACAGCTTTGTTAGACTGTGGAGACAAACAGACCCCTGTCAGAGTTACTTTTCTATTGTTGTGGTAAGACACCATGACCAAGGCAACTTTTACAAAGAAAAATTGATTATTTTGAGGATCAAAGTTTCAGAGTGTTTAGAGTCCATGATGGTCATGGCCAGGAGCATGTCAGCATGCAGGCAGGAATGGAACTGGAGCAGTAGCTGAGATATCACATCTTGAGATGCAACCACAAGTCAGAGAGAGAGAGAGACAGAGAGACAGAGAGAGACAGATACAGAGAGACTGTCAGAGAAGGAGCCAAGTCTTTTGAAAACTCAAAGCTCATCCCCAATGACACATCTTATCCAACAAGGCCACACCTTCAAATCCTTCCCAAACAGTTCCAATGAAAGGCCACATATTCAAACACATGGGCCTATGTGGCCATTCTCATTCAACCCCAACTCCCAAACTTGTCTGATTTCTTGCATGTGTGACAGTACAGTAGAGGTGATCCATACAGCCTCTTCCATGTCATGATTCAGAAGTGTGAGCTTTTCCCCACTATGGTTCAGTTGTTCTTGGGGACCTTGAAGTCACTGGCATTATGATGGCTGAAGGAGAGCAAGGAAACAGCACTCTGCCTCAGATAAAACTCCAAATGGAAGCACAAATTCCCCTATCAAAAATTAGGTGGTTCCCCATGGAATCAAAGACCAGGAATGCAGCAATCAGCTGGAGAGGGACTTCCCAGACACAACTGTGTTCTATGAATGTAGAGAACAATGAGAGAGTACAGCTAGACATTTTCCCCAGGACAGTGAAAATGTCGGAAAGCCACCGTGGACCAGTGGACCAGATTCAGACCCCAGTTTGTAATTCACCAGTCATATGAAATTGGACATTATTTCACCTTTCTGAGCCCCTTCCTTACAGGTAAATTATGGGGAATGTAACAATCCATATTATAGGGTTGGCACAAGGTATATGTAAAATTGCATATACAAAAGACTTGTCGCTACACCTGGTATGTAATCAGCCCTCAGTAAACAAGGCTCCTTCATTAGCTTTAGAGGCCACCATCTCATTCAGTAGTTCATTCGTTTCTCTCAGCTTATGAGACACAAGTATCTCTATTAATTAAATCATTTTAGAAAGATGAGTAGATAAGACTATTAAAAGCAATCTGAGCAGCATCATGACTCAATGTCTTTCTTTTCTGCTCTGCTGGTTATCTGCTTTTCTTGGTGCTGACTACTTTCTTCTATGAGCTCTGCTTTGTGTCCTGGACTCAGATACTTGAAGAGAGCTGACAGGTACAACTTATGCAATAAAGGACACCCATCACATACCAGAATCTAGAGCCATATATCATATAAATATGACCACCTGATAGGAAACAAATACACTGTACTCTGCATTCAGACAGGAACACTGGTTGGAGTCTACATCCAGAATATGTAGTGTAGGGCAAAACATTAAAAATTCCACTGGCCTTCAATTTGCTTTGGATTTAGATGGCTTCCTAAATTTTACAAACGAGTGTTTAAAGTGAGGTGTGAATTTCATTGCCTCTTGCCTGGGGTCTTTGGCTTAAGTTTGCTGGCCTGTAGCCATGTTCTGTACGATCACTGAAGTTTTTGTTTCCATGTAAGTCCACTTGTTTCAGTTCTATGTTCCAAAGCCTTCTATGTAGAAGATTCCAACTTCCCCCCGTTATCCCTGGTTCATTGCCTACCCCTTTCCACCAGTGTCCTAGCACCACACAGGACTGTCTCCATTCTCTCGCGCTTCTGCGACCTGGAGATACTGTGGTCCGTTGACGTGCTGGTCTTTATCCCTTTACCACCTGGTGGATGTTCTTTTATCCTTCGAGGTCCAACTCAGTTATTCTCTCAAAAACCTTCCTGGGATGTGCCAAACTGCATCCCACTACCACCTTCCCTCTGGGACAGGGTGAAATCACCCACCCCCTTCCCAGATTCCCATAGCATGTAAGCAAGCCTCCATTATGGTGTTTGTTGTATGTCCCAGACATTCTAGATTTAGTGTCCCAGGCACAGCTGTAGCTCCAAAGGCAAAGAACATGCCTTAACCATTTCTTATGTTTCCAGAGTACAAGATCATGTCTGTCTTACTTAGTACTCACCCAGTACCTGTATGATAAATTATTGGAATTCAAAAGCCCAACCCCACAGAGCAGTCTAGATACATTTGCTTTTGTGTGTGTCCTTTTAGTGCATTTTCTTTTGAAAGTTTCATAGTTGACCCCTTTTAACCTCTTCCATAGAAATGTGAAAGAGAAACAAGGATACATTTTCGATAACACAACATGATGAAAAGTTCCAGTCTTGATTAAGGTCTACAAAGAGAGTGTAAAACATACACTTTCCATGTGATTTTTCAAGTGCTCTCTTAGGTCTTTTCTCTTTTCTACCAATGTCATCAACCCAGGGAAGAATGACATTGACAAGGTATGCTAATTGGAGATGGATGGAATGACTGAAGCTACTTTGTTTGATATCTGCACATATATACACAGACCCTTCGGAGGCTTGGCGGTGGCAGTGGTGGCGGTCGTGCCTGGGGCTTGAACCCAGGGTTCTAGACATGCTAAGCAAGTGTTCTACCAGTAAGAGATTTCTCTATTCTCATCTCCAGGCTTTCAGAAGCTAAATTTTGGGCATCCTCTCTCGGGGGGGGGGTTGCATACCCACTTTGTACATGTTCAGACAAACTGACACTTGGAAATGTGTGAGCCCAGTATGACTAGGAGGTACACCTACTAAATTCAGTAGGCTAAATCCCAGGATTGATTAAGAAACATAGTAACGGATAGGCTTCAGTTTTCTCTCTTTATACAAGATGAGCCTCAAAAAGGAAAGTCCTGGTTCATATTAAGATGGCTCAACAGGAACAAGAGCTAGTGCACTGACCTAACAAGCTGAGCTCCATCCCAGGTCCCAAAAGATGGACAGAGAGAAAAGACTCCTTAGAGTCCTCCTCTGGTCCCCAGGCTCTCCCAATAAACAAAATAAATAAATAAATAAATAAATAAATAAATGTTAATTTTTTTAAAGAAATTTTTACTCAAGAATATTTTTTTTCTTTTGTGTACAAAACACAGACTTAAAATTGCTAGGAAACAGGAGACTCTGGAAAGAGTTAATGGGCACAGGCATTTAGCATGCTATCTTGCTATTAAATATGACAGAATAGCAGAATAAAAAGGCCCTTCCTTTGCAATGCATTTAATTTAATAGAATACCAAATTAAAGGTAGGACAGCCTCATCTCACTGACAAAATTACCTGCAGAGTGAAAACTGAGACACACACAATTTCATTAGCCTTCCATTCATAAAGCATAATGCAGGGAGAATGCCATCTCCACGCCCATGCCTTGAGACAGCCTCACTTGTTAGCATCATTTGTCAGCGTGGAGAGGAAAAAACACAGCCACATACGGCACCTACCCTTCTAAGAGGCCATCCTTTGCAGGGATTTTCCTTTCCATGGACTGCTCTGTTGGCTTTCTTGAGCATCCTTAGCGGCACTTAGCCAAACATGTCATTTTGTGACCAATTTATTATTGTTGTTATTTGGTTTTTTGACACAGGGTTTCTCTGTGTATCCCAAGGCTGTTCTGGAACTCACTCTGTAGACCAGGCTGGACTTGAACTGAGATCCACCTACCTCTGCCTCTCGTGCTGGGATCAATGGTGTGTGCCACTGCGTCCAGATTTGCAGCTGACTTTTATGACAGGAGTTTTTCTTAAATCCTAACTTGGGGTGTGGACAATCATAAGCTTTAGACCTTCAGAACTTCAAAGGCTATGGGGTTCACAGGCTTCACAAATCATGAAATCTAATCCTCTATTTTACAGACAAGAAAGCTGAGTCTCTGGGAAACCGGGGGTGCAGAGTGGATGCTCTCCCGGTTTCAGAATGTCTTTGCTGCTCCTTCATTTCTTTTCTGAAGGGATAACAGCAATTCAAAACTCTACTCATTTTCTAGCATTTTTAAGCTTTTAGTGTTAATACAACAACCTCCTAAGTGGGGTTTGGGGAACAAAGCCAGCAAATTATAAAACAGCAAAAACATTATACCTACCATTTGAAAAGCACATCACATTTTATTAAACTACGGTGCTGCATTTAAATGCACCGCTACAGAAGGACAGAACATCATTTAGTTTCTCTGCGTCTCAAGCATGGAACAGGCTGGGCTTGTCTTTGTACTCACCTCTTTATCTCTGCCCCATGTGCCTCCTGCAAATCAGCTCGATGGCTAACATTTGCTCTGTGCAAGCTGATTTAAAGTGGAAACAACACCGTCTCTTTTAGCATATTATAGCAATAGGCTTCAAGTTTAATGAGCTTCTTCTACAATATACCAACTGAGGAGTCTCTTCAAGCTGGTAAAAATGAGATTCTACCTGAACTCATACGAAGGTAGAATAAGAATCGGAATGTGACCATGTATCAAAATGGCTTTTTCTGAGTGTGTGCACAGCAAACTGCCTATTTGATATTGCTCCTTCCTTCCCATAGTTCTTTTCTGTGACCACCGACAACAGAACAAAATGTCCCCATTTGACAGGTATTGTAGCATTTCAGTAATTAGCTTAAAATACTGTTGATTTGTCTGCCTGCTGCTTTCCCCCAGGCGGCAAGTCTCTAAAAGCTCGGTTTAAGCCATTCAGCAAGCAGGAAGCGCCACACCTGTTGCATCTGATATCCTCCCCATTAAATCAAGATGAATAATTTAATAAGACCTGCTCCTTCTCAGACACTGGCCCACGGGGTGGAAGGTACGCCTCTCTGGCTGCTGGCAGGTTCACTGTCTCTGGCTCTGAGCAAACACTAGGTCTCTTCTCCCAATGGCAGCAAGCCAAGTAACCACTGACCTAGGCCCTCAGTGTGCCAAGGACTTTCCTTCTATGACAAAGGCCATTCATTGTTTTTCCTGTACCTGAGGCAGACTATTGGTTGGCCACTCAGCTGACCTTTACAGCCTTAAGGTCAATTCCATAAAGCCGCACTTGTACTACAGCCAGGGAAGTCATGTGACCCACGCTTAAACAATTCGGCCTAAGGTAAAAATCTTCTCAGGAGCTTCCGGGAAACATCCTTCTTTATTAAGAAGCGAGGGAGGCGGGTTGCTGTTTCCGACGCGGAGTCTGTGCCTGCTATTGGCTCACTCTCCCATAGCGGGGCCGCCTTGCTCAGGAAGAGGTGGCACTCAGTCCTGGTGAGACTTGATGTGCAAGGGTGGGTTGATATGGGGAGGGGGGCACCTCCCTTTTTCTGAGAGGGAGCCAGGGGAAACAGGGAAGAAGATGGGAGGGTGGGACCAGGAGGAGAAGAGGAGGCTGCAGTAGGATGTAAAGTGCATAAATAAATATATTTAATTTAAAAGAAGAAGAAGAAGTGGTTTGACTCCAGAAAGGCTCTGGCACAACTCCATTCTATAACATTTCTTGTCTGGGATGCTGAGAAAGTTGACTATGCCTGTGGTGCTTTGGTTTTCCTTCTCCGGTACAGAATTAACTGAAATGTAACATAGAGAAAAAACATGGTATAATGCCTCCTAAAATCTGCTAACTACTGTTACAACCAAGAAAGAATGGTTAAACATTCTTGCCCCCTGCCACCTAGTTGATGGCCATAAGGGGAAGATCAAGAGAACCAGGGAGACAGCCTCCCCACCTCAGCTTATGGAGACACTAGCTCCTGGGACCAGCTAGCTCTGTGGAGAGGAGGAGATTCTCCCTTCTAGCTGTCTGAGACTGACACTGTTTAATCTGCTCTGGGAGCACCATGAAATAGGCTATGGGACTGCTAACAAGCTTGAGTGTGAAGGCCAGGGTAAAACAGAGCAGGAGCTCTATCTGTTGGATCTAGCAGGCAAACAGCAGGCTTGCTTCTACTTACGGCTGGCTGCAGTGCATGTAAGGCAGCCCAACACCCATCTGAGGTACGGTCAGTCCTTCAGAACTCCAGGAACCACAACACCAAGGGAATGCTGGGAATCCAAACAACTGCATGTTCTGTGAGGAAACTGAACGATACCCAAAGATCAAATGTTCTTTGCTAAGGTCACCGCAAAGCAGCCCATCTCTGCTCTCCAGGGTGGGCTACATTCCTTCTGCAATGTGTGTTCCCCAGTTTCTTTGTTTTCTGAATCAGGCCCGAGAAGGCCATTCTGATGACAACGGACTCACAGATAATAGAGCAAGCAGATTTATGAAAAGTGGAAACTCTGGGACCCTTTCCTCTCCAGGTGACTGGCTTTGAGCTGAGAGTCTTACATTTCTGTTTCTGGATTCAGCTTTGATGACAAGCTGCTCAGGGTTTTCTTCAGGCTGTTCTTTGCTCAAACTACTGAACAATCTATGGTATAAGGGACTTTTTTTTAAAGGGGGAGGTCACCTCAGAGCCCCTGTGGGTTCTGGAATGAAACCCAGCTCAGTTAGGAAGGCAGCCTGAGACCCAGTTCCTGCACCAACTATCAGACCACAATGACATTATGTTCAATGTTTCCAGTGTGGCTGCACACACTTTTTTTCATCACAAAATGTGAAGAAATTTTCTCTAGGGAAATTCAGGAGAAAGGAAAGTGTACTCACCTACTGCCTGAATCTCTTTTTATTTTTTAAGGACATCGATGGACTTATTTAGCTAAATCCCCACCGGGTTACATGTAAGGACATATTATTGCCATGGACTACATTCTCAGAAGAGACTGGAGCCTTCTGGAAGCTGACGGTTCATTAATATTGGTTAATGAATTACCTGAGTGCTGGGCACCCTATGTCCTGCTAACCCCGGTGACATGCTTTCCAGAGGAAATTTTATTTAACTTTCATACATACCCGTGGAGTGACCCAGGGCTGTATGGGACCAGGGTGTGTAGAATGCCAGAACCGGGGTGTAATGGAAGCCCTTTCCACAGCCTACTCCCCAGAATCAGATCTGCCAACGCCCCATAAGCCTCAACCCATGCCTCTTCATAATCCTACTTGAGAAGCCAGGAAAAGAGGTCGGTGCAAAAGGGTGTTGAAAGAAAAACCTTGGGTCTGTGGAAACCAAGAAAAGCAGAGTGTTTCTGAATTCGGGCGCTGATACAGCAAAGCCCTGCTTCTAAGTTGGTGCCCACAGCGACAGCCCGGGTTCTCGCTGGAAAAAAAAAAATCTTCTGGCTGATAGAAATTGCCATTCTCACATACCCAGGGAGAACTTCAGAGCCAGCATGAGGGACACCAGTAGTCTAAGCAATCACCTACACATTTTATGTTTAAGTAAGAGAATGTAGGAGACTTTCCAATCTTAAGGGTGTCACACCTCATAGCATGCTAAGCCCCCAGACAGTAAGTGTAGAATATTTAGAAAGCAAGCCTCCTTAGTCTCCCAGAATTTAGACGATGACCAAAAGACAAAGACATTCTACGCAAAGTAAAGAAACACTTGTACTGGACTGGCAGGAAGTGGTGCTGTCCCTGCTGAGCAGCAGGAGGGGCTGAGTCCAGCGCTGGTAACCCTGTCAGACAGGTCAGGAATTACAGAAGAGATAGCAGCATGTTTTAGCCCCAAAGGCTATCAGTAAGGGTCAGGAGAGCGGACAGCTGTGCAGCAGAGCTGGCTCACATTTCATGCATAGTTCAATGGACAATTTATAGTTCAAAACACCTCTGCCTCTACAATCGCAATGCAGGCGCCAAAATGCAAGCTGGCTGCACTACAGCGCGAAGCTGTGTAGGAACTTCTCACTCCTCATTCACTAGAACAGTGAGAAGTCAGCACTGCGCTTCCCTGTAAGAGAAGGGACCCGGAGCAGCCACTGAACAGCTTCCATTCTGTGTGTCCTTTTGTCTTGAGTCCCAAACAATCAATGAGTTATTAAACAGCAGTTGTAGAACGGGTTCTTTCCTTTATTCTGACATGTCAACTAATTAAGAGGAAAATCAAGCCATGGGACACTAGAAGGGAGGAGTGCCTGTGCTTCCAACTTCTTTTTCATATGGATTTTTTTAAAGGTGAATTTTGGGCAGATAACTGGCAAGGCAAATATAGTAAACTATTCGTGAAAAAAATCTACATAAAAGGCATAATAGGGTTTCTGTTGTTGTTTTGTTTTGTTTTGAGACAGGGTTTCTCTGTGTAGCCTTGTCTGCCCTGGACTCACTTTGTAGACCAGGCTGGCCTGGAGCTCACAGAGCTCACAGAGATCTGCCTGCTTCTGCTTCCCGAGTACTGGGATTACAGGTATGCATCCCCACACCCGGCTGGCTGTAAACAGAAAATGAGTGTTGGGCTATAAAATCTTTATTATTAGCCCTAAGATTATCAAGGTAGTATTACCTAACCTGCTATCACAATTAATAAGACACAGACATCTGTTCGATTTTATGATAGCCTTATTTACCTTGGGTTGGGCAGGTATTCCCACCTAAGCTGTCTGAATCACCACCCATCTCCCAGCACCCATCCAATCCACTCTCCTTAGCCATCCTATCTTCCATCCATAATCTTTTACATACTTGCTTTTATTCTTCATCTGGGCCTTTCCACGCCATTATTGGTGTCCCTCCTCCCAGCCCACGTGGTTTCTTCTCCAGGCTAACCCACCATCCTCTCTTCCTTCCTCTCTTCCTGTCTGTCCGGTTCTCAAGAGCCCAGGAACCTAGCCACGCCCACCCCATTCTACCCTGCCCAGATATAGGCCATTTAATGAACCAATCAGGAATAACGTTTTAGGCATGTTTACACAAACAAAAATGGGCGTATCCAACGGGCAATAACCCGGTCTTGAGTGTCAGTAACTAGCATTAGACCAACCTCCAAGAGCTCACAATAGTTTTTGTTTAAACTAATTTTTTTTGTTATTATGATAGGATACATGTCTTTATTTTTTAATTTTTATTTTTTTCTTCACAATTTATTCATTATATATCTTCACAATGTATTCATTACATATCCCAACTGAAGACCCCTCCCTCAACTCCCCCGGTCCCACACTCCTTCCCTCTTCCCCTCAGCCCCTTCACCTAGTCCAAATTTTACCGATTAAAATTTTATGACGGTATGGTGAGGTGGGAAGAATTAAAACAGTGATTAATACAAATCTGAAATTTTTGTCTAGTTCCTTTTTCTAGAAATTATTAGTGAAAGGATAGAGAAATAAACAATTTGAGCCAAGACCTAAATGTAAATGAAAAGTAGTGACTATATGTTTTTTTGTTTGTTTGTTTGCTTGATTTAAGAGGGAACCTCAGATCTGTATCTACTAGCCAACTGTTGATGCCAGAAAATGCACTAACGGAAATTTGATCTTTTGAATTAGGAGGTTATTTTATATATTTAAAAAATCCACTTGGGATTCTTGGAGAAGTACCAGCTTAAGCTCCATTAGTCATTAGTGCTCAACTGAAAATCGGTTGACATGACCATTCTCAATACAGAGTGGAGGGGAGGGAGCGAGGATGTAAGCGCTTAGCAGGAACACAGAGATGACGGGGCTCCTGGACGGCATTAGAGAGCGCCTTTACAAGGCTCTCCTGAGCTACCGCAGATCCTGATGCTTCTCCCGGATTCTCAATAGAGGATTCCTGAAGTTCCAATGGGGGTATCCCATGACAACTGAAAGCAGATTTTTATTATTGTTATTAATTGATTTTTGATAGCATCTTAGTTATGTAGCACAGGCTAGTGTTGAATCCTTCTGCCTTAGCTTCCACAGTGACGGATTACAGGCATGTGCTATCACATCTGGTTTTAAAAACATTTTAACCTGCCTTATCATGTATCTCCTACATGATGCCAAGGATTTAACCTAAATCTTGCCCACAGAACATGGAGCACCAGAACTGTTCAGCTGTGGCTAGGCTTATTTTGCCAATGGGTCTGGCTGGCCTTGACTCCTATGTAGTTTAGGATTGTTTTTAACTCATGATCCTCTTGCTTCTACCCTTGAACTCTGGGATTACAGAGATGTGTTCCCATGCCTGGCTTTGTCTTAACTTTTGACTTATGTTCCCTTTAGAGAGGAGGATATTTTCATTTGTATACATTTCACTATTTTCCCTCTGAGACACTACTTCTTTTTTTCAGGCTTGTTTATTCTGAAAGCAGACATGGTACACAAAAGCAACACGAAATGGACCCAGTGGATTGTACATGTGTGTGTGTAACAATAATAAAGAAGAAGCGATGAATACAAGTGTGAATGGGGGCATGAAAAGAGTTAGAGGGGGAAAGAAAGGAGCAGAAGTGACACAGTATACATGTGTAAAATTCTAAAGAGAAATAGGAGAATAATCTTTAAAAAGGAAAAAGGAAGCAGAGCTAGAGGTGAAAATTTGTGTTTCTTTCAGGACATGTGCAGTAGGGCCCAAGAGAACAGGACAGGGAAGTGAGAGGGGAAAGAGAAACAAAATCATTGCAAGGAGAGGACTGAACTCGCCACCAGGAAGCAGGACTGATGGATAACACAGGACCATCTTTTAAGAACAAAGTCCCAGGTATGTGCCCTTAGGAAGGAAAAGGGGAAGAATGTACCTCCTGGTCCCGCAGCCCACCGACTGAGCCCACCGACTGGAGTTTCGCTCTCTGGGCTCCTTCTGTAGAAGGGGCCTTCTCTGTGTGAGGCTGCTGTAGAACTGCTTGTCTCAGATATCAGAGAAGCCCCAGACCTGTGAGGGAGAGCTGAAGAGCACGGACATGTGCGAGACACGGCCCTGGGGGGAGCTCTGTGCTGCACAAACAGCTCAAATGAGACAGGAGAAACTGAAGCGCTAACGTAGTGGACAAATACATTGAGAAGGGTCCATCCCTTGATCACTAAGTGGGCTGTGGTCCCTATGACCTGCCTCACTTGGCCACTTTAAAGGCTGATTTTTTTTTTAGTTTTTATTTTTTGTCCTGAAGCGGAGTTTCAAGAGTGATGAGCCTCAATGGTTAGATTCTCTCTGAATCTAATTGGTTAAATAATGGCGGCTGATCAAGAACAACAAATCCAAGGTAGGAGACTGATAAACTGCAGTCAGACATTTGAACCGGTCTCAAGGCTATAAGCAACATAAGCACTTCCTGCCTCTACTTCTCATGTTAGATTTCTGTCACCCTTGGCCAGCGCTTTGCCAATGCCCTGCGCTGCTTGCCTGGTGTACATTACCAGGGTCTGCTTGGCTGGGATTGCACAATAACCTATCCACGTGGATGCACCAAAACACATCGCTGTAAATTCCTCGGCTTTCAGACATGCTTTTCCCTGCTCAGCTTCTATACCAAATTATAGCTCTTCATGCTGTTCAGCAATGCTTTTTCTGTTTGCGAATTCTCCGACAGCAGCAGCTCAAACTGACTGGATGGGAATTGCAGCTTCAAGGTCACTGGAAAGTATATTGACTTCTGGGAATTAAGGCCTCAAAGCCTGGAAAATTCCAAGTGTGTGTGCATGGAAAATAAATATTCCCTAAGTAGGTCATTGAGAAATATGAGGCAACACTTATTTCTCAGGACTATGTATGTGTTTAAAAATATTTTTTACATTTAATCACGTGTGTATTTGTGTGTGTGTGTACATGTGCCTATGTGATGCAGGTGGGATAATGAGCCTGTGGAAGGGTCAGAGGACAGCTTCTAGGAATTCTTTTTTTTTCCCACCATATAGCTCCTGAGGCTTAAGCTCAGGTCATCGGGCTCAGCAGCAAGAACCTTTACCTCTGAGCCATCCTGCCAATCCTGGACTCACATGTTGCAATGACTCCAGACATGACATCATCACTGGCTGTAGGCTCTCCACAGAGAGTGAAGGCCCAAAGCAGGCTATTTTCCTCAGGCTGGTGGCATAGATGGGCCTTTAATTGTCTGTTGTGCCATCCTGGAAGACTGTTCACTTCTGAGTGATGGTATACAGAGTAGATTCCTTGGCCTGGCCTGTTACCATGCCTCTTGTTGATTGATAAAATGGTCTCCTGGTGTTAGGTAATCTTAGAAAAGCTCCTACATCAATATAGCAGACATCGTAAAAGTCCTGCATGTGTATGCTGTTGAAACTACAAAAGGGAAAACAAATAACCCGTATGCAGATGAGGTCACCATGCTGTCAAGATAAATTGTTGCTCTATCCAGAGAGAAGAAGCCAAATATAACTGTACTGGCATGAAATGCCTGGCTGGACTTAATGAAGTTTTCACTTCTGACTAGTTTCCTGCTGGTCAACGATTTAAGCCGTGAGATGTTTGCCTCTCTAGAATTCCTACCTTATTGCCCACACATGGGTGCCTAGCAGGGGCCTTTGTGTCAACAGGAAAGCCTCATAAGAAGGTAAGAGTTTGTGAGGTAACTATGAGGCTACATAGAGCCAGGTGGTACCTGTGTGACATCAAGTAGAGTCCATGGAGAGCTGGCCAAGGCTGTAAGAGCCAGAATGAGGCAAGTACAGCTGAGCGTACCAGAAACGAAACAAGGATGAGATACCCACTCCCGAATTCATTTTCAAAGAGGAGCATCCCAACTGTCCTCAGGCTTTAGGGATCAATGCAGTAATTCTGGCTTCACTATGGTGTTTTCTTGGCTCACAGGACTCTGTCTTTACCACCCCCTCTCCACGGCCCCACACTGTTGGCATTCTAGAGGGTTTCAGAGGTCTTTGAGATTCCTTCGGGGACTGCACACACTATGACAGTGCTTCCTGGTGCACCCTGTTCCCAAGGTGCCAGTACCCTCCAGGCTGCCAGTGCTGTACCACCATGACCTGCTGGAGGTAGGGCCTGAGTCACACAGCGAAGTGCTGTAATGAGAGAAGTGTTGCCTTCCTGGAGTGGTGTCTTTAGGGAAGAAGTCTTGTTCTACAGGGGAGTTGCTCGGGCTCTGCAGCATTTCACTGTGGTGGTTCTGCTTTTCCAGGCTTATTTATTCTTCTCTCTAGGGCTAGCATACGACACCAAGATAATTGGGCCAGGATGGGTTCAAATAACAGCCTCTGTGCTGAACCAAGGCTCATTACTCCTTTTGATCCTTCAGGCCTGTTGCTAAGCCCAGCTTGCTATGCCAGAATTATTCTTCCCCTAAGGATAAATTTTCTTCCAGGGACCACATAGTTCTTGCAGTTCTGTATTGGAGAGATCTTTCTCCCTCAAATCTCTCTCTTCCAGTTTTCTAGAAGCCTTGGTATAAATTTCTTGCGCAGAGGTTCCTGAGATGCCAGTAAACCAGAACTACCGAGCGCCACGGTTCCTGCGGCCACACTACCCTACCAACAGCAGCATTACAGCCATTCCTGATTATCTGTCCTCATCCAGCCTAGAAAAGCAGAGCTGAGAATCCCCTACTATCCCACCACCACACAGGCACACAGGCACACAATCAGGTTAGTAATGTAGGGACCAGTGTTGAGGGCATTAAAAGAAAAGAGGAAAAAGCAGCCCTCCTGGGAAATGTTTCCAGTGTTTACATACACACCTTTTCCCCATGGCAGACTCTGATGGTCATGTCATTACTGGCTTCTCAGGCACCCCTCAAGGTAAAACACCTGGGCATTTGCCATACACATTGACCAGGATGTTGATAACCAATATCCTTGGGGAATCAGACAGATGCAAACATGGACATCTACCCTTACACGCTCAAGATGGAGGGATCCAGTCATCAACTCTAGTCATTGCCTCTCAGGACGCGGAAGCCAATGGTGGGCTCACCACAAAGGGGGTGCTTATCCTCGACAAAGCTCTTACAAATCACAGCCCATGTCTTTTCAGACTTTCGGTAGAAACACACACTTTCCCCAAGACAAAGAGTATGTGATATTATTTTAGTTGTGATTCAAGTTAGCCATTGCAAACTTGGCCAGCCTGGACTAGCAGCCTTCTGCTGAAGAAAGCACATAAATGCTCTCTTTGAAATGCATGTGCAGGTCAGCTCCTGGGTCAGGGTCCAAGACGTGGTTGCTGATGCTGATTTACTGGGCTGTCACCTTGTGCAGGGTTTCTGAAGTGCAGCGGTCCTGTTGCTACCCTCTTTAGACGACACAGACTGTACAGATGGTAATGAACATGCTTATTAAATAACTGTATGACCAAATTATGTTTAGAAATCATTGTTGGAATCTGATGCTACAGCTGGGATGTATGCAGTATCCTAGAGCAGTAGGACAGTTTTCATAGTAGGTAACTTTTTTTGAAAGAACTGACTTGTAACTCACTTGGCCAGCTGTCTAGACATTGAAGTAGGGACTGACAGAGGTCACAAGCTAATGTTCAAAGATGGGTGAAGGGTACAGTATGTACTCTTTGAAATCTCTCCTGTATATAGTCTATGCTTTAATAAGTTATATTATTAGAGCTGGTGGGGATACTCCAGATTTTAAAAGTTCGGTCCAAAGAAATGCATTGACTCACCCAAGGTCATGCATTAGTCACCAGCAGATCTGGACAAGAGCCCAGATGTCTAAACTCCTACTGGGCATTTCTGCTTCTCTTTCTTGTTTTCTAACCAGGCTTTCTTCCTTAGCTGAGTTTGTATTACCATGCCACATGGATGCCTCCCTCTTTGGTTCTGAAGTCCACTGTGCCAAGGCAAGCCAGTTTCACTCCTTGAGAAAGGCAGCTGAAAGCTGTATTTATATCACTAGATTGTAGTCATTCTTGGGCTTAATGACATTTCTAATGAGCTGGTGGACACATTGCTGTCTGAACTATTTCCAAGTCAGCAGCTACCCCTCCAGTGCCTAGCTATGCTAATTTTAAAAAGGAAAGTGAAGTTGAGTGTTGTGGCACACACCTGTAATCCCAGGCCGGATCTCTGTGATTTCAAGGCCAGCCTGGTCTACAAAACACAAGTCTACACAGAGAAACCCTATCTCTGAAAACAAACAAACAAAGGGGTAGAGTTACTGAGGGAAAATCATGTTTCTCTCTTCCTTCCCCAGTCCCTCCCTCCCTCTCTTCCCAAGGCAATGCCTACATAGCTCTGGATGGTTTTGAACTCATGGCAGACCTCATGCTTCAGCCCCTGAGTGCTAGGATTACAGGTGTGCGCCCACCATGCTCAGCTTCACTTCTCTCCCTGACCCCTTTCTCCTTTCTTCTCTCCTACCCTCGGATTTTTTGCTGCATTCAGAGGGCTGCAAAAGAGCAGTAGTAACTAGTTTCTCCTTACACATGACCACAGCCTTACTGCTAACAAATTTGTTGTTTTTTTTTTTCACAGAGGAATCCTCTCTCAGGAGTGCCCTTTAGAGTGCCCCACAAACAGACAGCACACATAAGCACAGTGTGAGCACTTATGGCCCATGCAAGGCCCTGCAGAAGGAGGAGGTGTCACGCTGACCAACAGCCACACTCCTAACACCCAGTGTTAACTGCTTACGTGCCCTGCTTTCTATCTAGAAACTTTTCCTGGAAGCCTCTTCCCCAGCAGAGCCACACTTACAAAGGAACACACAGATTAATCACACCATCTTCTCAAGAAATGCCTCCTGTCCTAACCCCCCATACAAAAGACTATTCCCATCACTCCTCACTGAATGCAGAATAGGTTGACTCTGTCTATGTCAATCTTGGACCTCAGCTTTCTCTAGGCTTGGTCATTACCCCAAGAGGATCAACTAGCCCCTCGGCAGCCGTTACCACTGCAAAGTCATCCAGCACTCTTGAACTGAGAGCATCCTACATACTGAGCTCTAGAAGACGAAGACATAAACTCTGTACTTGGGAAACTATGGCCAGGCAGGGGACAGAATTGTTATTGATGACAATGACAAGGACTAGTTGCCAGGCCCTTTACTAAACAATTTCATCACACAGCAATCCCAGTGAATATCATTATTCACAAAGAGGCTAAGTTCTGGGAGGCTGACTTGCTCAAGGTCACAAAGCTAACTAGTGGCAGAACACACAACCTTTCTCCAAAGACCACACATGCCAACTGCTCTTTGACAAAAGTCATCCGGAGGAAATTCCATATGCGCATCTACTCTCTCCAGGAAGGGAGCTCATGACAGACCAAAGTATAGGTACCACCAAAGTTCAACTTGGTGAACCGATGAGTTCTATTCAGCTTACAGGAGTCTGTGTGAGAGGTTACTTACTGGAAAAGAAAGGACTGAAAGACAGCTGCATCTCCAAGGCCAACCCAAGCTTGGGAACCTGAAGCACACTTTACACCCTGCGTCAGTTCAGCAGGTTGGAGAGTGTTCTTTTCAGATGCCTCAGTTGGTCTAAACTTCTTCCACGTAGCTTGGTTGGTGTTAGGGTCTTCTTTGCAATTTGGCTTGCACAAGAGTGTCACTGGGAAGCTTGGCTTATTTATTCTTGAGAAGGAGCCTAGAAAATCTTACCAGTTTCAGGGACTTCCTACAGCTATTTTTGAGTTGTTTACCTTCCTGTTTAAGAAGCTTCCCTGCAGTACGGAGAAGGAAACTTAGACACAAGTGGGCAGAGCAGAAAATTTCAGAACATGGAGAGAACTGTAAAGGAGCATGTGGAAGACAATCACAGAGTAATTGTCCCGGTAAGGTCCATCACCTCCCCCAACTTGACACAATCTAGAATCATTCAGGAAGAGAGAACCTCAGTTGAGAATATGCACCACCGGATTGGCCTATGGGAAAGCCTATGTGGCCTTCTCTTCATTAGTGATGGATGTCGGTGGGCCCAGCCCAGCCCAGCCCAGCCTGCTGTAGGAGGTACCACCTCTGGGCAGGAGGTCACAGGGTGTGTAAGAACGTGGGATGAGTTATCCAGTAACCAGTATTTCCTTTGTGACCCCACGTCAGTTCCTATCTCTAGGTTCCTGCCTTGAGTTCTTGCCAGGACTTCCCTGCGTGATGGTGTGTGACCTGACAGTTGTAAGGTGAAGTAGCTTTTGGTCATGGTGTTGGTCATGGCAGCAGAAGCCCTAACACATTAACCTACCTTAGTGTGGAAAGACAGAATTCTCAGAAGAGAATAATCTCTAATCCAGGGACAGAGTCACTAGTACAGACCAACAAAAATTAACCACCTCTCCATCTCCACAGACCTCCTGCCGTGTCTCTGCCCGCTTCCTCCTCCTCCACAGCTTGACTGGACCAAGTGTGGTTGGCTGGACCTGTTAGCCCGCTTCAGCCCAGCAGGGGTTCATCTCTCGCCCCCTTCAGGTAGCTCAGTTTTTTATTGTCAAAGCAAGTAACACCCTTGTCTGCTTGGGGGCTGCCTTCCTGTCAGCTGGGAGTGAGGCCGGTGCTTGTGAGGAAAATCAATGCATTGAACCCGGATGTATCTGCATGGTGTGGCTCCAGTACGAACTCATCATGCCATCCTTGAACAATGTGAAGATTCTTTTCTCTCTCAGAGAGCCGCAGCTGTAATACGTCTATGCTGCTTTGCAGACTCTTATCACAGTTTTAATGAAGTGTAGTGAGTTTGAAGTAGAGTCTGTTAATTCTCAGGAAAAGAATTAAAATTGGTCATGTGCTGCGTTTGAGCTCTAAAGCAGACTCGAGGCTCATTATTCAGAAAATAGTAATTTATTTTCATCCCCCAATATTAATTGTGCTGCTGTATTTTCACCTGATGGGATGATGAGCTCATTATTAAGAAGGGTTTGCCCATAGGAAATGATTGATTACAATTACTTAGAAGCCAGTGCTGGGGGAGGACTTGAAAGGGACAGACACCGCAATGCTAAAGGGGTCCCTGGCTAGAAAGAGGAAACTAATTACCATCTACAGCCACTGGTGACGTCCCAAGGCTAACCAGTGTGGTGGTTAGAATGTCTGCCGCACTTGTGAAGGGCCTGGCTGTGTTTTCTCGCCCCCTCCCTCCTTCCCAGCTTTCAATTTCTAGAAAAAAAAAAAATCACTGCTGATGAGTGTAAGGCAGAAGAATCAAGCAAGGTCTCACAGTTCACTCCTCAGCCCTTGCCATGCAAAGATTATCACTCTAACTCTGTTTGCAGATCGCCAATAATTTTAATCTCAGGGGCCTGGCATAGAAGTATCTGCTTGGTAAATGCCCCCTGGATGGATAAACAATGCCAAGGGCCTGTTCTAGGTCTCCTGCACCCCTAGCCCCAACGTGCTCACAGTCAGAAACTTTTTCGGCAATCTCAAAAAGCAACCTAATTTCTCAAACCATGGTTCTGAAAGATGCTGAGAGCACAGCTTACAACGGGAGCGGGAGAGAGATGGGGGGGGGGGACACTACCATAACATTGGGAGAAAGTAAAGGAGGGTGTGGAAGGACAGGAGCAGAAGACGGAAGGTGACGTCGGGCAGGCATGGAGCCAGCAGCCTCCTCACAACTTTAAATAGCTCTGGGTTAATCTAAAACAAGAAATATGACCTGGTAGTCTCAATAAGTGGGAAGTACAGGGCGCCCCATGGGGTGACTCCTATTGCTGGCAGTTCAACAACTAAATAGAAGGTTTTGAGAGAGAGAAGGGAATGTAAATGAAAAAAGAAAAATCCTCCCTGTTTGGAGAGATGGTTCTGCAGTTAAAAGCACTGGCTGCTCTCTCAGAGGACCAGGGTTCGATTCCTAGCACCCACATGGTGGCTGATAACTACCTGTAACTCCAGTTTTGGCTTTCTCGGGCACTATGCACATGTGGAACACAGATACGCTTACAACAGCACACACAATCATTATAAAAAAGAAGAAAAGAAAAATCCTCTCGACTTAGAAAACTCTGGTCTTCTGAGAACTGGTGGTGACTCTTCCTTCAGAGTGATGAGAATCACCACCATTTCCAGAGGGAAGTTCTATAAGGAGACCCTATTCACGGCCATGCCCACAGATCAGAGGCAGGGAAATGAAGCTTGCATCAGACTCATCCAGATATCACGGACTCTGCTTGTGTAAAATGTGGCTCAAATCATTGCTGTCTCTACTGGCTGAAGCCAAAGCTAAAGCCAAAGCCACAGCCAAGGGAAGGAGTCTCTCTCAGCCTGTTCAGGAACTTGGAAATCACCAGTAAATTCTTTGCTATGTCTCACCTAAATCTCTTCTCTAATACAGGTTCCCAGGTGTCCCCTCTTTCACGGCTCAGCAGGTGAGACATATTATTGTCTGTTTTATGTACAGCACACTCATACTCTACGTTTCAGTCATCTCCTCCACAATCAACGCTTTGAAAAATAACTAGATAATGAGACCTAGTCCAAGTATCATTTGCTAACACATCCTAGAACACAACATTATGAGGCAGCCCTGAGAAAGGGAGTCATAATTAAAACTGCCGCATTAGAAATTAGCTACACATTTCTTTAAAAAGCATTTAACTCTCTCCCAAACACTGGCTATGTGATCTTCCAAGCATCTTCGCAAGACCCCTACAGGCGAGAATGGTTGCCTTCACAAGAGGGAAGAAAGGAGAATCATCTTCCCCAACAGAGTGTTGGTGCCACTGGGGAAGGTCTCCAGTGACTGGACTACAACTTTCTTGCCCAGATATCCTTAAGAAGAGTTCTTTTTCAGTAGAAGGAGAAGCAGCTCAGGGAAATTCTGAGAGCTGTGGCTAGAGAGTGGAGCCTGCTCTGGTCTCCCAGCCACACAGGTGAACAGGGCTTGGCCTCCTCAGCCACCCAGCGAATTCTTCCACACCAGGCTTTGCACACTCCAGTTCTTTCTTCAGAAAACAACAACAACAAAAACACCTTTCAGGAAGTCCTTGTGACCTTGTGTTGGTATATAATGATAACTTTATCAAAATTTTCCATGCAGCATTAGGCCTCTTTAAATGAAATTGAAGAGAAAGGTCATCTTTCTTGATACTTAAATGAGAGCATGACTCAGAACAAACAGAGAAGAGAAGGCAGTAATCCCCACATTATTTTTTAATACCTCACGTGGTACTGCAGGTCCCAGACAGAAGATCTAAGATTCAAATAAGCCTGTCTTTCCTTACATAACTGTTTACTTTACACAGACTGTAATCTCCAGGACATGACGGTGCCTACAGAAAAGGCACCGGTGTCCTTTCCTCCCATCCCATGCAAGAACCCTCATAGCAAGACTGGCTTCCCTGCCTAGGAAGGAAAGCTCATCATAGTCCATGTCAGAGCAGCAAGTATGATGCTGCTGGTGGTGGGATGGGGGGGGGGGAGGTGCAGAACAGCTCCATCACAAGCAACACCCCCTTGCTTGCCACATTCATGAGAAGACAACCCTCAGAGAGCATCATTAGCAGGCCAGTGCATACGTGCTCAGAAAAGCACTACTTTGGAAGCCAGGCAGTGTTGGAGCCTGCAGGAATCCACAGAGTTGGGGCCAGACATGAGAGAGAGCAGGACACAGCAGTCGCAGACAGACATTGGGAGGAGTTAAGTGGGAAGCACAGGAAGAAGAGCGACCAGGCTCTTTCCTTGGCCCAGCCAGTTGGAGGCTTTGAAGACACGGAGATGACAGTTGTCTGCTCTCTGGGCTGCTGTGCTGGCGTTCTGTTTACACTCGGAACTGCAGACCTAGGCTTTCGGTGTGGAGTTTTCCCGGCTGGCATTCAGCTATATGAATACAGCAGTTCTGTTACTTGGCAGTTCTTTTTTCAGGTTAAAATCCCACACCCCACCTTTCCCCAAAGTAAAAAGGAGAAACAGAAGTAGCTATCTGCCCAGTTACCTTTAGGAACTGAGGACTGTTTACCTTGGAGAGTGCTGGGCAGGCGCAGTCCGCTCTTTCTGACAGTCTGCACTGACCTCTTCAAGCCTCAGGTTCCTGATGACACAGCATCCCCTCAGCAGCTCCAAACATGAGGTCTCAGGGTGTGCTGAGACATCCAGGCTGGCCCAAGCTCACCACGTGTCTAGGCTGGACTTACTATCCGGAGTTCTCCTGTCTCGGGCCTCCCAAGTGCTGGGATCAGAGATACACCACCTCTTACTGCTTGGGGGTTTAGGTTTAGGAATTTTTTCTTTTCTTTTTCTCTTTTCATTCCTTCCTTCCTTCTTTCCTTCTTTCCTTCCTTTCTTTTCTTTTTTTTTTTAAACAAGGGTTCACTGTGTGGCTCTGGCTGGCCTGTAATTTGCTGTGCAGACCTCTCTACCTTGGACTTTCTGTGGCCCTCCTCTCTCTGCCTTTCTAGGTCATTCAAGCAGAGATCTCACCCTGTCTGAGTCGTCTAGGTCAAGAAAAAAATAGGCTGGATTTCACCTGAGTCCTTGTCTCCATCACCTGCTCTGCCTTGAAGACACAGCTTTTAGATGTAACAAGCAGGTCACAGAAACCTCCCGTGTGGCCTTTCCAACCCAGTGGAGAAATGTTATGAAACTGACAAGGTATTACAGTGCTGGTTCTTTCTTCTCCGTTTCTACACGTATTTTAGGAAAGGGAGGAATCCCACACTTTTATAACACCCGTTATTCTCCCTTTGAAGTGAAAATGGAAGAGCCTGGTGACCTCTTTGCTCATCTGCATGTCAGGACTTGTGCTGTGGGTCCGTCTGGTGCAGGAGGAGACAGGGCTGCCTATGCCCATGAAAGACAAGCAGGCTTCAACAATGTGGAGTTTTTCAACTCGTTAGGGAGGTGGCTGTGGGGCTGTTTATTGTGCCCAAATGACTGAGAATTGGCAGGAACTGACATTCAAATGTCTCCAGAGGATGGAAAGGGGGGGGCAGTGGAGGCAGCAGCACAAAATGACTCCAGCAGTTGAACCCCTACGCCAGCACCGGCGAGACAGGCACTCTGCTGGCATTGAGGCCCGTTGGCTTTGGGTTCTATTTTACAAACCGCTCACACACACTGCCCCTCTGGGAGTATGTAGCCATGTGTCAGATGTAGCAGCTAAGGGATAAACAAGGCCATTTTCTTGGAATATGGTTTTTTTTTTCCCCTCAAAGATTTACAATTGGAACATATAGAACATTAACTGAAGCACTTTTCTATTTTAAAACAACACGTAGCGGTTATAATTAGGAGAGTGAAACCTAATTGCAGCTCAGGTGAGTACTCTGCCAAGTGTGAGGCTCTCAGAGAGCCGCGCTTGCTTGCTCCTGCTCCTGTGTGTGGGACACTTGCACAGATACACTCGGGAAACACTCCTGTCCCGCCAAACAAAGACTCCAGCCATTCTGGCGTTCTGAGGCAGCTGCGGTTCTGTTGGAGGTCTGACTGAGGCTGGCTGCACGTTGTCTGTGCCGGAACAAGCTATTCCAAATAAATCCCCACTGTCTGCCTGTTGCTACCGCATCTCACTTGACACTAGTTAGGAGGCCATTAGTAGAAAACAAGAATCTGCTCTCTTCCCATCTGCATATTGGACAAGTCCTTCACTATTTAGCGTGCAAGGCCTGATAAGAAGCCAGCACAATCTGCCCATTGACTGCTGGCCTTCTTTTCCAGTCCCAAGTACCAGAGTCTCCTGGCCAAGACTCTTATTTTGCATGTTTCTGGATGTCCCCAATTGAATGCCCTTCAGCTGCACCTGCGTGGCACGTGGAAGGGAGAGAAGAGAGCCTTTTGAGCTAATTCAAATTCCTGCCCTCACAATTGTTCCACTCTATGTGTCTTGGGGATTTCTAAGTTAAGGCATAAGCATGTTTAAAGAATGCTGTTTTCATGCCTCCACAATGCACTGTTGATTTTGACCCAATACTCCCAGAAGTATGGCGGCTACTTCCCTTGTGCCCCCACCCCAGAGGGAAGCTGGGCTGTGATGACAGGACCCTTTCTCCTCCTCCTCCTCCATGAGTGCTCTGAGGTCAGCAAAGCCTCTGTCCAGCTATTCAGAGAGAGCTCAGAATCATCTCCTCTGGACGAAATGTCTTCACTGTGTATTGTAGATCTGATTCTCTCTTTGTTGATTTCGCAGCACCAAAACTGACCTTGAACACGGCTAGCCAATTGCCCAAGTTCCACAAAAGGAGTGTGTTTCAAAACCATGCTGATGAGAGAATATTGGGTGCCATGCTGAATTAAGAATCTCAGATGCCAACTACTAATGTAGTAAGGTTTAGAAAGATTTACTCTGACTGCTGTTACTAGAATTCCCTTTGGGAATCGGCAGCTAGCTTCCATGAATATAAAGTCTATCTCTTTTACTCTCTTTTGACCTCCCGTGTTCAGTTCAGTGTTGAGCACACAGTAGGTGCCTAGCAAGTATTTTGTTGGCAAAAATCAAAGAAGTAGCATATACTGATGGGTCCTTCAGAAAGGCCGCAGACACAGGGCAGAACACAGGCCAAACTGAACAACAGCTCTGTATAGAGGAGAGAAAAGGACGAGCCACGGTCCCATCAACATCTCAGGAGGCAGGAGAAGAAATATTTAAGCTTAGGGGTATATTGAATTCCACTTTAAGTTGTTTAGGTTTTAGGAGTGTGAAATCCCTGTCTCCAGATATTTAGACAAACCTCACTCTCCATGCTAAGGTCTCAAGTGAGGGCTTTTGCTGTTTTTCTTACTCCATGGGAGCAGAGAAAGGTGATGAGTTGTGTGTGGGGGAAGTACAGAATGAGCAAGTCCTGCAATCATGGGGGTTGGGTGATGCATAAACTGTTTCTCTGGAAGCAAGAACCAAGTGATAGATATACCACTTCCTCCCTCCATCCCAATCCTGGGAACGTTCAGCTAAGCGGGATGTGAAGGCTGGCTTCATCTGGTCCCTAACCTCCTGTCATGGTTAGAAACATCGTGTCATAATGCCCCAGACTTGGCTTTGCTTCAACCCAACTCATTATCCTCTCTTGTTCTATTTAATGCCTTGTGTAACTTTGACTCTTGTGAAAGATGAAAGAAAGGGTTTGCTGAGAAAAGCCCCCAAATGAAAAATATATTCGGTGATTCTTCTAATTTCTCTGACATTTAAGGCAAGCCTCATCAACAGTGAGATCTGCTATTGTTCTCTGTATCTCAGGTGCTGTAGGTACAATAAATATTTGTTATCTTGACTCTTGAGCAGAAATTAATTGGCACAAATAAATATGATAAGAAATTGTGATAGAATCCAAATTAGTTTTGTCAGAGAAAGAAATCTCTTAGGTCACTCTGCAGCTGTGTTTTTCCATCTTCAACAATCTCAAGCCACAGGGTGAGGAAACATAAGTAGAACAATAGCCTTTCTCTACAAATGACCATGATGACAGGTGCCCTTTATCATGTCTTTTATTTAAACTTCAAAAAAAAAAAAAAAAAGGAAAGAAATTCAACTAAATTTGAACTTGTAGGAAACTTGATCACCAAGGGACAGCTTGAGGTCGATATGATTTGAAATTATTTCAGGTTTTTCTCCAAAGTCTCCACAGATTTTCCCTTGGACAGTATCTAGGTAGGAAATGGGAGAGATAGCCCACATTTCCAGATTTTCCTCTGCTGGATTTAAACCCTGTGATTTCTGCTATTTTGGGGAAGCCCCTAGCATCCTGGGAAATATGAGACTGTAGATTTGAACCTGGCCTCAGCTTATCTTCACTACCTTTGTGATACCTAACATCTTCCCTGCCACTGTGGTACCCCGTGTCTTCCCTACCTTTGTGATGCTTAGCATCTTCCCTGCCACTGTGGTACCCGGTGTCTGCCCTACCCCCGTGATACTCAGCACCTTCCCTACTGCTGTGATGCTCAGTATGTTCTCAGATGCAGTAAACTCTCCTCTTTGAAGAATGACAAATGGAGTCATAATGGGAAAAGATGGCAAATTCATGATGTAAAGAAAGTACAGGAAACTGACTTTTCTTCTATTTTCGCAGGGCTAGGGATTGAACCCAGCACTTGTACATGTAAGGAAAGCATTCTAGCACAGACCTGCACCCTCAGCCAAGATACAGACTTCTATATCAGAAATGTGGTCTCAGAAGAATACATATTCCTCAAAGTAAGGCAAAGCCAAAGTTTCAAATCTAGAAGGACATTGCTTTCTGATGACACGTGAAAGAAATTAAAATTCCAAAGGGATCATCTTCATGACCAGACCTTATCTCACCCGTAATACAAACCCCACTTCCTCCTGGTGACCTGGGGACAGTTACTTTGCCTCCCTGGCCACTTTCATCACCGTCACTGTTATCATGGCCAACATTTATTATACTTTTAGTTTGCTTTAGGCACTGGGCTTTTTCATTAACACTTATTTCCTGGATTATGTCATTTGATGTTTCCAAGCACTTAATGTGTGCTATAATTGTCTACAGAAACAAATTATACTAGATAAGAATATTTATTGAATGTTTATTGCTGAGCTAGGATATTGTTTATTCATGTCAAGATTCACTGGAATCGATGCTAAGATAGTGGTCTTTGGAGATGGTACCTTTAAAGTCTTTCTAAAGGGAGTAAGTTCTTACTCTCCTAGTCCTGGATTGATGACCCCTGGGAATGGGTTGCTAGAATGAATGTAGAACCTTCCCCTCTGTATACACACATTTCTCTCTGTCCGCTTGCTTGTCCTTCCACTTTCCTCCTGCTGTGTCATGATACTGCACAAGGCCCTCCCTACCTGAGGCATTGAATTTCCCAACCTTCAGAACTGTTCTCTATACAATAAACTTTTCTCTATAATTTACCCAGTCTTGCTATAGCAATAGAAAATGGACTAATGTACCACAAAGGGGTCTTATGTCAAATTCTTTGCAAGTTTCATCCACCTAACAAGCTAGGGGCTATTCCATCTCCGTTTAAAGGGAGTTTTGGAGAGATGGCTCAGCAGTTAAGAGCATTTGCTTGTCTTCTAGAGGACCAGAGTTTGGTTTCCAGCACCCATATCAGGTGGCTTACTTCTACCCACATGCACATACCTATACACAGAGAGACATGCACAATTAAAAATAGTAAAAATAAATTCTAAAAAATCAAAGCCTTCCATTTAACAGAGATAAGAGATGGGGGCTTAGAAATAGCCTTTAGAGAGCAACAGATCCAAAAGATCCAAAAGGGGTCTTTTCTGAGACTGATACTCCAACCGAGGACCATTCCTAGAACCTCTGCACAGATGTAGCCCACAGCAGCTCAGTCTCCAAGTGGGTTCCCTAGTAAGGGAAACAGGGACTGTCTCTGACATGAACTCAGTGGCCTGCTCTTTGATCACCAACCCCTAAGGAGGGTGAAGCCTTACCAGGCCACAGAAGAAGACAATGCAGCCAGTCCTGATGAGACCTGATAGGCTAGGGTCAGATGGAAGGGGAGGAGGACCTCCCCTATCAGTGGACTGGGGGAGGGGCATGGGTCAAGAAGAGGGAAGGAGGGTAGGGCTGGGAGGAGATGAGGGAGGGGGCTATAGGTGGGATACAAAGTAAATAAACTGTAATTAATAAAAAAATAATAAAAATTAAAAGAAATAGCCTTTATTTACATGTGCATAAAATATTGGCACTTTCTTGTCATTTAGTCATTATGGCATGGGGATAGTATTTCTCATCAGCGGGACCAGTCCTTTGAGCCATCCTCCATAATAATTTTCTAGAGTCAAACCCGTACCATGTGTCCTGCAGCAGACACTGAGTGATGAGCCGGCCAGGCTCTTAGTGTGAGGCATTGTCTGATGCTGTTTTCAGCACTGTTTGAGGGGCCTCTACAGGAAAGGCCTGTGCTCTCCTCACTCTCCATTCGACCCAAAGAAACCAGTAGCCTTAATCACATCCTACAGGCTACCTGCAATAACTTTCTTTAAAACTGTGGCAAAAGACGGCAAGAGTAGGGGCTTCTGACAGCTGAGATACTTTCTTTTTGCCTTTCCTGATTTGTGAGAACAGAGAAGTAGACAAATGGAAATTCATTAGGGTGAGTAGAAGACAGAGTTTTAGCTTAGATTCTCTAAATCTGCCTTTCTGTATGTCTCTGCGCTTTCTTTCTTTCTTTCTTTCTTTCTTTCTTTTTCTTTCTTTCTTTCTTTCTTTCTTTCTTTCTTTCTTTCTCTTTCTTTTCTTTTTCTCTCACACACATAAGCATATAAATACATGTTTACATATGCAGACATGAGCATGCACACACACACTCTTGTGTAACTCACAGAGTGACCAGTAACAGATTAGCAGCGGCAGTGTGATCAAGAACTGCCTATCACAAGACACAGTGGGAGATTTGGTGATACTTCACTTTCCTGCATTTTCTGTAAAGGGTCACAGGTCAGTGCTAAGATTTCATAGAAGACACAGAAACAAACACAATCTGTTAGATTGGTGGTAAATCTGAAGAGCAATTGTATCTAAATTATAGTTATTAGTGTTATTTCTGTCTCTTGGGAAATGATAAATTGCGCTTGGGTCATTACTTAGCAGAGTTATTGTGCATTGAAGAACTTAATTTGGGGACAGTTTTGATTTCTTTGGAAAAGAAAAGATAGAGACATCCTTTGGCTGAAGCCTGACTATTTTGGGCCCCAGGCAGACATTATCTTCTTGTATGAGGCTGGCCAAGTGTCACTTGTTTCCTCCACGGGTGGTGTGGATGAGAAAAAAAAGACACGTGCAGGGGATTCGCTCTCAGCTTCGTGACGGTTCCCTTCCTTTTTCTGACATCTACTAAAAATAACACTTGAATGAAGGAATTGGGTCACCTGTGACATTTTTGGTAGTAGCATTAAATTGGGGGTGGTAGAGGGGAAGCCCTTATATGTTCAAGCAGAACTGCACAAGTTCAATGTGTTGAAACCGAACATTGCCAAACACAGCTATGGAAATTCCTCATTTGGACCTCTTCCAAGCACAGGAGAAAGGGTCACACTTCCAGACAGACAACTTGCGGACTCCCTCCCAGAGGCAGAAGCAGATAAAGACATCTTGAAAGCCTCATTTCAATCCTACCATTCTGTATCTTCCCCATGGGATACCCTGGCCCCAGGAGTACGTGCCTTACTTAATTTCTCCCACAGCATTTGTTTCACTTCCCAGTACAGAAAGCGCACACTGCAGACTATTTCAACGTCAGAAGCTTGGAGTGAAATTTAGAGCCTTTGAAGATAGGAGATAGATATCCTGATTCTTTATTCCAGGACCTTTCAGGATACTTGGCACACAGTAGGGGTCAGAAAAGGTTGTTGAATAAGTAAAAGTCTGAAAGATCTTTAAGCCTCCGATGTGTGGTCTACTGCTTTTACCTTGGTTACTCAGTCCAGCCACAGGATCCCCTGACTGGCTCAGACGCATAAAGCATGGTCTGGTGGAAACATTGAACTTATCCTATCCTACATGAAAATATAAAACATGCTTTCCCCCTCCAGGGTTCTGCTGCTTCTTTGCATTCTGCTTTTTATGTTTCTCCCATGTATATAAGAGATTGGCTGATTTACCTCTGAAAACTTCCACTTGAGCCTTTACAGTGAGAACTTCTATCCACTCTTCATCCTTCTGCAAATCCTCAAGTTCTTCACCTGTCCTTATCAACACCCAATAACTTACATATTCACCTCTGTTGCATCTTTGGTACCCCTCCAAATGCAAACTGTGTAGGAGCAGTGCCCTGGTCTCAGCACTTAGAATCTCTAGAGTGAGTGAGCAGGAGATTGAATGTTTGTGCTAGTTGTGGTTCCCTGCTTGACAGGAGTACCAGCGCAAGCAAGCTCAAATAAAAGGAGTTCACGGAAAGGATCCTACAAAGATCTGAGCGCTGGGGTGTTGGATGTAGAACCTCCCGGAGTCAAGAACTGGATGGGGTTGGCAGAACGTCAGTGGCATCTCAGGGGAGACCTTGACCTTGGCCCCAGTATTTCAGAATTGCTGTATGTCTTCTCTTTCGACCCCCTGTTTCCTCTCACCCCACTGTGTACCAAGCCATCAACAATGGCATCTCCTTGGAATTCACTGTTTCATTGCCCCATCAGCTGCCTAAAAGCCCACCTTACCTACAGGGAAGTCCTCAGATCATGAGCTCCTAAGTCTTTAGCTGTGCTAACCAACCGAGGACAGGGAGCAAACATCACTCTGAGTGCATCCCAGAAGCTGCTTCACTTGTGGGTCAACAAGATCAGGCGGCTGACCTCCCAAACATTATCTTCTTCATCTCCAATGATGTTTTCTCATCTTCCATGTGACCCTGTACCAGCAAGAGGAGGTTCATTATACTATTTCATCTGATGATTTTAATCAGTTAATTTGACAAAAACAAACAACCCCAACTTAATTCATGATACACGAGAAAAGACAAGGGGGAAAAACTATGATACCCATATTGGTTTTAGGATTTACAATTAGTGTGGAATCAGAAGTGCCATATTACTCTTTGTCTTCCCTGTCACGGGTAGGTTCTAATCCAGCTGGTGTTACCTGTTATGAGCAACTATCCATTGAGGAGCCCTCAAGACAAACTGACTAGAGATGCTGTATTGACAGGCCACGCTAGTTCTGTCAGTGAGGAGGACTGTGTGAGCTTGGCAAACGGAAAGTAGGAAAGTACTGAGATGGCTACATCAGAGCAGTGATTAGCGGGCAATCGCTCTGTTCAGGCAGAAGCTACAGCTCCTGAGAGACTGGCAACGAGCCCCTCTAGTGTCCTCTTCTGTTTCCTCTGAGCCCAGGCTTTGTTCTCCTTCCTGGTGTACAGATTTTTAAAGCTAAAATGCCTGAATTGAGCACACTGAAGGTCAGAATGGACCCTGGTGAGGTCCTGGGATGTGCTCACTCTCAGCGCTCCGCAGACAGCAGACAGCGGGGAGAGGGAAGGAAGGAGCCAAAAGGAAGCCTACTATGACAACTCAGTAGTCAATGAGGTGCTTGACTTCTGAGGGCTTCAATTTCCTCTTCTCCAAATCCCACAGTTATGAGGGCTAGATTCTGTTTCAAAAATTCTTATGACATGCTAAGAACAGGAATCCACAACTATGGTACCTGGGCCAAATATAGATCTCTGGCTGCTTTTTAAATAATGTCTGAGTTAAGAATAGTGATTATACTTTTAAATTGTTGGAGAAAAATGAAAAGAATAATAATATTTCATGACATGAAATGTTCATGAAATTCAAATTTCAACATCCACAAAGAAAGTCTTATTGGAACAATGCTGTGCTCGTCTGTTTATGTATTTGCAATGACTGTTTCACTATTACAATCACAGAGTGAGTAATCGTGACAAAGACTACAAGATCCTCGGAAACTTAAACAGTTATTTCCTGGACTTCTACAGAACAATCTTAGAGAGTAGAGGGGTCCCGACAATAGTGTGCATGGCTCATCCCTGACTAGCGTACAATCTCAGGTAGCTCCTGGTTTCCTCATTTGTAAAGTGGAACCAAAATCACTTTGCTCTGGGAATCTACCATTGGCAGGAATGGGCTAAGCCCATCATGAGGTACCAGACACAAACTTTTGTCTTCTTTGGTTAATGGTGTATCCCCAGCATCTGAAACAACCTCTGGTAGATAATAAAGACTTCTGACTGAATCAATGATCTGCTGTTAGAATCCGATAATCTTCCCTCAGTCCCAGAATCTGCCTCTCACTGAGTCTGTTGGAATCCCATTACCTCCTTGAAGGCCTTGCGCCTTTTTTCTGACTCTATAATAAAGTTCAGGGTAGTGGGAAGAACTGCACTTCCCCAGAAAAATCTGAGAAAGTCTAAACCACCCCTACTTCATCTGTCGCTTGGGTTTGAAATGACCATCTCCTGTCCACTGAAGGAAGGCAAACTGGTACTAGAATTTTAAACTCCTCCTCGTCCTTCTCCTCCCTCTCCCCCCTTCTATCCCTCCCTCTCCCCCTTCTCTCCCTCCCTCTCCTCCCTCTTCTTCTTCTCTTCTTCTTCTCCCTCCCCCTCTTCTTCCCTTCTTTTCCCTCTCCCTCTTTTTCTCTTCTTCTGTACCAGCATTAATGACACCATCTATTTTTGGTTGTGAGCCTAGTCTTTAACAGCTGAAACACCTCTCCAGCCCTAATGACACCATCTATATAACCAGAACAAAGGAATGGAGGGAAGACAGATTTGATTGCTACCTCTCATAAAAGATCTGGCTGGAAAGAGTTAAAAATGTTGGCACAAATGAGGGCTAGTGTCTGTGTGTTGAGTTCCTGCAGTTACCTGGGATACTGGGCAGGCTGTTGAATCATCATCACCTGTACGAGGAATGTACACATTCCCTCAGTTCTGTGTCCTGTCAGGAAACCACAATCATGTTGCTTAGACTGTCTCTCACCCTCACACCTCTGCTTTCCTAGTGGTCAAGTCGTCACAGAAAGCATGCCATGGTTCTATTTTCTGGTCTATGTTCCATGAGAGCTAGCTACGCTCAGAGTCATTACAAAGTGTGAATATGTGAATTATCAGTAATGAAGAATAGCCACACAACGCATTTCATAACGCTTGTTTTACTGAGATGTGGTTTCCATATAAAGATAATGGTAGCAAAGCCTGCCTCTACCCTCTAATGGTCCCAGAATTCTCAGCAGTGATCAGGAAAACACCTAAGGATTTAGTAAGGAGAGACCTTCCCAAGGCACAGTCCAGAATGTTCTTGGTAATGAGGCTCCCAAGCACAGTCTTGTTGCATTTTCCACAACCCTTCTTCTCAGGTTGCTTTCTAAGTGGGGCGGGGCTCCTGGGAGAGTGAATAATGACTGCGTTTCCAGTCTCTTCTTTCAAAGCTGCAGGGTCAATTTTCTGGTGTTGCGTAATCGGCTACCGTATTTTTCTGCCAATCAGTTTTAAGGGGAAATTCCCTTCTAAATTTTTAAAAAGAAGCCAAGCTCTTGTTTTTCTATGTTCTTGTCCCTGTCTAGTCAGAATGATGTAGAAATAAAATAAATGAAACTTCCATGGTTTACAATGACCCCACGGGCAGTGCCGCCTTCACCCTGGGCCAGTTAGTCTATTTGCACAGCTGATTTGAGATGAAAAGCGGAATGGTGTGAACAAGCTCTACCCTCTGCCCCAATGAATATTTTCTGAGCTGAGTTTGACTGGCCTCGAAATTCTCCACAAATTCAAGAGGGAAGGCATTGGGCTTCTAAGTGGCCTGGATCAGGTTTCCATAGTAGCTTGGTCAGACAACAGACCTTTTCCCCAGAGTTAGGCAGAGCTTGTCAATAATGCTGCTGGGAAAACAAAGCCCACAATGGGGTCTTGTTTGGTTTAAGCTGAGTCATGAAAATCATGTGCTAAAACCATCTTTGGAGAAAGACCTGATTGGTAAAACAACAGCCCCTCAAGTTGGAAGGAGTTTTTTAAAAGGAAATGTTAGCCTCTGAATTCTGAAAAGCATTTAAGGCTGTGAGAGATTTAGGGGAAAAAATAATGTGACACCCCACTTTTCAACCTCATAAACCAGCTTTCAAATGAACTCATTATCATGATTTATAGCAGGAACTATTCTTTCAAGTCCCAATGGACAATCTGTCTGGCCTCACGGTCCCTTTTGTATGATTCATTTTTTTTAAAAAAGGCAATCTTGCCAGACCATTAAAAAGTAGAACAATTAATTACTTTTATGATAGTTGGTTGCCTCCTGGCATCCAGCTTTTCCTTTCATGGTAAATATTAGCACCGTGTAGTAAAGCCTGATATCTCTGCCACAGCATGTCAGAATGTTTTCCGTCCATAGGCACAGATCATCCAGAACTCGCAGAAATGCAGCCCTCATTCCACTGGATATTGGCAGTTTAATACTGTTGTGGTCTGGTGTTGACAACAGCCTCTGTCTTCTACTGTAGGATCCAGGCATAGCAGGTGATTGTTCAGACTGATCTGTGGTGCCATTACACCAAATGTTACCATTAACACCCCACTCCACCCCACCCCCACAGTGAGCAAGCATTAGCTGAGGACAAAGCTGTTTTCAGTGGTGTTTTCTCAGGGTTTCTGTGAGGGGTGAGCAGCTACAGAGTAGATGAGGAGCTTCCAAGAGGCCCCTGAGTCCACCTACTTTCAAAGGAAAGCCAACCTGGCTTTCCTTTCCTCACCATCTTCTTGCCTCACAATTCACAATGACAGAGAAAGTGGAAAAGTGTTTCTCTCTTTAGAGATCCTATTGTTTACTATAATTATTATGGCAACAATTGCTGGGTGGATTTTCATTCTTTGATGTTTTGCCACAATGAAGAATCAAATCCTCTTATGAATATGATCTCATTAGTTTCCATAATGATATTTTGAGCTGAAGTCAGGACTAAGACCTTCAGTACTGTCTCTACAGATTGGCAAAATGAACCAAGATGCTGTGAGGCTACAAAGGAGTTAGCCAAGCTAGAATTAAGAGCCAGTGTTGTGATCTTCCTTAGAACCTGAAATGGTCCTACTTCTGAGATGCATAAAAGGAGCACAAAAGGATCAGCCAGGGAGATGTGAAAATACAACTAGTTCCATGGATTTTTAACAGCATGCTTTTGAAAGTTTTAACTGCAGTTCTTTGCCTGACCTAACATAAAAACCTGTGACAGTCAGCTTCCTATTTCTGTGACAAAATGCTCAAGAAAGGTAACTTAAATAAAGAAAGACTTATTGTCCTTATTTTTTCAGAGGTCTTAGTGTGGTCACTTGGACCCACTGGCTTGGGCCTGTAGGAAGGTGTGACTTCGTGGCAGAAGGATTCAGTCAAAGCTGCTCAGTATGTGGCAGGCAGAAAGCACACACGCAGAGCCAAGGGGGAGAGGCCTAGAGACACAGTATGCCCTTCTAAGGGAAACTCTAAGCAGAGACACGCTTCTTCTAGTTAGGCCTCAGCACTTCAAGCTTCCACCAGCTCTCACTCTCCCATTCAGCTACAAAACCATCCGTGGGTTAGGACTGACATGGTTAGAGCCTGAATGATCCAAGCACATCCCAGAAGCCCCATCCCTGCAAAGAGATCAAGTTTTCCATATGTGAATATTGGGAGAACTATTTCATGTCCAAACCACAACTAAAAACAAGAAAACAAAGCACAGTACTCTAAACAGTGTAAGCTGCAAAGGACAAGATAGTTCAGCAGTCTCACGGAAGGCAAATAGAGAAACAAAAAATGGTGGAGGGAACAGAATGCAAGTTAAAGTAAGGGGTACTTTTTTGTTTCGTTGGTCAGTTAGCTGATTTTTTATGAAGATTGTATATGGACTTGCAAGAGCACTCCGGGGTACCTAAAGGCTACACAAACACTACTGAGCTCCTTTGTCTTGAAGTCTATATCCTTCCGTGAAGTTTACTTTGACTGCAATAGTCAATCCTATGGTGGCTGACACAGAGCTGACAGCATGTCTACTCTACCATGCAGCCATGCTTAGAGCGCACTTCTGTAAAGGGCGGGCTAGCAGTGAGGCGAGGAATATCAAATAAAATGGGCGTTACTGAAAGATACAGCAGACACTTCTCAGGATTAGAGTGTAATGGGACAATATGTAGGATTCTGCATTTCCCTGCTTCTAGAGTATTTCTATTGTTCTCTGTGTCCACTTGAACTCTCCAGATTGCTTATAAACGATTGTATCTTTCCTATAGCCACAGCCATTTATAACTTTGGCTTGCTCTAAAGTCCATTCCATCGCCAACTCTACATGATTTTGTAGCTAAACATCAATTACCATCTGAACACAATTATGGAGCCTCTTAATTCAGGTTGTTGGAAGGAAATTACATTGCCTAAGCCTACGTAGGGAAGGGTTCTTTGTAAGCCAGCTGCCTAACCCTGGCCCAGCTCCTGGGACTCCATGGTGGAGAGATGATGTGTGATGCAGAGGTGACCCAGCAGCTATAGATAAGTGAAGTACAATATTATAGATTTTAAAGCCACCACTAAAGGTCACAAAGAATTATATTTTCTTCATAGAAACTTCATAGAAGTTTAGTCTTACTGCAAGTATTATATATAAGCATTTGTTTTTTTCAAAATAATTTTCAGACTTCAGTTTTCCACAATGCTCAGATAACCGATATCTGACTTACAATGGCACCGAAACAAAAAACAACATTAAGCAAAACATGCGAAGCAACTGCTTTGAAGAAATAACTGGGTACCACAAGGCCATAACTACCACGAGAAGAGAACTTTCCCCAACTGTCTTCCCAGGACCCATTCCTGCCCTGGCACTGGGAGATGAAGCCAGGCAGAGATTATAATTCTGACTTATAAACTGGTTGAAACTTCTGATTCCAGCGACTAAACAAGTGCCTGTGCGGAGTGGCATGCAAGTCAGGGTGGGCGTCACTGTGTGTTTTGCATAAGGGCTGAGAGGCACCTGTTAAAGCAAGTTTTCTTCAGACTTAGCAGAAATTGGTGGCTTCAGGGATGTGAGGTGAGTGGTAATACCAGAGCTTATGTGGTCCCAGGAGACGGTATAGTTGTGACCTATGACTCGGCTAACACCACAGTAAAACCATTCTTGGGGAGAGTATCTGCTTTAGAAATAAGAACCTTAGGAATAAAGATCACATGCTATAATTCATGCAGTCCTAAAGTCACAGCCAAAACAGATCTGCCCCAACAGAGCACAGAACTGGGCCTGAAAGACTGAGACAGGTTTGACGTTCCCAGCACGGCTGGTGTTCTTTACATGCTACATTTGGTCCTGAGTTCCTGTCCTGCATAATGTCTAGGCTACTGTGAAGCAGTAGTACGAAGCAAAGAGATGGAAGATCAAGACCCACCTAAAACAGTGGACGGGTGTGGGTAAGACAACTTGGATATAGAAACGATTAGGTAAGGACTGTCAAGTAGGTACAAAAATACAGTTGATGACCTAAGTGAAAGATGTCAAGATGAAGAAACAGATGTGGGGTCTCATCACAGAAACAGAACATGTGAAAAAGTACTAAATGGAAAGCCCTAAAGTGTAAGTGTAATTATAAGGTGAAAAATTTACTACCTTGGTTTAGCAGCAGATTGGTGAATTTAGACGATCCGGTTAATCACCTTGTAAGAAAGTAGAAATCATTCAACCTGAAGGTAAGTTTTAAACCAGATGAAAGAAAATGAAACAAAACTTCAGTGAGTGGGGGCGAGTCTGTGGTCTAACACATGCGGAGTTCCATAGGGAAAAGAGAGAACTGAGCGGAAAAAGGTGTTTAAAGAAACATCATCCCAGACTCTCCAAATGCGGTAAGCTATGAACTCAAGAAGTTAAGCAAGCTACAGCTGCAAGAACAAGGAGACAACTACATTTAGGAACACCGTAGCCTGAAAACCAGAGGTGGAGGGGCAGTGGTAAAACCAAAGCCAAAGGAGACTAGAGAAGTGGCTGAGCGGGTAAGAGCAATGGCGCTCAGGGAACCCAGGACTAATTCCCAGCACCCACATGGCAGCACTCAGTCTTCCCATCCAGGAGTCCAGTTCCGGAGAATCTGACATCTCTTCTGGCCTCTTCTGGCACTGCACACACATGGCGTACAGACCTATGTGCAGCCCAGATGCACGCTCATCTGAAGTTAATTAGTTAATTATTTTTTTAAAACAGGAGAACCCTAAAATTGATATTTTTAGAAAACAAAACAAAAACAAACAACAGATAAACAAAACAAAATCCCCAGAAACACGGTCACTATAGTTGGAATGCTTGCGTCCCCTTCAAAATTCCAGTTGACCCATCATCAGCTTTGGGATGGTCTTTTTGGTGGGATTCTTAGGAAGTAACTGGGCTTCGAGGGTGGAATTCTTAGTGAGAACAAGATTGGCACTCTAATAAGAAGCAGGCATAGCTGGAGCTTGCTATCTTTCTATCCCAGGAGGATACAACCAGGAAATCAATCCTCAGCAGACAGCAGACAGACAGAGAGCAGAATCTTGTGAGCTTGGACATCTCAATTACCAGAGCTATGAGAAAGAAATGTCTGGTGTTAAGCCACAAGCCTATGATAATTTGTTATAACAGTCCAAACTGGTAAAAAAAAAAAAATGCCAACTCCTCACCAAGCATATTAGAACCCCCTCCAGCACCCGGGAGGGAGAAGAACTGGGGAACACTAGATAAGTGTAATAGTACCCTTAAAGTGCTGAAGGAATTAAACATTTTCAACTTAGAAGTCAAGGTAAACAGTCTTCATAATTAAGGGTAAAATAAATCTTGCAAATAAAAGCACTGAGAATTGGAAACCAGATTTGTTCTAAGAAAGACTAAGAGTAAAGCCTGAGAGCAACAGCACTTAATGAAAGCTCAGATACGTAGGCTGCTATTAATTATACACATGGGGTAAATAAATGAAAGCTCAGATATGCAGGGCACTATTAATTATACATATGGAGTAAATAAAGGTTAATTTCTTCTTCTGATTTTTTTGAAAGCCTAAAGAATGTTAAGGCAGGACCAGAATGTTGGCTCAGAGGGTAAGGGCTCTTGTCAGTATGTCTGATGACCTGAGTTTGATCTCATGTAGTAGAATAAAACTGAATCCTGCAAGTTGTTTTCTGACCCCTATAGCAGTACTGTGGTATGTGTATACACACATAAACACACAGAGAGAGAGAGAATAAATAAATAAACAAATAAATAACCAATGTTTTTTAAAGGTATGTGGAAGTAAAATAATAATTTTATGATAGGGCTTATTGCATGGGTAGGTATGAAAATATATTATAGGAAGGTCCAGAAAAGGCATGAAAATAGTTTTTTACCGGCTGAGGTTCTCATATTTTGCATGCAGTTGTACCATATTACTTCATACACGTCGAAATAATTTACAAATTCACAGCCAGCCATGGTGGCACAAATTTTTAATGCCAGCACTGAGGAGATCTGGGAGGCAGATCTCTGTGAGTTCCAGGCCAGCCTGGTCTACACTGTAGTTTCCAGGTCATCCAGAGCTACACAGTGAGACTATCTCAAAAAAAAAAATGACACAAAAAATAACATTGCAATTTTGTAATTTCTAGAGTAGTTGTCAAGCCAAATACAAACAACAGCAGGACACACGCACACAAAGCTAAAAGGTCAGTAGAAGAATTAAAATGCAGTACTACAGAGTACCCCACTAGCTTAAAAGAGTGCAGGAAAAAGAGTAGAAAAAAAAAGAGACGGGTAATTGACATTACCCTTTTGGTTACGTTAGATGTGAATGAGACTGTTCTAATTAAAGGGGAGACATTAAAGAGTGAGGACCAAATACTGCTTAGAAGAGATCAGCTGACCTAGAAAGGCAGAGAGAAGTGGAAAGTGAAATGATAGAGAAGTGCCCATTCATTGTAAACATGAGAACGAGGGCAGGGGTGCATCCCCTGTGGCACAGCAACAGCAGACAAGGTAAGGAGATTTAAAAGGATATTTTTTAGTAAATAAATAAATCGTCACTGACCATCAAAACAGAAATTCTCAACTTCAGCCATCTAATTACAGAAACTCAAACATGCATGAAGCTGCACCTAGCAGAAGTAGAGGGAGAGGCTGACCATGAGAGCTGGGAATGTCCTGCTTCCTCAACAAGAGGGCAAACTAGGAAGGTGAGGAATCTAACACAACTCAGTCAACTGATGCTGGCTAGGCATGTAGTTTACTGGGAGAACGCCTGCCCAGCAAGTGCAAGGCCCAGGTTCAATCCTAGTACCACAAAACTACACAGTGTCTTTATGAACTCAGAGCTCACCCCGAAAAGATGACACATGAACCCATAAAATAGGTCTAAATAAATTCCAAAGGCTGAGATCTAACAGAGCATGCCAAGTAACACAATGGAATTACACTGGAAACATAAAAAAACAACATGCGTGTCATGTTCAAATGTTTTGAAACGAAACTGCAGATTTTAAATAACTACTAGGTTGAAGAAACCACCAGGAAAATTAGAAAATATTCCCAAGTGAATAACAGTAATGTGCAACACAGAGAAATGTATGTAATGCAGCTATACCAGTACTTAAAAGAAAATATGGACACTGAAATTTAGCTTATATTGAATAAGAGGAATAAATCTTGAAATTTTCCTAAATTTCAAGATCTCAGTTTTCACCTTGTAAATCTAGAAAAAAGGAATAAGTTAAACCTTGAGTAAGACAAAACAAGTAAAAGAACATAACAAAAATCAATAAAATAGAACAAAGCAACTACTGAGAAAAATTGTCAAGGGGAAAAAGAGAAAATGAAAATAATTAATATTGAGGGAAAGAGGTGGCGTTGTAGGTCCTACATGCATTAAGACAGAATAGGATGGTATTCTGGAATGCTCACACTAATAAACTTAACAATTTAGAAGTCCTGGAGAAATTTCTTGAAAAACTCAAACTATTAAAACAAAAGCAAGAGGAAAAAAAAACCAGTTAGTTCTATGACCATTAAAGAAATGTACTTTGTAATTGAAAATTTTTTCACAAAGGAAATGTCAGAGCCAGAGAGCTTCCAATAAATTCTCTTAAAGACATATGAAGAAATGTTGCCACCACCAAGAAAGGATCTTTGCTTCTTACTGTAACCCCCACTTAACTTGCCTACTGGCCTGTATAGAAATCAGATGAACACTTGATTATAAACTTAACCAGCCTCTAGAACTGTGAAAAATCTTCTGTTGTCTAAGCCACCCAATTTATATTTGTTTTAGGAGCCCAAGTGACTAACGACTACTGTTCTCTGAGACTGGCCAGTGGATGGAAAGCTAGTGCACCCCGTTCAAGCAGTACTGCTAAGCAATAGAATGACAGCACCAGCCCTCACTAGACAAACTCCACATTCAACTGCCATGCTGGCTGCAGCAAAGGGACATGGAAATGGCAGAAGAAAGCAGTTATAAATATCAACCTTGGCTGTGTGACAATTGGTAGAAACAAGAGCTGTAATTAGGACGAGTAGTTCTTTCTTATTTTGTTTTAAATGTTTTACATAACATCTTTTTGTTTTTCTCCCTCTCCTATTCTCATGTCACCTAACAGAGTTTTATTAATCATAGTTAACTTTACATCCCAGTATTTAAGTCATAGAATATCAAAGAGACCAGTGACAATCATTCAAGGCCTTCACACCCTCTTCGGGATGAAAGTTTGTGATTTGGGTACACACAGGATCACAGTAGCTTGTTATGCAGTGTACGGCTTTGTTTTTGCCTCTGGATATTTAGGTGTGACTTAAGGAAATGGGCATAGGTGTAAGGTTCAAGGGTAGCCCAAGCTGGCCAGTTCTGTGCATCAGTTCCATTTATGCACCTACATGTTACTTTGAAGGTATTTTGTAGATATTAGTAACAACTACAACAAGTTGGTGTTCAGTAAAGGACATCATCAATAACTGGAGTGGCTCTAACCTGGTCAGATGAAAAAGGAGCATTGTGGTTCCTCTGAGAAAGCGAAAGCCTGGCCTCCAGCTACGGCACAGTGTTGCCAGCCTGCCTTTCCTGGTGGCATGCACACGCACCAGGGCTCTTTATGCCCTGGAACTTCGGCCGATATCTTCCCAACCCCTTTCATAAAAGCAAAGAATGTAAAAGGCCAGTATTTCCCATAAACATAAAAATTCATACTAAAAAATTTAACAACAATAATATATTCGTGACTGGAATAACAGTTAGTTAAGTACCTGGAAATCAGTCATTGAAATTCATTGCTTTAACACAATAAAAGAGAAAAGCCATACCATTGTCTCAGTGGAACAAGATTGACAAACTCTATGTTTGTATGTGGTAAAACTTCTCAGTAAATGAAAACTAGAAGTGAACTCTCCTGAGCATGGTAAAGGCTATCTATAAAAGCTGCAGCAAGCATTATACTCAGTGCCAAAATGCTGGCTGTTCCCCAACTGAGGATAAGACTTAGGCAAGGATGTATGTCTTATTGTTTGTAGCCATCAGTGAACATAGAGGGCATGACCAGTGCAATAAAGCAAGAAAAGAAATAGTATCATATATTTTTATAAAATGTAAAACTGTCTTTATATATAGCATGCTTGCTTATGTTGAGTCAAGACTCTACCATTTAATAGTCTTGTGATTTGAGGCAAGCCTACACTATAAAATGATGACGTCAAGTTAAGAGAGTGGGATGAAATAATACACACATGTTTTCAGCATTTTACGGAGCTAAAGATGTGTTAGTGGTCATCATAGTAGTAATAGAAATGGCTCCGTTTTAACCAGTTTATGAACCTATTGATCTGAAAAAATTCTTATTATACATTTTATTTATGAATCTTTATATTTACACTCATGAAGAATATTGGTTTGCCATTTTTTCCCATTTGTGTTTTTGTAAAGTTTTAGTTTCAGAGTTTTCTGTTCTTACAACAGTATGAGTTGGAAATATAACAGCCAAAGATGCATTAGAGAAAGAATTCTAGGGCACATGTCTCAAATGTGTATGATTGCAGGTAGATTTTTATGGGTACAATATATATTTTAATCTCCTTTAAGCCATCAGCCAATTTGGGGTCAATTCTACCCTTGGGCTCATTTTATGAGAAACTGAGACAGAAAGGTTTAACAATCTGTCTCAGGTTTCATTGCTCACAATTGGCTGGGTTCAAATATCATTTATAAGCCTCTATGGCCAAGCATTTCCACTGCTTCCTAACTATGTACAAAAAATAGCTTCCAGCTAACCTCAGCAGATTGTGTTTATTCTTTGTGTACAGATAAAATTAGTTAGTCACAAGCACTTACTCTAACTGTCCACATTAGCACTGCACGTGTGTCAAGTAGATCCAAACTGTTGCTGAAGGCTGAGGAGAGAGAAGGGGGAGATCTCGCTTCATTCCAAGTGATTTGGATGAACACCAGCTTCCAAGATTCTGCTATGGAGATAAATCAGAGCCTGCAGTAAATGGAGTCTCACCAGATTCAATGTCTAATTTTTCCTGGGAATAAAGGAAGCAGCAGCTAAAACATGACCTGTATTGGAGCCTGTACAAAGTCACTCCACATTACTTAACTGCTGCATATTGGCCCAGAAGTATTTCATTAACTACACACTTGCTGTAGATTCTATCTAGTTACCATAGAAACTTTGGAGGAAAAGCTTGTTTTTAACCCTTGGACTAGGTTTGCTACCCAGCTCTATAGCTCTATTTAAAGATCCCCTTGTTATTTTAAACTCTTCCCTTTCTGCTTGTTTTCTTCTGCTGCTAGACAGCTCAAACTTGTTCATGACCTTCAACATGCCACTTATGTGATTTTCAAGGCACAGTTCTTGAGGGTGGATGGTATAGGCAATAGTGCTTTTGTACATTTATCTGTGAAATAGACTTTGGTTACCACAGATTTTTTTTAAGCTGAAGTTTCACTTCATCAAAAATAAAAATGAACTGTCTTGTTTCTATTTTCTCTGTCAAATGAACTTCCCATCCAGCCTAGGTCCTCACAGAAGGCCTCACGAGCCCAACTCCTCAGACAGCTTTTAAGTGGGAAGTGTCTGCTTTCTCGAAGATCTAGTCTTCCTGTCTTCCCACAAGCCCTTTCCTCCTGGAGATGCCAAATAAAGCACAGAGCTGTGCTGGCCTCTACAGTTTTCCCTCGCCAAGGGTACACATAGAGCACTTTACAGCCAGTGGGCCTCCTCCCTGATAGGTGACATCTCCTGACACTGTCCCTCTGCTTTCCTGCCTGATGTCCATTTGACCCATATGGAAATTCTCATCTGGTTGCAATTGTGTTCAGCAGGAGAGAGGTGGGCGTTGGACAACTGGGTTGCATTTATCAGGGTCATTCAGGGTCTGGCCTTGTACTGGTTTGAAGTGAAGGCTGAAGACCAGATGTTGAACATTTTTGGGACCTACGAAGTATAACCTGTGCAGTATAGAAGGGTGGGTTCTGAGTGCTTTTGGTTTTGGTCATAGGAGGAGTTGAGGTCAGGTACCACAGCCGAAGGCAATTTCACGTGAACAACATGCTTCGCCTCCAAAACAGAGACAGTCTTCCAGAGAGAAAGCAGAGGCGCCTCAGTGTCCAGGCCATACCTGCCCACCAGCCGGCTTAACCCCTCAGAATGAGGATACAAATTTGGGATAATAAGCTACGAGGAGCCTGAAGCTGGCAGGCAGGTGCACACTATAGGAGTGCTGCCCATTAGTGGGCAAACTTCAGAGCCTATACTGCCCAACTTCTGCATTGTACAGTTCTATAGAAAAACCCAATGGCTTCCGTCGACTTGGAAGGAAAAGGACCCACTGTTCTGTGGTTACCATCAAACCACTGAGATATACCAGCTCATCATTAAGACGGCCCCTAAAGATGAAAGGACCCATGGGCTGCCCACAAGGAAACCCAATGGTGAGCACTGTGGCCAGCACTGGCTCTGGGTTCTAGGTAAGTCCTGAACGTGCTAACTAGGAGTTCCAGTGCATACTACAGACCCTGACCTCTCACTTGGGAATGCCTCTAGTGTTCTCACCTGTTTCTGACCACACAGACAACATCAGCACAGAGTAGATGGTAGATGCTTTGTTCATGGGAGCTAAATTTTCAGATTTATTTTTGCTAAATAAAGTAGTAATGGATTTTTTTTTAAATCTCAATTGAGATACACCTTCTATCCAGTAGAAGACTCTCCTTTCTAAAGGTAATCATTCAGGGCATGGGGGTAGGTTAGCAGATAGAGCCCTTGCCTAGCTTGCACAAAGCCGTGGGTTTGCTAAAGTATATGATTCAGGAACATTGGGTATTTGTAGAATTGGACACCTACATCTCTAATTGCATCTCTAACTTTAGAATATTTGTATCATCCGACTTTAAAACATTCCAGAGCCAGTAAGCCCAACTTTCGACTTCTCTTCTTCAGGTCCTCAGAAGCCAACTACCTGTGTTCTGTTTCTGACCCTAGACTTCTGACCACCACCCGATGGCTTTGCGTATTTCTGTAAAAACCACACAGCCAAACTTCCACTCCAACCACAGTCCTCACAAAGCATTCCTATCTCTTCCAGATTCTAGAAAACCCAGTCTCATCCTTCCCACTATTTAAACGAACAGATGGCTGAAACCTCCAGGCCAAGGCTATGTCTCTGTATTGCCAAACATGCTGATGAGCACTGTAACTCAGCCCAGAATCACTATGAAAACAAATGTGGAATACCTGGACATCGCCAAAAGCGACCAGGCATTTCCCAGCACTCATACCATGTCACTGCTGCATGGGTGCCTCCTGACATAGTGACTCTTAGTGGAAATGTATCTGGGTGTGCCAGGACACTCAGAGGCCAGGATTAGGCTGAGCGGGCAGTGCTGAGGGCAGGCAGCAGCGCTGGTTTCAGATGGAGTTCCCAACATGAAGCGGTGCGGCTGGAGCCTGAGATCTCTGGGCCAGCGAACAGGCTGTTCAGGAGCAAGGTAGACAGCTAAGCACCTAACACGAGGAATGCTGGGAAGCTGCAGGGTAGACCAGATGAGTCGTCTGAGAACTGCTGTCACCTTGCTTGGGAACAGCAGCCAGTTGAGGAGCTGCTGCTTGGAGGCATTTTAAAGGTACAGAGGCTCTGCAGCATACTGAACTGAGAATCACTGGTAAGACATGACTGTGGGGATGTAGATCTTCCCGTAGCCACTTAGCCTCTGTAGAAAATGAAAACGAGGGAAGAAAACATTTCTATTTCCAAGGACACCATAGCAGCTTCCCTTGGAGGAAACACTTCACGATACAACTATGGTACTTGTTAGCATGTGACTTTTCCAGCCCAGAATACGAGCTTTTGCAAGGAGAGTCTGTGTCATTTCATTTTTATATGCTTGGCATATAGTAATTACCAGTAAAGCCTTATTTATTGAGTAAAAATGTTCAAGTACCTATTTCTAATATGTTTCCACAGAACTCTGTGGCATTAAAAAAAAAGTTTCCTTCCTCTAAAATTCACTGTATTAAGAAGGGCAGTTAAAATAAAGTGTGAATGAGTACTTTTAAGTATGCTATTCTTATCGGGGGAAGAAGTGGTGCTTTGCAATGCTTCCAAGAGGAAAATCTGTGAACCGAATAAAGATTTTTTTTTAAGCTATAAAACACTCAATCTAAGTAATACCATAGAACCAGGCTTTTAACACAGTTACAGAGACAACAAATACCTGCAATGCCTGCCAATCATGCCAGGCTGTTTCCCACCAAATCCAGGCTTCACTTTAGACTCATCACAGGCACTGTTTCACGGGGCTGTCCCCAGGTAGTTGGTGAGGAAACACAGTCATTTATCAGCCCTCAGGAAAGACAGTGCTGTGAAAACCCACGAGGTCATGTTGAGGGAAAGGGTACTTGAGAAGAGCCTACCAGAAGGGCTGAGCTTCACAGACTGTTGTCTGCATGTAGAACGACTTCATTCCAACTCAAGGACCGTTGTTCGGGCCAGAGCTGAGGTCTGGGGAGGCAAAGGTCCCTCCCATTTACCAAGAGACTCAATGACCTTAGACAGCCAGAGCTTAGAGGTCAGGTGACCCACAAAGCCAGTTATTTCTAAACCTGAGTGGGGAGGCTCAGGCAGTTAGCTGGAGAGGACATAAATAGTATTCATTTCTTACCAGCTGAGTGAGTAATTGCATCTTCCCGGGAAGCCTGCCTGAAGACAAGCTGCCCAGTCCTGAGATGTGCTGCCCAGGAAGAAACACAGGCGGACACAATTTGATACTACTGGCCGCATCAGCCCCTCTGACAGTGGGGAGGACGGGCCTCCAAATGAAGGGTTCCTGTATGAGCTCTGGGAAAGCAGATTTAAGGAGAGAACTTCTTCTCCTGGCTTCCGGGGGTAGAGGGGACATCAGAAGATTACAGTCTCATGCTGCATAACATTTCGGGAAGCAGCAGACAGCACACAAGACGGCAAGCCGGGAGACTCCATCACCTAGGGGCACAGCAGCTGTCTTAGTTTGTGTGAGTATGCGCTATGATGTTCACAGGATTGTTACAATCTAGCAGTGTACTTCTCTGAACACATGACTCAACCTGAAGGATTGCCCTATCTTTGGCCTTTTGTGTGAACCTGAAATGTTCACACCTGTCTTCACCATGGCTCCAAGGGGTTTCCGTTTCTTTAGGGTAGACAAATTGAAAGCCAGACAGGCTCCATGACTGTTCCTCTGGTGTACATGGAGCCAGCTGGGATCAGAACACGGGCTTCTTTGTTCAAGACGCTATGCTCGCTGAACAGCACTGACTTGCCTAGGCTGACGGTAGAAAGGCTGCTACATCCTTGAATGTCTGAATGCCTAACACTGACATCATTGTAACCAGAACAGCCCTGAAGAGAAGTGGGTAGGAACCGCCATGTGCCTAATTTTTATGGCATTTTGCCTCTAAGAGCTAGAAGTATCTTCTTGCCTTACAGTGAAGGGGCTTGATAAGTGAAAGCGTTTAGTGTTCATAACATCCCTCCAATATTATTTGGTTAATACTCTTTGATTACTCACCAGAAGACCCAGGATATGGGGCATAGTGTGCACACTGCTTTCTGTGGCTAGGGACAAAGGGATGCAGGATAAGCTCAGAAAGTGGGGTAGGCCCATGGACACCACCAAGGCCCTGACTTGTAAATGGAGACACAGATATGTGCCACACACTCAGGGATGCCTTGAGGCTTACTTCAGATGACATATATCTTGAAGAGATCGACAACATTTTGCTGGGAGATCACAATAGCACCAAAGTCTGTTGGACAGTGGGGAATAAGGTGAGACCAAGAGGAAGCCAAGCCCTGGTGACAGCCATTACTGCCATTGGGGGATGTTCCAAAAAAGCTAAGCTGGTTGCTTTATGAATTCCCTTTCTGGTTCAGAAAACTCAAGGTTGCCTCTGAGGCCACTCCCAACCTCCTTTCCGTCTTCACAAGGTTGGAACCTACCCCTGAGCTGGGTTCAGCCTCTGGCAGCTTCTTAGTCAAATCCTACAGCTTGCCAGGAGGTCAGATCCAAAACACTATTGCAACAGCAATAACGAAGGCTGAACAAACAGCCCCAAATAATGATGAACTACGGAAGCAGGCAGCCTGTCTGAGAATGCCGCCAGAATCAAGTCAATGATGGAGGCACCATTGACGGTAACAAGATTCCAGATTCCCCAGCCCAGGAGCTGAGCTAGCAGGGCCTGCGCAAAGGTCACCCAGACAGTAGCACCCTCCCTCAGCACAGATTTTAAAAGTGATGACTTCTACATTAAGGTGCTAAGACCATGAAGAAAAGCTACTGGGCACTAGAGAGATGGGTCAATGGTTAAAAGCACTTTCTGCTCAGTTAAGAGCACCTGAGTTCAGATCCTAGCATCTATATTGGGTGGCTCACAAATGCTGGTATCCCCAGCTCCAAGGAATCCAATTTCTTCTTCTGGCCTCTGTGGGCACCTGCACCTATACGTACATACACAGACACAAACACACACACACACTTGCACATGTACACACAGGCACACACACACGTACACACAGGCACACGCACACGTACACAGGCACACAGGGTGAAAAGCACACCAGACAATAGTAAATAAATGATAAAAGCTATTGGGGAAAAACTGTAAAGGCAGGACTAAGGCTTTAGAGATGTTGACCAAAAGCTAGCACATTAAAAACAATAATAAAGCTAGCCAGTGTGGTGACGCATGCCTGTAATCCCAGCACTCAAGGAGGCAGAGGCAGGTGAATCTTTGTGAGTTCAAGGTCAGCCCGGTCTACAAACCTAGTCCAGAACCGCTAAGGGTATACACAGAAAAACCCTGCCTCAAAACAACAACAACAATAATAAATAAATTTGGTGTGGTGGCACATGCCTTTAATCCCAGCACTCAGAGGGCAGAGGCAGGCAGATGGATCTCTGTGAGTTTGAAGCCAGTCTGATCTACAAAGTGAGTCCAGGATGGCCAGGACTGTTACACAGAGAAACCCTGTTTGGAAAAAAAAAAAGTAATAATACCAACAAAAAAATATTTTTCAATATACCCTCCAATGAGATTCTCCGTCCTTTTCAAAGACCCAGGTCTTGTACTCAGGCGAAAAGGCACTCAAAGTTCTGTAAGGCAAGTTCAGGAGTTCAGCGTCCCTCACCCATTACTTCTGTTACTATTTCATCGCTGACAAAATCCACCTGAGGGAAACAGCTGAAGAAAGATTTCTTTTGGCTCATGGATTCAGAACGTTTGGTCCATGGCTCCATTGCTTTTGGGAGTGTTCTTTGAGTCGGTGCTTCTTAACAGGAGACTCTGAGCGCACTGGCTCAGGGCACCAGGAAAAGGAAAGGAGAAAGTCATATAGCATCAGAGAGGCAGAGAGAGCATCATGCCCAAGGACATGTACAAGAAAGCTGCTTATCTCACGGTGGCCAGGAAGCAGAGAGAGAGAGTAGCAGGTAAGGCCCAAGGGCAAGAAAGAACTTTCAAAGGCTCCTCTGCTGGCAGTGACCTGCTCCCTTCAACTGGGCCTAATTCTTAAGAGCCCATTCAGCTATGAACTCATCAATAGCTCAATCCACCAACACACGAGCTTGAAGGATATTCCAATCCAAACTGTAACTGCTGCCTACCTGGAACATACCACCAGCGGCAGAGGGAGTATGTGGCCCCTGGGCTGGAGGAGCAGCTGCCTGGGGAGTGAGGAGAAAGTCCAGAGGAACACAGAGGGAAAGACACGAGTGTCAGACGGCAGAAAGAGCTTTGTCGGCAGGCTTTCCCCCTCCCCGCCATCTCTGTTGTAGCCACACGCTCCCTGGAAGTTGCAGGCGAAAAATTGCAGCTCAGGCTTGTAAGGTGCAGCTGTGGCAGAGAGATTTACCTTTCCTCTTCGTTTGTTCGTTCATCCCTCAGCCTAGGTCATGCTGTCTCATTCTGGGATGTTTATAATGGCTACAATGTGCCGTCCTCAGGACAGCCTTCCCACTCTCCCCTGCCATGACTTTAATAACCCTCTCCTGAACTGCCTTCAAAGAAGTATTAAACTCTCTCCTGAAAAGGTGTTTAGTGATGTCCTGCTAGGCAGTATCTGAAGCTCAGACCTCCGTCTGGTGCTCATGGGGCCTCTGGATTTTCTACCTATGGTTCCTCCCTGCTCCTCCTCTTCATCCCTGACTCATCCCTGCCTTCATTTCTTAGTCCTTCTTCCTGAAAAGCCCCTCTCATTCTGCCTACTCAGTTTCTTCTTCTTCAGGACAACCTAGGGCCTCCTCAGGCCTCTCAGGCTTCCTGGATCCCTCCTCTGGCTGAATGTGGCTCTTAATGAGTTTCTGATTGTCTCCTTTGCCTAATTAGCACCCTTTCCATGGCCTCCACAGAATCAGGACAGAGCATAGCACATAGACAGAAAAGGGTCATAATTCGTACATGTTGATTTTCCAAGTCCAGGGTGATCCTGAATCGCTATTCACTTATACAACAAATGCCTATTGAGTGTTGGTGTATGTGGTGTGTGCCAGCGATCAGAACCTGAAAAAGACAAGCAGAGGAAGCCCTTACACTGGTGAAAACGAGATAGACAGTTTAACAAGCAGTTCCAGCGGAGGATGGCCTGAGGGTACCTTGCTAGGGGACAGATAGCATGCTACCAGAGACCATAATGAAGGCACCTAACACAGTTAGGGGCATAATGGTAGGTTTTCCTGAGTTAGTACTTCTTAAAATAAGGAAAGAGGGTCTTAAAATAGCTAGAAGAGCTTTAGCTTGGCTTGATCATTTGGTAAGAATATTACCTTAATTTTTCACCATCTATTTAAGTCTTACTTTTATGCTGTAAATAGTTATTAGTATAACCTATTACCTAGCTATACCTATTTACCCATATATATCATACATATACACACACAAACATTATATATATGTATATATTATATATATGTACATATATATATGTATATATTATATATATGTACATATATATATATATATATGTATTCTCCACCTTGATCCAAAACAGATATAGAATGATTTAAGGTCATATCTTACTTAAATACAAGTCATTAGGGAAACAGAGTCAGCTGGACCAACAAGCATGAGTATGGAATAGAGAAGAGTGAGGTGAGTTAGCCAAGGACATTCCAGGACAACCTGTTCACCAGGAAGACCTTCTGCTAGATGGGACCATAGTGAAAGATGGGGTAAGCTTTTCTGTAAGCTCTCTGTAGATTTCATGCTGAAAGCTTGACATGTTTGGGGTGGTGTTGCTTAAGTGGAGGGTGGGGAGGAAGAGGGAGGAGAGAGGAAGGGACTAGATGCTCTCTTCCAGCACACTCCTCCTGGCCGCTGGTTCCTTGTGCACTATTGCTATTCAGAGCACTTCCTTTTCAACCAAAATGTGGGAACAATCTGACTGCCAAGCTATTATGAATAAAATGAAGAGGCTGTCTCTATACAAATCTGTGCTCACTCCCTTCCTATTACTGAGAGCCAAAGGGCCGAGGCCCATCCCAGCTGGGTCTTCACACGTGCAAAAATCTGGGCAGTACATTCCCCAAATAGAATGAAGGCAGAATTTACAGACCACTCATTTTCCTGAACTCAGAGTCACAGCTTGGATGTGCCTGTGTTTTATTATGCTGCTTCTGAGTTATTTATTTAATACTGTTTCATTAAAATTTAAAGAACACAACTGGTTTTACAAATAAAACATGAAATGTCAGAGTGCAAAAATGGATGGTTAAATTCAACAAATAACTTCTAAGTTTCTGAAGGAATTGGAGTGTGATGTCTGCTCATACAGAAGGACAGATAACATTTTGTAACTAAAGCTTTTTCTAGTCACATAGCAATTGGTGAACATGGAGGCAAAGTGAGCCCTACCATGACCAGCACACAGCAGTTCCCATCCCTATGCAGTGAGTGGCCAGACGTCAGCATCTCATACCAAAGCATTTCAAGTACCGAACTCAGACGCGTCTTTGTTTTCCACGGGGACGGCGAAAGGCTCTGAAGCACGCTCAGGGCCTCACTACTCTATTGACGGGCTTGGAAACAGGAAGGCCCTGGCTGAGATATTCAACCACATTAAATGACCAGCATTATCCGAAGGCCTGAAACATGAGTTAATTGTGCTCACTGGGCTTTGACGCTGGGAGCACTGGGGAAGGCTGGGCGCAATTAGGAGCTGGCCTGATGAAAAGGACTCCGCTCACACCACATGCCCAGTTTTTGTCCCCAAAGCAGGGTGCTGGTCTGAGAAAGGGTGAGTCTCAAGGGAGATGCATTTAGAAAGAATTCTGAGGATGTGTGGTGATCTTGTTACAGCGACTTTGGGGGTTGAGGGGAGATTCCCAGGCAGAATTTAGGTCAGGGCGCTTGCGAGTGGCAGACTCCAACAGAACTCTGTTGTCACAGCCGTGCACAGTGAGCTGCAAGCTCAGCGGTGAAGGAGTGCGATGTGTCTTTCTAATATACTCTTTCTGGTCCAGTGTGAATGGCTTCCAGGTGCTAAACTGACTCAGGGGCTGAATATCTCATCTTAATCCATGCTCTAAACAGAAAACGCCATAGATAGTATTAGCCATCCCAGACGAAAGATGCACCTCATCCAGGTTGGTTTCAAAGCCTGAGGCTCTTTGTAGAAATCCTTTGTATAAACATTAATAAATGCCTCCCATTGTTCTTTAGAAAAGCGGACTTAGTCTTTTCAATGTCTTGGGAAAGCCTCATGATGAGAAGATGGGCATTCTAAGCACAGCTCAGAAATGGAACAAAGCCCTTCTGAGCAGAGGGCCTCTGCCTGCTTTCATTGCTAAACCACAAGGCTTCCTTACTTTCTCAGTCCTTTATCTTACTTTCGTTGTTGTCTTGAGACACGGTCTCTATGTTGTCTGGACTAACCTTGAACTTACAACCCTCTTGCCTCAGCCTCCAATCTGTTGGAGTTACTGATATGTGCTACGATGCCCAGTGCATGTGTCATTTCTTGACTGGTGAAATATGTCATTCCCTTTTACAAAGGTCTCAGGAACCTGACTGCATTAGAATGTCCTTGCTCTCCTCCCTCGATCCTGGTTATGGTTTCCAATATAGTCTCCTCTCTTGCCCACCTCAGACAGTCAGCGCCACGGCAGTCTGGCTGTTGAGTTATCTCCTTAGAGCTCTAAGCACATGTGAGGCAGTGAGGACAGCAACCAGCCATTGAGAATGAGCCCTAACTAAACACAGAACCTCAGGATTTGCGGGGAACGTGGCCCATCATCTGCAGGGGTGGTTCTCAGGAGTAACCTTACTGCTGTTTGAAATCCCTCCCCCTACCTGGGAAGAGTCTATATGACATGGCCGTGGCTAATTGCCTTGAAGGCCTCCTGCCTTTCCCCTTGGTGGCTCTCCTTCCGTCATCCCACATTCCTTAAAAAATACATTTATTTACTTTATATGCATGCGTGTCTTGTCTGCATACATGGAAGTGCACCAAATGTGTGCGCACAGAAGCCAGAAGAGGGTGTTGGTGGCTGTGAGCCTCCTGAACTAGATGCTGGGAACCTACCTTGCGCTTTCTGCAAGAGCAGCACATGCTCTAACTCTTGAGCCACCCTCCAGCACTCATTCCACGTTCGTATCCTCCAGTGCAGGCTTCTCTATTAAACTCCCTTTTTACTAAGCGTTGGAAAGCAGGAACCCTCCATTACTCATCTCTGTATGCCCATTGTCCCCAACCGAGAGCCGAAAAGAAACGGGCAATTCCTCCAACTTTCCACTCCAGCACGTGTTTATCTCTATCAGTCAAGTAAACAAATCTATTGCGTTATTCCATAATTCAAAACACATTTCCTCAGCTGGCCAGTGAAAACAACATGAGAGCATCTGCCAAACCCAACACCTTCTAAAACCTCAAGTATCCTCCTGACTTTTGGGCTTACTAGTTCTATAAAAAAATGAAAACCAACCTAATTCGTGATGATCTCTTTTGAGCGAACCCACGCTAGGACCCTATTTGTTTGATGGCCCATTCTACAAGTTTGCTGGCACTAACGCGAGGGCCACCAGCCTGCACTTTCCAGAATTTACTTCTAAAACTCAAGGGTTTTTTTTTTTTTTGAGAATATACTTTTTTATTTATTTCTTTTCCTACACATTTGATGCTTTTACTTTTTTCATTCTTTTTTTTTAATGGTTCAATAAATTTTATTACAATTTATTCACTTTGTATCCCAGCTGTAACTTCCTCCCTCATCCCCTCCCAAACACACTGTCCCTCCCTCTCCTCCTCCCATGCCCCTCCCCCAGTCCACTGATAGGGGAGGTCCTCCTCCCTCGAGGATTGTTTTAAGTAGTTCCTCTGCAGTAGAATTAGATCATCTTTGTTGTCTGAGGGGAATTGATCTGATCTTAGAGACTTTAGTGCATTTAAAACAATGATCCACCCACCTCTTCAGGGCACGCTGCCACAAATGGCTATCAGCTATGGTGACAGGCTGGATTCAAGCTCCAGGGCCCTCCTGCCAGGAACTAGCAGGAGCGGATCTACGATGAAGCTAATGAAGCTTCAGACGCCTTCATTTCGTATTCTTTTTCTTTTCTTAAAACTGGTCTTCTAACCTGTAGAGCTTGGATCTGCCTCTGGGCTTTATGGACTCATGTGTTATGCTTCTGCTGGAAATGTTCTTGTGGGCCATGCAATGACCAGCCCTACCAAAGCAGCAAATGCAAAACAAGAGCCTGATCGCAAAGCCTACCAAGATGCTGACACCAACCATCACCGAGTCACTTGTGCTTTTGTTTTCTGACAATATGGAGACATTAATCCTCATTTTAGTGTTAGCTGGACATTATTCAATTTGACTGACTGCAAGTATACCCTATCTAAAAGTAATTTGGTAAAGAAAAATGAATATTTACTCACATAAGTATATGTGTGTGCAGAAAATCACACAGACAGAATGAGTATTTAGTCCATGAAGGAAGTCATCTAATTAACAAGTCCAGAAGAGAGAAAATGAGAATTGCAGCCAGGAGAAATGGCTTCCAAACACTTGCCAGGAAGTAGCAGGAGGCAGAGCACATCCTTAAATCCCTGTGTGTCTTAGTCTCCTCAGCTGGAAAATAGAGATGACAGCACCTCTTCACAAAGATGCTGTGAACAGTAAGATCCTAGATACGAAAACTCTCTGTGAACTCTGGAAGTAATTTATAGATGTAGGGTGTTCCCATCACCCCCAAATTATAAAATTACACTCAACGAACACAACATTTTGTAAATCACAGTCTGCATACTACTGGGAAGCATGAGGGGCAGGAGCCAAAAATTGTCAACAGCGATGCACATATCAAGTGCTATAACAGGAACACCATCAATTTTTAAAAATAAATACAATATTTAAATCTAGCTTTAAATACAGCTTTAAATCTAGCCTCCTCTTTTCTGCATACAGCAGTGCAAGAGGTGACAGTGAAACCCAGGGTCCTTAGGCTTGTCAGAAGATACACGTCCCTACACTGCCTTCTTTAGTGGGCTATTTTGTTGATATCCACCCTCCCACCCAGGAAAATATCTCTAGATTTCCAAAGTGCTTCCACCTGAAGTTCTAATGCTGCCTCATGTTTGCTTCTGGTTGGGTGGGAGTCCTCCACCCAGAGAAATGACCTTGGTGAACAGCCTCAGGTTTCCAAGACTTCATGCCCCTCGTTTCTGGCACTCAGCTTGCAGGACTGATCTGCTGAGTTGGGGAGGCTGTTGCTTGACTTTTCTTAGCTCAGTTAAACAGCAATTTAAACATAGATTCTTCTCCTTGCAATCTGTTGTTTTACAAGGAAGGCCTCATTTCACCAGGCCCCATGCACAGCAGAGCTTCTAGGCATAACAGACACAACGACATTCATTACACCCAACCCAGACTTTCAGCTCAGAAAGGACTCGTGTTTCAGCTCATTATCTCCAGAGTCCCAGCTTCATCAGTCTCCATTAGGAGCTACTCTGCCTTTCTGCCAAGAAGCACAGAGTGAGCATCTCAGTTACCTGTCACAGGTACAGCCATTCACAGCCGCCCCCTCGCCATGCATCACTCTGGAGCTCACGGGATGGAAACCCACCTTCCACATCTGAAGGATGTCTGCTGTCCTGAAGAAACCCCTGACATCCTGAGGCAGCGGTCCTTTCTCCTGTAGCTTGCGTTAGTGTACACAACTTTTCATTCCTGCCGTGGAGAAATGGAAGTCTTTCCTCACCTCAGATAAATCACTGGTTCCCCATATGACTGAGCTGAGTGTTCAACTCACTAGTCTTGAAGAATCTCCCCTCTACTATTAGTCCATGGCTTTGAAAGAAAAGAAGGAAGTGAAGAAATCCAGGCTGACCTTAAGCAGAAGGAAGAATAAGAAAGAAAATCAAAAAGAAATCTTTAGTGTGGTCTTAGAAATCAAAAAGACAAAATTAAGTACATCTATGCTTTTGGCTCTGTGGCGGCTCATGTTACTTTCACTCTTACCATTTCCCCTTCTCTAAATTTGCTAAAAACAAGTTTAAAACAAAAAAGCAGACACAGTTTAGCATGAAACATATCAAAGCTCCGAGCCTGGGTGTGTGAGCAGCAAAAAGGCGTGTGTGCTTAGAAGCCAGTCAAAGACTCCCGTGGCCCTGCAGAACGTGATGTTATGTTAAGGGACAGAGTTGAGAACCAGAACGTCAGGACTCACACGAACCGCTGCAGCAGGTAGCTTTCGCGCAACACACTAGGCCTTTTTCCCACCAGACAGCCCCTTTTGTGGGGGTGGTCTGCTTGTAGACCACTGGGGTACCCAGGAGCTTCAATGCCTGGGAGGGAGGGGAAGCTCCTAGCAAAGGTGACTGGCGGATGCTTCACTCCTCCTCCAGGGCACAGTGAGGAGGACTCTCCCGTGTGGCTGCTCTTCCAGCGCACACTGAGGTAGGGTCCCCCACGCCTCTCCATTCCGCCCCCACACTGCTCCTGAAAAATGCCTTCTACTCAACCACAATCACCTGGTTCTTGATCTCATTCAGTGGCCCCTGGGGAACTGGAGATGTGTGAGGGTGTGAGGAGCGGTGTTTCCATCAACTGGCAGGGAAGAAGATGGAGGAAAGAGCAGACACAAGGGCCTGTGTGCACATGAGTATGTGCGTACGTGCACACGTGTGTGTGTGTGTGTGTGTGTGCGCGCGCGTGCGTGTATGTGCACTCATGCATGTGCTCACACGTAGGTGTATGCTTTCCCTTTCTTCTTCTGGTAAGGATTGCGCTATGTGTCTAAGAAACCGCATGTTATTTTATCCTAAAGTGTATTGTCTTTGTATTATTCAAACCTTAATAAATGACAAAATAGCTTTGACTGGAAAGAAAGTAAACGAAAACACAGTTTAAAGAAAGGCACCACGTGAGCCTCCAGCGGAGTAACAGGGAAGGGGAGCTAACCAGGAGAGGAGCCTCCCCTCTGGCCAGAGTCTGTCCTGCCCCGAGCCCTGCCGGCTGCCTGTGGAGGATTCTTCTAGCTGCTGTCCAAGCGCTTAACCCACGAAGCAACCGCCAAGTCGATATCATCACCACCTTCATTTCACGCTCGAGGACACTGAGACACAATCTGAGACACACAACAACAACAAAAATCTCTATTGATGGAGCACAAATAAACTGGATAAACATTCTGACTATCCCAAGGCACTAATGTTGTCATGACATTGAAGTTATTATCAATGGGCCTGGTTAGCCGTTGCTATGAGAGTAGGGACTCTAGGGTCTCAAACCCAGGACGAATGCCTGAGGTGCCCATTTAACGTACTGCAGCAGACCTGGCCGCCAGGTTCTCCCAGCATCCCTCAGCCCTACCTACCCCACCCCCTACCCTAAACTTCTCCAGCCCAGGAGCTGTGCTGCCTTCCCTGTGTAAACCAGTTGTTGTTTGTTTGTTGTTTTGTAATTCCTTTGTTCTCTAGGTTCTTCTCTCTCCCCTCCCCCTCCCCATCTCCTCACGTGGCCGGACTCTCCCAGGTGTCCCAGGCCCTGGCCACACCCTTTCGTATCTGCGGTAAACCTTCTCCTCCACCATACCTAGGAGCAGCCATGTCCTTTATTTTTTTATTTCTTTTTTTCATTCGGGGGCCAACTTTGCTATAGTCTTTCCTCAGAACCCTTAGAAAACAGCACGTGTGTAGGTTATATAAATGGCCTGGGAACCAGTGAGGCATATTTGCCTGGAGGTTACTAGCTCCCTCTGCCTTCAGTCACAGCCTTAGTCTGAATTCATATCATTCTTCTCCTTCCTGGCCACACCTGCAGGACTGACAGGGAGGCTCGCTCGGCACCATGTTGACTTGTGTCTCCCAAAAGGCATGGTAACCCCCCCCCCCGGCCCCACTACCAGCAAATGGGATCTTATTTTAAAATGGGGTCTTTGGAGATGACCCACCCTAGCCCTTGATGAGAGGGCAGGATGCCCCTGGCCTGTCTCCTTTGTCAAAGCTGGCATCTGGGGGAGTTCCCAAAAGAAAGAGAAAGCTGAGCAAGAGAAAGAAAGTAGAATGAAGAAGAGAAGGCTGGCATTTGGCAGGGGGAGGTGTGAGAGAGGAAAGAGTTGGGCCCATTGCTGTCCTTCCCTGAGCCATGCCTAGCTTTAGAGTAACTCCTCTTCCTCCCCTTTCCCTGCAACTCCTTTTTTTTCTTGTGCCTAACCTGACCTGGGAATATTGGGGAAACTTCAGTCCAAAGACAAGGCTCAGTAGACATTTTATTCAGCCCACCTTTTCAAGTTCTCTTGTTTTAATCTGAGAAATAGTGGAGTAGATTAGTTAAAAATCTTAACTCTGCTTAATCCGAAAGCCCCAAGACATTAGGCATAAGATAAAACTGCCGTGGAAACCTGAGACAACACAGAAGCCCCACAGAGGGAGAAAGGAAGGAGCAGAGCAGGAGATGGCCTACCGGAAGGTTCAAGCTCATCAGGGCATGATGGCTAACGCTCACAGCCTAAACAGTTTAACATTTTCCAGGGAGGGAGACTGATCTAAACCAACACGTATTTTATGAAGATCACAGGATCAGCAGGGTGGGTGTGATGTGGTTTAGAAGTGAACAAGACTAGGAGAGAGAAACAGTGAGGTGGTTCAGAAACCAGCCACGAGGTGTTGGTGGCCTTAGCTGAAGAACAGACCAAGGAGGCAAGAAGAGGGATGGATGCGGACACATCTTCCCTAACAGTGCTATCTAAGTGAACGTGACAGATGTGGGAGGAGAGTGGAGGTCACACTCCAATGCAGTGACTGTCCTGCAGAGCCAAGGCCTGCGGACAGCGGAGCAAGGCAAACAGTTTGCCTTGCTGGCCTTCCTCACTCTAAGAACCACTTGCAGAAATTTGAGACAAACGCCCCCCAGGATGGGCCTATCCTTGTGCAACTGAGAACACAAGCCACCCCTACCCCCAACAGCAGGAAATTTCTTTAGGCCGCTGCTGGCCTGGAGCCTCACACCAGAGCTCTCTGTTTACACAGTCAAGAGAACCGAGTCTCACATAATCGTATATGTGACAAAGGCCTCAGCTATAAGCAACATTAATGAAGACAAATGAATCAGCAGAACGCGGCAGCCTGTGCAGCCGCTCCCAGGGCCCTGCTGCATGCTGGGAGGCTGCTCTGAGGGGGATGGGCTGGCTCAGTCTGCAGCTTTGACTCTGCCTGATGGAGATATGAGATGCCTCAGGGCCAGGGCCAGCCCAGCCTGACTGAGACAGGCAGTCATACACTATGGAGGGCATTTTGAGATTCTAAGTGCATATTTGGACACTTTCGTGCAAACCATTGTAAGAGTAACGCATGCATAGAGGAGTTGGTTGTAAGGGTCTAATGGTGTTAAATAAACAAGTCCTCTATGTCCTGGAGGTTGCTGGTGGGGAAGCAGCTACTGGAATTTTAATTCCTGCCAGGCAGCAAGTAACCGCCCCCTATGAGGCATTTTTACCAAGCGCCATGAATTGGTTGTGCACACTGCTCTTAGCTAAGGCCCTTCTTGTGTCATTCCCCCGTCCACTTCTCTTTGTGACGCGGTAGAAAACATTCAGCTTTGAGACTTTTACTCCAATCTCTCCTGAGAGGATCAAAGTCGATCAAAAGAGGCAGGCATTAATAAATCAAGTTGCCTGATCTCAGAGCAACTTGGGACGCTATGACCGAGTGGCAAGACAGGCAGCCAGCAGGCTCCACCTCCGCAGGCCATGTCTGATACCCAGTACCCCCGACAGCCTCCGGCAGGGGAAACACGGCAGTCCCGAGGGGTTCCAGAGAGAGGACACCTGGTAACCAAGCAGCATGTTCTCAGAGACACCACAGGCATCACGCTGGCATTTATTCCGTGCAGTGCAAGAGACTTCGGGAGGGGTTGCCTCCGGCTCCCCAGGGTCATCTCCGACAAGGCAGGAGAAAAGGCGTCTTGTCACAGTCTACACAAAAGAGTCTTAGAAGTTTCCTGACATGACAAAACAAGCCAATATTATTAGGTCAATATGGAGGATTTGGAAGCTAACAGTGTGGAGCCGGGATGCACAGATGGCCATGTAACAACGGAATGAACTCTTGGCAAGCGAAGAATCTGGAAACAACCTAGATGTCCCTTAACTGAAGAATGGATACAGAAATTGTGGTAAATTTACACAATGGAATACTACTCAGCTATTAAAAACAAGGAAATCATGAAATTTGCAGGCAAATGGTGGGAACTAGAAAAGATCATCCTGACTGATGTAATCCAGAACCAGAAAGACACACATGGTTTATACTCACTTATAAGTGAATATTCTCATAGCCATATTGTACAGGGTAACCATACTACAATCCACAGACCTAAATAAAGAAGCTAAACAACAAGGAGGACCATAGGGAGGATGTTTGATTCTCATTCAGAAGGGCAAAAAGGATAGATACCTGAAGCAGTGGAAAAGAGGGAACAGGACAGGAGCCTACCATAGAGGGTCCTCTGAAAGGCTCCACCCAGCAGGGGATCGAAGCAGATGCTGAGACTCACAGCCAAACTTTGGACAGAGCACAGGGAATCCTATGGAAGAACGGAGAGTTAGAAGAACCAGGAGGGAACAGGAGCTCCACAAGGAGCACAACAAAGCCAAAAATTCTGGGGTCCAGGGATCCTGCAGAGACTGATGCACCAACCAAGGACCATGCATGGAGAGGACCTAGAAACCCTGCTCAGATGTAGCCCATAGACTCATTCTCCATGTGGGTTCCCAAGTAAGGGGAGCAGGAGCTGTCTCTGACATGAACTCAGTTGCCTGCTTTTTGATCACTTCCTGCTGGCAATGCGGCCTTGCCAGGCCACAGAGGAAGAGGATCCAGGCAGTCCTGATGAGTCTTGATAGGCTATGGAGGAATGGCAAGGGAGGATCTTCCCTATCAGTGGATTGGGGGAGGGTGTTGGGGGGGAGAGGGAGGAGATGAGGGAGGGAGCTACAATTGGGATATAAAGTAAATAAATTGAAAAATAAAAATAATTTTTTTTAAAAAAAGAAAGAAAACTTGGCAGGTGAGTAAAAGGATTTTGCATCTGACAGTGAAGTAACAGCAGGTCTCGTGCCCTGTGGAGGAAATCCTCATGATTCAGTAAGAGAAAGTAAGTTAAGTGACAGATCCACTGTCATCAGCAACCCTCTACAGAGAATTTTCCCTTCATGACACTCAGATTGATTTTCTCGTTCCCTGGAAGGAGGTGGAAGTGAACAGAAAGCATAAATATCTTTTAATAATGCTGGGCGGGCCAATGTTAGGATACGTGTGTACAGGAGAAATGAGCAATACAAATAAGACACTTGGGAAAACAGGTTTCCAGCATCAACAGCGGGAACACGAGTCAATAAAGCTTGGGTGAAAACAGTGTAGGGCATTGTTCAGTAGGATCTAGCTAGCAGCCACACCCCACTCCGTGGAGGCAGAGAGAGGCTTAGTCGCCCGGGGCTCATCTCACTCCAATTTCCTCTTCTCCTTAAGACAAAGGGTTGGACTAGATGAACTCAATGGTCCCTTCTGGCCTGCAGATGCTACTGTTTGTTATGATTTCCCAAGAGGTACCAGGTCATCATTAGCCCAAAGCTGTGGAACATTGTGCTCCGTAGGAGGGTCCAGGACAGGGTCTCCTGAGCCAGGGCTAGGTTTTACTTCCCTGGTATTTGTTGCATGATTTATCAGCTCTTCAGAACCAAATAAAAAGGTATCACTTTATTTGGAACCTAACTTAACACTTTTTAAAGCACACAGCTCGTGGCTCAAAATGCACCTCTCTCCAGGTGGGTCAAAAATCTCTTGGCCCCCAAACTAGAAAGTACTGGGTTGATTGAATGATTCTAGTCTGGCCATTTTCATGCCCTGAAACATTAAGTAGCGATTGAGAAGAATGAGGAGGCTGAATACAGACTCACGTGAAAAGACAGCCACAGTCTGCTATTTAAAAAGATAAAGTAAATGGCAAGGCTGGGAAATGGCCCTTACTGCGAAAGCAAGAGGAGCAGAGTTCAAATCTCGGGTTAGACTCCACAGCGCCTATAAAGAAGCTGGGAGTAGCATCACACACTCACACCCTGGCTCCGGGGAGACAAGGATAGGTGGGTTCCTAGGGCAAAGCGCCAGCCAACCTAGCCTAATTAGTGAGGTCCAGGCCAAGTGAGAGGCTCTGCGTCAAAGAACAAGCTGTATACTCCAGAAGAGTGTCATCTGGGCTCCGGCCTCCTCTCTTTCTCTCTCTCTCTCTCTCTCTCTCCCTCTCCTACACGCGCATGCTGCACGCGCACACGGGCACACACACATTTTTAATAAGGTAAATAGCAGAAAAGAGCCAAATGGCAGAAACTGCCCAAGTATTTTTTGATACACAAGTAGGAAAAGTGTCGTGTACGCAACCATTTCTGAAAGAAAGAAATCAACCATGATGCTATCATGACAGACACAAACACTTGTGTGTTCCACACATATGAAGTACTAGAACACTCAAATTCATGGAGTTAGAGTGCAGCACACTGCCGGTCCAGGGTCGGGGGCAGCAGAGAGGATGTGAAATGGGGACAGTTTCAGTTCGAGAAGATGAGAACCGTTGTGGGGAGGGGTAGTGGTGATGGTTGCGGCACAGCATGGCTGTGGTTAGTGCCACTGAACCACGTACTTAAAATGATTAAAATGGCAGAAGTTATGTTGTACATATCGAAATACATTAACGTATATTTGCCACGTGTAAAAAAGTAGGTGGCAGAACAGAATGGCTGTCCTCAAACTGGTCCAGAATTCAAAGCATCTCATCACAGACTGTCAGGGAGTAGGATCCAGAACCCCTGGGTCCGCTGCTGTGTGGAGAGACCAAGCGGCTGGTGTTTTAACCCATCTCCTGCACGCTGATGGATTTGAGTATTTTGAGGATCACTGTCTCAAGGCACGATTTCTTAACCTTTATTGCATATTAAAATCACCTAGAAAGATGTTAAAACTCCCATTTCCCAGACCACACTCCCTGTGAAATGTATCAGCATCTCTGGGACTCTGGGGACCAAGTGTTAGGATTTTGGAACAAAACCTGTTTCTGGGTTGCCTAGCAACTTATGATGTCATTATGTGTTGCCTGCCAGGTGGCCAAACCTGGAAGGCATGGTTACCTTGCCCCTTAAAGTTACAATCCGACAGGTGGTCTCTCTCTTGGTTCTTTCTCTCTTGGCCTCTCTTGGTCTCTCTTGGCCTTCTCCCCTTTCTCTATCCGGGCGCCTCTCTCTCTCTTTCCCCATCTTTCTTCCCCCTATCTCTTTCCCCCTTCTCTCTTTTCCCCATCATGTCCTGCTCTCCCTCTTTTCATATCCACCTAATAAACCACTTTCATACTAGATCTGTCATATGTCTAATCGTCTTTATTTAATTTGTCCCATAACCTTACAGCAAGCATTGGGAGAACCCCTCATTTATAACAATGTGCAGCCAGAGAGTACATCGTTGTAAAGGTAAATGTCTGCCTGCTGCCAGCCAGCCATCTCTCAGAGCTACAGGCCTCACGCCAGGAATAGCTTCTTGCAGACGCTGAGAGGAGAATGACCAACAAGGAACTAGGCACATCTGTCCCTCTCAACTGTCAAATAGATTTTCAGACATGCTAACATACTCCAGACATTCACATTCAATAAACTGAAAGTTTTAAAAGCACATACCAGGCAGGGAATGTAACTAGCCATTCTTGTCAAAAGATGGAAGCAGGCTTAATTGTTTAAAATAACAAAATATTTTAAAGTCTTATTTAGCCCAGACTCGAATTTCTCATTTTCCTGTCTCCACCTCCTAGTGCTGGGATTACACCATGTGTTTTCATGTGAGGCTGGGGACTGACCTGGCTTTAGGCATGCTAGGCAAGCACCGGGCTATGTGCCCAGCCATGGCAGAGTTAGTTTTTAAAATCCATAGTATCAAAATGCACATAACTTGAAAGCTTCTGGTCATGTTCTTCCTTCAGTCCTATTAGCACACCTGTGGAGATAAGCTGACACATTTGGAGCCTGTTGTGGATATATTTCTGAGTGCCCTCCCTTGCCGAGTTTCTGGAACAGTCCGTGAGAACCTCTGGGAAGCGTTTGCAATCTTGGTCCTAGGAACAGCTGGGATGGCCAGGCTGCCACAGCGAAGCACATCCAGGTACACTGCAGCAGCCCACCTGAGCCGGTTCCTGGCACGCGGCAGAAAAACCACAGGACCACTGATGCTCTGGGGCTATATGATGTGCCCCACACACTCAGACCCATGCCACAGCGGCCACCCTCCTGGCTTCTAGACCTGCATTGTCCTCCATGCATGCTTGACTACCAGCAACAAAAAGTAAAATGGTCACAGTCTCTCTCAACATACTGAAGTCTAGTTTAAAACATGGATATGCTGGGGAGCAGGAAGAACGGGGGTCACTTCTTTTTTTGTAGCATCTGGATAAAAGCTCCTGTTCTCTGAGAGGCTCCACCCAGCTGCGTATAGAAACAGATGCAGAGACTCACAGCCAAGCATTAGGGGAAGCTCAGAGAGGCTTGTGGAAGAGGTGGGGGAAAGGATAGAGAGACCCGGAGGGAACAAGAACTCTACAAGAATACCAACAAAGTCAACTAACAGAAGACAGTGGGGGCTCAAAGAAACTGAACCAACAACAAAAGAGCATGCATGGACTGGACCTAGGCCCCCTACACAAATGTAGGTCATGGGCTCCTCAGGGTGCCCTAGCTTTTAGAGCAAGGGCTGTCTTTTGGACCACGTTTTGTTGCCTGCTTTTGGACCACTTTACCCTAGCTGGGCTGCCTTGTTGGTGGGAGGGGCGGGTTGGTGGGAGGGGCGGGTTGGTGGGAGGGGCGCTCCCCTTTTCTGAGCAGAGGGGGAAGAGGAAAGGAGAGGGGTGGGAGGGTGGAACCAGCCTAAGAGGAGAAAGGGGGCTCCGTTAGGGATGTAAAATGAATAAATTAAAAAAAAAAAGCTTCAGAGGTCCTGCCCCAGAGACCAGATGTGGTATTAGACTTCGCAAAGGAGAAGGTCACCTTAGGCTGAACAGCAGTAACTGCCCAAGTGGAGGGCAGGAAGAAGCTGCAGTTGGTCCCCAAAGAGCGGGTCTTCTCCTGGAGGTGGACACCGGCTCATCGGTGGTCAGGCCCACAGCACAGTCTATGGTATCCAAGCCCAGCTGGTTGCCTGGGTTCACAGGGGTAGGGCAGAGAAGAAACAGCCGCAGTGGGTAGGCAACTGTCCTTGTTTATACTGGCTCTGAGTCATTGTGTACTGAAGGCCTTTCTGTTTCCTGGAAATGCTGCCCTAAACCTTGTTTTCTCTCCCTCCCTCCCAGAGAAGCAAAGGAGACTCCAGGGTTATAATAAGGGCCACACCCAGGTGGCATCGGGAGGGCCTGGGGCTCAAAGTCCAAGGCCAGCCCTTCCACATCATAGGCAGCGAGACTGACCACTGGAGGCCTTGGTGTCTGGATCCCGGGACTCATTGCATCCCACTGCCCTCTCTCTGGGTCATCAGACCCCGGGGCTTTCCAGCCTATGGACATCCTGAGAAGCAGGGGGAAGTCCTGGGACAGAAAGAAGGTGGGGGGTGAGGGGTGGAGATGCGTACATGGACTAACCAGTCCACAGCCTTGGCATCCACTTGGAAGGATGTCAGACATCTGGGGCCTCGATTCTTCCCCATCCATGCCCCCCAAGCCAATATTCAGACTTAAATATTCCAGACTCCTCCTATCCCATTTCTCCCACACTTTAAGTCCCCCAGACCTGGACCTGGGTTATTTTGTTCAGAAATCAAGGTTGCAATGCAAGACATGTATTCTCATAATCGGATTTCTAAAGACTGAATGCAGACAGCGTTGCATTCAGCCTGGCTGTGTGTCACTTCCGCCTGCCCATGTGTCGAATCCGCAGCAACATGCTTATCCCTTCACAGCGCACAGCAGACGAGTCCAGGCACATCAGCAGGCCCCCTCTGCAGCCAGCCAGTAGTGCCAATTTAGGAAAAATAAAGTCAGAGGAAACCTGTAGAAAAGTCCTGTGAGGGTGAGAGCTACCACATGTGCCAGAGCCCTGGGACAAGCCTGTGATAATAGGAGTGGCGGTTACTATAACGCTTATCACCTTATCGCTGTTCCTATGTGCTGTGCATGATTCACGGGCCCGTGGCTACCCTGGGGGACTCTGGAAAACCACCCTCGCTCCAGAGCAGCCCTCAGGCAGCTCCCTGGAGGACAGTTCCTTCTGCCGGCGCTAGTCCCCTGACAGGCACATTTTAACCCTCCAACCTCAACATTCTAGGTCAAGTGTTGGGCAGCTGTAGGCCTGGGTCTACTTCTAGCCATCACTATAGAAGCTGTGTTCTTTAAAGAGTAGCCAGCCCCTGGCAGCTGCCAATAAACGAGCCAAGATTCTGGAGTAACCTGGCAAGGAGTGGCTCTGTAAGACCCAGGAGGCAAGACTGGTTAGCTCATGGCTTGACTCCTACCGGTTGGGTGAGAAGGGTATCTCAGTTTGTAAAAACGCAAAATGTTAAAAGTCCTAAATGAAAACAACGATGTTGCTGCTTTTATAGAACAACTTGTCCTGGATACTGTCAGAAAGCACACATGTCCCGTCTGAATAAGTGATGTCCAACTGTTAGTGTACGTGAGTATTTTTCCAGATAGTCTGTCCTGAGGGCATGGGGAATGGAGTACAAATAGCATTGCATAGCTGTTGACTGCACCGGGGGCCACATTAAGCACGGGGTGTCCAAAGAGTTGCTGCACTGTCACATGCTATCTCCACAGCAGACTCTTCAGGGCCACATATCACTACAAATAGAGAAACAAAGGCTGGGGACAGTCAAGTGAGTTCTTTGGCAGTGAACCCTAGTTAGAAACACATTTGTCTGACTCCAAAGACTGAAATGACAAAGAATGCACTAAGCTTTCTTTATAAAATTGTGATAATCTTCAAGGAGATACTGCATAGCTTCTCTCAGCTGGGATTTGGGACACGTGACATTTTCTTTCTTTTTCTGCCCCCCCATAACCCCAGGTAAATCAGAATGAGTGTAGATGTGTCCCAAGTGGAGTTGGTCTTCAACTGTGTCTTGGTTACTTTTCTATTGCTGTGAAGAGACATCATGACTGAGGCAACTAATAAAAGAAAGCATTTAAAGGTGACTTGCTTATAGTTTCAGAGGGTTAGATCATGACCGTCATGGCAGGGAACACAGCAGCAGGTAGGCAGGCATGGTAGAGCAGCTGAGACTTCCCACCTTGGGACACAACCACCAGGCACAGCAGGACTTATTGGGAATGGAGTGGGTTTTTGAACCTCAAAGACTACCCCTAGTGCCATAACCCTTCCAACAAGGCCACGCCTCCTAATACTTCCCAAATAATTCCATTAACTGGGGATGAAGAATTCAAATATATGAGCCTATGGGGGTCATTCTATTCAAAGAGCCTATCCGCTGCTAGTCTGTGGATGAGCACCACTTCTGGACCTATCTTTCAGCCAGCACAGATTGGCTATACAGATTCAAACACCACATTGATCCAAACTGGCTACCAAGTCTAGCCCACAGGTGTCTCAGCCAGGAGTGCCATAAGAGATCCTCTAGAGACTTCCTGGAGCTCCTGAGTTGATCTGTGCCTAGATTCATCATTCCAACTGGCCAATGCCAATTCTAGACCTCACAGGTCTAATGAAAGCAGCGCTTCAGCCTGTTCAAATGGTTTCCCTTATGTTAGGAAGGACCTGAAGCTGCAAGCAATTAGCACTGACTCTGTGAGACCAGGGAAAGATGATCAAGTGTACAGACACTTACAATGACTGTTTTTGTCCATATGGAAAGTTGGTATGTTGTGTGCATGGTAAAAAAATAAATCTTCAGATATGTTCTTAAAGCCTACATTTTTAATTGGAGTTTTGAATATTATTCTAGGAAAAGCAGTATAGCTCCTTTCGCATCAGAAGGAGAGCTGTAAATAAAAACCTGCTGGAACCTTCAGTAAAAAATTAACAAGGTGAATGAACCTGTGCACTAGTGCAAATTAATCAAGCTGCACAAATGACAGTTTTGATCAGTCATGGGATCTCAGTTCTCGAAGGGGCCTTGGAAATCACCTGCCCTAAGAGCAAGAATTGTATAAAACAAAGGGCAGCCCAGAAGAACCCTCTTGGCTGGAAAGTGAACAAAGAAACAAAGAGCGGGGAGGCAGCATGTACAGTGGTGGGAAGCTCGGCCTGGGTTCAAAGCTCTGCTTTTTGATGGTAGCATAAGCCAGGCTGACTGGACCTATAGCAGCGTCTTTACTCCTTGGGGTCACCAGACACCTAACATCTTCATGTTAAGGCAGGAAAGATTTGTCTTTGGGCGAACGTTTTAAGGCGGCTCTGTCACACCTACCATGGGGGAAAGGCATGGTGGCGGGAGTGTGAGGTGACCAGCCACACTGTGTCTGCAGCCAGGAAGCAGGGAGCAATGAACGCAGAGTGTCTGTTTGCTGCCTCCTTGGTTAAACCTTCCTGGAGACCCCTACAGGCTCAGAGTGTCTCCCTCTTGCTTCTCAATGTGGTCAACAATGACAATTTACCATCACACTTTCTACCTTTGTAAAACAGGGAGCTGCAGCATGAGATGACCCCAAATCTTAAAGGAGACAATCCATAAAAAAAAAGAGTGCATGACGCCTGGGATAACACGCTAACCAGGACATGGGCACCCAGCAAATCTCAGCTCCCTAGGAAAGAGAACCCCCAAATAAGACAGCTCTATTTACACTGCAGTCTTTCTCTTCTTAGCTGCCCATGGAATTAAAAACAAATTGTAGGACTCTAAAGCACTCAGGTTTCTAAGGAGAGCAAGGCATGATCCCCACGACCTTCTCTAAACAATGACCGCCTTTGAGGAGAGCCAGGCTTTTCCTAAAAATGAAGGCAGATCTGATTTGTGAGACAAATGGTCAGTCTCCTATTACACTGTATGAGGGCCATAAGCTGCTTCCGTGGAGTCTCTTCATCTTTTAATGGGTAGTGTGGATGTGTGGCGTGTTCTCATATGTGTGGACACATGTGTACGGGTTCATATACACATCTGTGCATGGATGTGGAAACATAATGTTGGTGGGAATCTTCTTTCGTCTTTCACCTTATTCTTTTTTATTTCTTATATAATTTTTTATCAAAAATATTTTCCTCATATAGTTTACTCTGGTCACAGTTTCCCCTTCTTCAACTCCTTCCAGATCTTTCCCACCTTCTCACCCACCAAATCCACATCCTTTCTTTTTCGCTTTCATTTAGAAAACAGACATCTTAAAAATAAAAAATAAAGACAAACAAAGAACCAAAGAGAAAGCACAGGAAACACATTCTGAGAGAGAAATACACACACATTCCCATACACAGAAATCACATAAAAATACAAAATTTTGGAAACCACAATATAGGAACAAAAACCTGTAGAGTAGAAACAAAACAATATGCCTGGACAAAGTATTATGAGGCAAAAAAAAGCCTTGAAACATTCCATTGAGTTTGTTTAACGTTCATCATGTTCCGCTGGGCATGGAGCCTGCTCTCAAGCGTGGTTTGTACACCAAGTGGTGCTGTGCTGGAGAAAGCTAATTGCTCTTTCGTGAAAGGTTATCAGTTAGAGACAGCTTATGGGTTAGGGACGTGGACTTGAGTTCAATTCCCTCTCAGTCCTGGGACCCCTGCAGGCTTTGTGCACGCTGCCACAGTCTCTGTGAGGTCATAGCACATCGGTCCTGCTGGGTTTAGAATCTTCTTGGTGTCTTCCATCCCCAGTGGCTCTTAGAATCCTTTTGGCCCCTCTTCTGCAGAGTTCCCTAAACCCTGAGAAGAGGGACTTGATGAAGCATTCCCACTGAGGGCTGAGTATTCTAAAGTCTCTCACTCTCCACACATTGTCCAGTTGTGGGTCTCTGTATTATTTTCCATCTGCTGCAGAAGGAAGCTTCTCTGATGATGGCTGAGCAAGACACTGATCAATGGGTATAGCAGGTTATCTCTGTCTAACACATAGCTCTTAACATGGTTAGTTCTTTAGCTACCTCGCTCTGGGAATGCTCTGTATCTAACTTCTGAGGTTAGAATTTGCTGTATGATAAGACTTTTCCTGGGGAAGTGTGACATACATCTACTCACCCCAAATAGGGAGCCCACGACAGACCAAAATACGGATACCACCAAAGGTCAACTTGAGGAATCAATGGGGTTACTTACAGAATATGGGTGGGGTTACTTAAGGAGCAGAGATGACTCAAAGGCAGCTGTATCACCAAAGCCCACCCCAGCACAGATGAAAGCTCACAAAAACTATCTGGGAATCTGGAGCACACTGCTCAGCCTGCAGGCAGTGTAAACAGTTGGAAGAGGTCCTTTCTTTGTGGCTCAGTTGGCTTAAGGATCCAGGCAGCTCGGATTTTAGAAGGTGTATCTCATAGCCCAGGCTGGCCTTGAGCTGACTAGGTAGCTGAGGACGACCTCGAACTCTTGATTCTCCTTCTACCTCCCAAATGCTGGGGTTACACCCTGAAAAGACTTGCGAAGATAAGTCTCAGCACAAAGAAGAGTTATTTGCCCCAGAGGGACAGAGGTCAGGGAACAAGACACAAACACAGGAGATAGAAGATGAGGGAGAAATGGAAGGGAACAGAGAGAAATGAGAAGTGGTGTGTGTCCCAGAGGGACAAAGGATTGCCACTGGAGAGAGAGGACAGACATGGCACACAGGATAATCACAACTTATAAAGGGGAAGGGAGAACCCTGTGTTAGGATGAGGTGTTTAATTTTTTTAATTTAATGTAATTTATTTATTTTTATATTAAGAGGTGTTTAATTTTAACTGGGCATGTTAATTAGGTAAAGTAAAGGGGGGATTTTTATTGCTGGACTTCAATACTTTGATAGCCAGACCTTGGTAGCCAGCCTCAGGGGAAGGAAGTGGTCAATAAGGAAATAGAGCTTGGGTGACCACTAGCTTTAAGAATGTAATCTTGAGTAAAGAATTAGAAGAATAATAAGAATTAGAAGAAGAAGAGTTAGAAGGAGGAGGTAATAAAGCAGTTTTTAGCAAGGCAGAGGGAATGGGGGAATTTGCCATGCGTGACACTATTTCTCTTGTGAGATCTTGGACAGAAGATCTAAACTCTCTGCCCTGCAGTTTTCTCATACATAAGTTGCTGTGGTGGGCTAGTACAGGACCTGCCACACAGCTGATGTCAATACATGCATTTCTTTCACATTTGTGATATTAATAAGCAGCTCTATTCTCTGAATAGAAAATGATCCAATGTACTGTCCTGTTAGGAAGCTTAGCTACTCTGACCAAGGTGAAAAAATAGATGGCATTCTCTACCCAGCACCTCAGCTACGGGGGATTGGGGAGTTGTCAGGAATTATAATTTCTCAAACCCCAGACCTAGAGTGGCAGAAAAGAAAGATGTACTTTAAGGGAGAGACAAGTGTCTACATCCTATTTCTGCAACAGATAATCCCCCCACCCATGTGTCCGGCAAATCATCTGGCATTTAATTATATCTCTAACTCCAGATCTTCAAATTAAGGGCTTTCACTGGACAGAATCCCAAAAGTCCTTATCCATGTTTCTGTAGTTTGGATTATGTTACACCTTAAAACGTTTGACCATGCTCTACTTCCAGGCCACACCACATCGCGATTTGTTTCTCAAGTTCCTGGCTCCCTCTACACTGAGGGTGTGCACCCAGAATGCCAACGGCCAAGCTGTCACGACTTCACCTTCTGCTCACTCCGAGACCACCTGAGGCCATGTGTGCTGGGAGCGAATAGATCTGCTGCAAAGATAAGATCCTATGGTGAAGATGAGATTCTGATGAGCTTAAGGCAGGGAAAAGCCCCTCCAGTCTGGTTTAGGCCTAATTGATGACGCATGAATCAAAAGCCTCCTACACATCTTTAGGTTGTAGTAGTTCCCTGTGGCTGATAAGAATATCCTGTAATGCTCCAATTGAATCACTCTCTCACTAGAAATATTTTTGTTCAGAGCAGAAAATAAAATGGGGGCACATGCCAATCATAGTCTCTATACTCAAGCTGTTGGGGATGACATCTCTGGCTGTTTAGAGTAAGATTTCACACACTGTTCCTGTGATTCCCCAGGCCAGTGGCTTCAGCATGTTTTGCACCCGGTAGAGCAGGAGCTCTCCGAGGGCAGAGATAAAAGCTTGTTCATATCTGGGACCAGCATTGGCACACTGTACGCACTGGATACTTGGCTAGGAATACAATGACAAAATACCTCAGGCTGGGGAGCTGAATACCTCTATTTTCTCACAGGAAAAAGAAAAGACTTAAAGTTTGAGATCAAGATGTCTCAGGCTGACGTCTCCTGTGACCTCTTGTGTAGCTCACAGGGGTGGGGGTCTTCTCTCTTCTTCCTAAAGCCTCTTCTGTGAGCCTGTCTGCTTGAATTTCACAATTTTATAAGGGTGCGCCAGCCAGAGAGGGTTAGGAACCAACTCTATTCATTTCATCAAGTATCTCGTTAAACACCCTGGCTCTACGTAGCCATGTTCAAAGTCACTGAGGGATAGGGCTTTTCTACAGGATCTGGAGCAAGGGTGGTGTGGGGTCATAGTTCAGCTATACTGCCGCTCAGGACAGTAAGGTTTGTGTGCATGAAGGTGGAAGGGGGGCATAAGGAAGGATGGGTAAAGAGGGAAACAAACAGCCAGGTGACCAATAAATAACTGATTGAGTGAATTTATAGACTAAATAATAATATATGGACCTACACTGGTGGAGATTTTGCATGTGTGCAGGTACACACGTGAGTCTATGTGTATGTGCTTGTGTGCAAGAACATCTCAAGGGTTTTCAGTCACATGTCTTAATCCAGGCTTATATTTAAAAACATTACCAAATTCTATCAAGCTGACAAAAAGGTAGCCATACTAGGACCCACCAATGGCAGTTCCCTGACCTAGTCATTACCATCTGCAACCACTTCTGGTAGCTCAAGTATCATCTACCTTTCCACAAACGCCTACACTCTTTGGACCCTCACATCACAGAAAGAGCGTGGTGTCAGGCAGATCTGCTGCCTGGCACTTTATTGTTTACTTGCTTTTCACTGAGGCTTGTCCATATTTAGCTCCTAGGTTACCTCAGTCCTTTGGCTCTGTTCTACAACCTTTGTCCTTACAGAGCGCTGGGGAGATGGCTCCGGAGTTAAAGCTGCACAAGCAAGAGAACAGAAGTCAGATGTCCAGAACTCATGGAGGAGATGGCTGGGCATGGCAGCCGGCCTGTAATCCTGGCCTCAGTGGGCAGGGACAGGGAATCCTTGGGGCAAGCTGGCTAGTGAGACTCAGCATACCCAGGAGTTCTGAACTGGACCAAAAGATCCTGCCTCAAGGAATAACGCAAAGAGCAATTGAGGGCATATCCCAGTATCAACCCCAAGCCTTCACATGCACACATACTGAATGTACATTCACATATGTACACACAGGTGCAAGCATGCATAGACACATATACATGTCACATACATCACACAAATACACATCACATACGTACACATGAAAAGAAAATGAACAAAAGCATCCCCATGCAATTACAGGGAAGAAGGAAAATGCCCATTTGGCATCGAAGTGGATCTCCTTCTGATACATTTTTTTGAAGCAGAAATTCAGCAGCCAGTGTAAAACTATCAGGGTGGGTGTGGATCTGTGTCCCGCACAAAGAAACCATGCACTCCTTCATCATGCCCTGTGATGCCCTGTGTCATCTTGCTGGCTATGATTCTGACTCAGAGTTGCTTTAGTGCCAGGCTACATCACAACAGGAAGTGCTGCCTAAGATCAAGCCCGGCTCTCTGAACGAACATGCTGGAAATAATATGAGGCTCATTCTTTCATTAGTATCATGAGTCATGTGGACACTAATTCACTCATTCCTTTACCTCCAGGAAAAATTATTCAACAGACAAAGCAGGGAATGAGTGTCCCTTGAAGCAAGTGCGGTGATTTTTTTGAAGTTCTGTTATAACGTATACTATTTCCGCACCTAAAAACAGAGAGATAAATGGATAGAGTAAGTTCTATCTGTATGAGAATTAGACATTAATATTTAAAGACAAATTTATTGCAGTCCTTTATCAGTGACAGTGATGAATTGCTGTAACTTTGACCTCTGGGCAGATTGGCTGCCACAAACCTGGGGGATACCCTCTGCTGTCTTCCCCAGGGGCTTTCTGTGACGAGGTAGTGTATCTCCATGGATGCCATTAGGCCAGATGCCATTGACTTAGATACATGCGTAGGAGGCCTGCTGAAGAGTCATCAGTTCCTCCCAACTGTGGACTGATTTTCTTTATCCCCATTCCCACACACCTAGACATTTTTACCGGACACTGAACAAATACATTTGTGCTATAAAACTTCCTGTCAGGAATTTAAACCAACCGATTTCTGACCTTTCTCTGTCTGTCTTTTAAAAAAATATATTTTAACTGTCCCGTTTCAGACATGTTTTATTGCGAACCATTTCACATTCTTTTTAAAAAGTCGCTATGTAAATCACACTGGAAGAAAACCCCTCAAGCCGGAGCAGTTCTCACAGAGCATGAATGGAGCAGAAGGCTGGCTCCCTCAGGCCCACCTGGCTGGGTGCACCTGTCACTTCCCTGCGAGGCTCTGTGCCCTGTGGGCTGAGGAATGCAGGGAGAACCATGCATAGGGCGAGGATCCCTGTCACGCCACTCAGGCGTGTTCTGCTGGCAGCCTCTCATCACAGAGGGACAAAAACACAGTGGCAGGAGCCGCTCCATGGACTATTTCTTGGCCATCTAGACTGGCTCTCAGAGTGGCAGAAAGAAACTCTATCATCATATGACTTGCAAGGGGAAGGTAAGGGGATATGAACAGACTGCATTCTCGAGACTGTGAGAAACCATAGCTCCACAACTCCA
>CM053765.1:57887311-57916077 GCA_028658305.1 Pachyuromys duprasi
TCTGCTGGCAGCCTCTCATCACAGAGGGACAAAAACACAGTGGCAGGAGCCGCTCCATGGACTATTTCTTGGCCATCTAGACTGGCTCTCAGAGTGGCAGAAAGAAACTCTATCATCATATGACTTGCAAGGGGAAGGTAAGGGGATATGAACAGACTGCATTCTCGAGACTGTGAGAAACCATAGCTCCACAACTCCACAAAAATTAAAGTGATTGGAAGGCTAAATCCTGTGGGGGTTAAAGTTCACCACAGGGATCATGGAGAAACCAGGGTTGGATTCTGTTGTTTAAGAACAATTATGCAAAGCTCACCTCCACCTTGAATCGTGCATGGTCAGACCAATCATATGACTACTGGCAATGAGATGAAATGGGGCAGAGAAAGCCTCCAATACAGCACCTGAGCTTTGGTGGATGCTCAGCAAAGGTTAGCCATTAGTGCTAACACATAAGTCATGAGGCCAGATGCTCTGTGAAACCTTGGTCATGGATTTTAATCATACAGAATTTCATTTTAGAAGAACTGGACATTATGTTCGCAAGACTCCAAGACCAAAAGAAGGAGTTTTCAGTTAAGAGCAGAGACCCTGGCCTTCACCTTGAGACAGAGATAAGCAGGATGTTTTGCCAAGCTCCTTCTTTTTGTTTGTGTGAGGATCACACAGAGGTGGTTAAGGTAAACAAGTTTGACTTCTCAATGAACCCCTTAATTTTACTGAGGTGCTTTGCTACGACTTAAGAAAGGAATTGTGGAGTAAATCAGGTTGTGGCAGTTTTTACTGACAGCCCCCTCAAACTGATCCTGTGTGGTGTGTGTGTGGTTTCTTTTCAATCCTCACTCCCCACTCAGAAACTGTTCGACTCTGCTGGTGGGCTCTGGCATTGGTGTATGTTCAGGACAAGAAAAAGAACAGAAGAAGCAGTGGCCTCCTGATGTAGCGTATGACACAGTTAATTTAGAGATAACACCATGAAAAGAGAGTTTTTCAGTTCTTACTTGGTTTTCATCTTCTTTATCAAGAACAATCTTTGTGCCAGGAAGAAGAGCAAAACTCCAGCCAAGAGGAAATGAAAGTCTGAGATAGGTCAGAGATAGGAGAGCACCTGCCTACTGCCTCTAAGTCTCTGGGCTCAAATGAATGGCATCCCAGAGCTGTCTGAATTCTGAGCATGTATCCAGATACTGCAGTAAGAGAAGCATCAACAGCCAAGAGAGAGAAAGAGCCCAAGGACACTGTAAAAACAAGAAATCGTGATAGAAATTTCTGACATTCCTGGCAAAGCAAAGATTTCACTTTAGTAGTTCTGGTCTCTTGTTTAAATGCAGCCAATTCTTCAGCCCTAGCTGACCAGAACAGCCAGATTCTTAATTTAAAATACTGTGCAGCCCCCCCACCCCAAAGAGTCTTTAAAGGATGCTCAAACTTCCCTCTAAAATCTCAGAAGCCAGACCTCCATTGTCCACACTGCTCTCAGCATTGTCTTCTAAGTTCCCACAGTAGCTCCTTTAGCTCTAAACCAGCAGTTCTCAACCTGTGGGTTGAGACCCCTTTGGGGATTGAGCAACCCTTTCACAAGAGTCACCTATCAGATATTCACATTACAATTCATAACAGCAGCAAATGTACAGTTAGGGAGTAACAACCAAAATAATCTATGGTTGGGGGCGGCACAACATGAGGAGCTGGATTAAGGGTTTGCCGCATTAATGCTGTAAACACTCAATGGCTTTTCTATCCCATAGTTTCTTCCTCCATAATCCTCCCCAAAACAAGATGGCCAGGTCATCCTCAGAAATACCCTATTTCTGGTACCAATTTCTGTCTTATTGGGGTTTTTATTGTGATAAAACACCATGATCAAAAGCAACTTTGGGAGGAAATGGGGGTTATTTCATCTTACAACTAACTCTCAGTTTACAGTCCATTGCTGAGGGAAGTCAAGGCAGGAGATTGGAGGCAGGAAATAAATTAAAGCAGACACCATGGAGGAATGCTGCTTAGGGGCTTGCTCCCCATAGCTTGCTCCTCTGGCTTGCTCAGCCTGTTTTCTCATACTATCTAGGACCATGGGCCAGGGGGTGGTACCATGCACAGTGGGTTGGGTCTTCCCACATCAATCATTAATCAAGAAAATGCCCTACAGACTTGCTTACAGGCAATCTGATGAAGGCATCTTCTCAACTGAGAGTCCTCCTCCCAGGTAACTCTAACTTGTGTCAAATTGACAAAAACAAAAACAAAACAAAACAAACAAAAACTCTAGCCAGGATACTGACATAATCTGTAAAAATGGCAAGATGGTAACATATGAAAACCAGGGAAGCATGGTATAGTTCCAAAATTTTCAGAGAGACTAACTCCTTGATTCTATTAAAAGAACCTTCTAGCCTGGCATGGTGGCGCACACCTTTAATCTCAGCACCCAGGAAGCAGAAGCAGATCTAAGTTTGAAGCCAGCCTGGTCAACAGTGAGTTCTAGGCCAGCCAGGCCTATATAGTGAGACTCTATGTCAAAACAACCAAACAAAGCCTCTAGTAAAATTCTAGCACAGAAGAGACACAGTTTGGACCCAGGAAGACTGTCTGCCTAAGCTCACATTTTAGAGGCAGTTGCTCAGATGGTAACGATGTTCCATACCACTGCCTAGTCAGAAAATATCATCAGACAAGGCTGTGTAGTCTCCATGGAGCTGGCATGGATAGGTAGACTCTGACAGAACCACTGAAGAGCCCTAGGGCAGCTGCATCTATAATGCCCAGGGAGTAGAGGGATTTCAACAGCTCACTGCTCAGTCATGGAAACCTGTCTTCCACAGGGAAGGTGACTTGGAGGACAAAGGCAGTGTGCTGACATCTGCTGGGTAAAAACCAGGAAACAGCTGCTGAGATAGCGGGCTTGAGACCTCAAGCTGTGAAAGTGGAGAGCTTGTGTTTGAATTTCAGTCCTACCACTAAATTACAAACATAGCAATGTGTACATATACACATAGTTTAAACAAACTTCTACCACTCAAAGGTGACAATGTTTCCCCAAAAGCCACAGACTATCTAACAAAACAATGTGTACATATACACATAGTTTAAACAAACTTCTACCACTCGAAGGTGACAATGTTCCCCCAAAAGCCACAGACTCTCTAACAAAACCTCAGTGCTGGGCATGGGAATTCTCCATCTCAAGTTGTTGGTCAGGAGAGTCCAAGACACCCCCAAACAATACAGGTTATTATCATTGCCCTTCGTTGCCTCCCAGAAATTGAAGGTATGATCCTGTCATTAAAAATACCACACGCTTTGGACAGGGGACTTGGTGGATTACTGTTGGAATTGATTGTGGAAGCCTCCACCCCAAGGACTAGCTCTCATAGTGCTTGAAGGAGCTAGTTGAGCTACCAAGAGAAGAAAGCTCTCAGTAGTCTTACCCAGCCGTGATGCCTTCAAACCACAACAATGACTAGAATGGCAAGATACCCTGGAAGGCACAATAGTGGAACTGCTGTCCTGGCAATCACTAACACCCATCTGATTGGACCAATGGCTAATCAATTTGAGGGAACTCATGTCTGGTACTGTAAACCTAGTGCACTACCCATATGGCTTACAGGTTAGCATCACAGTCTACCACTGAAGGAAGTCAGGGCAGAAACTCAAGGCAGGAGCCTAGAGGCAGGAACAGACCCAGACACCATGAAGGAGGCTGCTCTCTGACTTGCTTCTCACAAATCACTTGGCTTGCTTTCTTCTGCAACCCAGGACTACCTGCCAGGCTGGGCTCTCCTACATCAGTTTCATTAATCAAGAAAATGTCTCCACAGACTGGCCTGTGATAATCTGACGGATGCAATTCTTCAAACTGAGATTCCTGCTTCCCAGATATTGTCTACGTTTGTGTCAAGTTGACAAAGTCTAACTGGCATGAAGCACTTGTTGCCAAGCTCCATGGCCGGAGGGGGATCCCTCACACAACATGGTGGAAGGAGAGAAGTGACTCTTGCAAATTGTTCTCTGACCTCCACACATAAGGCAACTAAATAACAAATTTAAAAGGAAAATATAAAAATGTCCAATAAGTATGGAAAAGGAGGTCATCGGAGAGATGCGAATCAAATACACAATTACAGAGTTCTTAAAGCTAAAAATGAAACCACCTCATGATTCATCAATCTCTTTGATAGTTAGACCCTCCCCAACGAAATCACTACTTCACAAAGACATCCACATTCTGTTCATGAAAGCATTATTCACAACAGCCAAGATATAGAAAAATCTGACCTATGTATCAACAGATGAGTGGAGAAAGAAGTGTGGTGTAGGGTTCGGCATGGTGGCAAACCCTCTAGCACTAAGGGGGCTGAGGTGGGAAGACCTTAAGCCAAAGGCAAACTGGACTATTTATTGAGGGCCCTAGCCTCCCAAATAAGGAAGCTGTGATGTGTGTGTGTGTGTGTGTGGGGGGGTAATCTCTGTCCACCTCAAATCTGTTGACCCAGGTCTTGTGAGCTGTATGCATTCAATAAGGCTTCACTTAACTGAATTCGAAAGACGTTCTAGAAACCAGAATGTTAACAATATTAACAACAATGGCAGCCAGTTCTTATTTGGTGCCTACTATAGGCCAAACGCTTTTCTGTGCCTTAGCTCACTAATCATAACAAAACCTTATGGTCATGGAAGCAAACAAAGTGGCCAGAGGTGAATAAATGGGTAAACAAAATGTGGTGTACATATACGAAGGATATTATTCAACCTTTAAAAGGAAAGAAAAACAGACATATGCTAAAAACACGGATGAACCTCCAAAGTACTCTCCCAAAAGCTATGTGTTGCTATGTGTACTTCCACAGAGTACTCCTGGGAGCCAAATCATAGAGACAGAGGAACGCAGTGGCTGCCAGGGGCTGGCAGGATGGAGGAATGAGGAGCTGCTGTGTAATGACCATGCGCTCAGCTGTGCAAGACAAAAAGTTGTGATGATGGATGATGGCAATGGCTGTGCCACATATGAGTTACCACAGCTTCACAGACAAAGTTGGTTAATATGATTAACTGATTAATTTGTGTTTTTTTAAACCACAATTTTAAAAATCAAGGGAAAGCTTTATAAACCAGAGACTATTATTTTTACATTTTCTTTTTTACATTTTTTTTTGAAATTTTAATGTAATCATCTTATTTTTCCCTTCCTTTTCTTCCTTCCAACCCCTTCTAGGCAACCCTTGCTCTTAACTTCATGACCTCTTTTTCTTTAATTGCTGTTCCTTACACTATGCATATTATAATACATATTCCTAATACATTACTACAACCTCCTCAGTCCATGCAAAGTCGCCTGGATGCACATGATCCAGGTAACATTATATATGGACTGCCCACTTGGTATTGATTAGATGCCCATTTTGGGGGCCTCTTCCCTGGAGAAGACTATTTCTCCTGCTCGCAGCATTCACCAGTTACTCATGGTTCTGTGTTTTGGGGTGAAAACCTGCAGACTTCTCACCTTGCAAGTCACCATGTCCATTGTTCAGGTCTTGCTTAGGAGCCGTATTCATGAGACTCCATGGTGTAGCCTCTCTGACCTTTCTAGGCGATATCATCTCACAGCAAACTTCTTGAATTCTTATCTTTCTGCCTCCTTTTACACAACGCCCCCTGAGCCTTAGGTGTAGGAATGTATTTGTAGATGTATCATTTGGTGCTGAGCATCATGTGATCTTCTATTGTCTGCATTCTGATCGGTTGTGGTTTTCTGTAATGGACCCCAACACCAGGCATGAGAAACCTCCTTTTGAGTTGTTGGTCAGGGTTGTCCAAGAGACTTCTAAACACTCTTGGCTATTGCTGTTGCCCCAGATGTGGAAGGTAAATCCCTGTTGCTGAAGACACCATCACTTCACACAAGACCCACAGGACCTGAATCGCATCTGACCTGAAAGCCGCCTGAGGGCTAGCTTTCACAGGCCCAGAAGGCACCAAACAAGTTCCCAAAGGAGGGAGGCAACCAGCAGTCCTGCCTAGCTATGATGTCTATGAACCACGAAATGGCCAGGTTGGCACAACGATCCTAAAGGTGCAGTAGTGACACATACTCGTTGTTCGAAGCTAAGAACTTTCTAATGGGACTTCAGGATCTGCTCAAAAAGAGGGAAACGCTGCCTGGTACCGGAAACCTAGCCAACCCCAACTAGCCATGCCCAGTTCTCTTCAGAGGCCTGATGCAACCCTGCCACATGGGGATGAGGGCTCAGTGAAGGCTGGCACCCCTGTTCAGCCTGTTTCTGTGCCATAACGCTGAGATCCCACACTGCTCTCCAACCTTAGGAACTGGTGTGTTTCATTTAGCCGAACAGAATAGTTATCAGAATGGACTGTTTGTCGGGGAAAGATAAAAAGCCTAGGAGCCTTCACCAAGGAAAATGAACATGAAGTGCATATTGAGAAAATTCTTGTCCACAGGTTAAGCCTTGAAACAACCTTTAAAGAACTAGTATTTGTTCACTTGACAAATATTTGTGAGATGCCCTCTCCATGCACTTATTGGTCTAGGTGCTCAGTGTGCAGTAGTGAATTACATGGGCAAAGATCCCTGCTTTTCGTCAGGTGAGGGAGAGGGAAACTAGCCAGGAAGCGTAATAACCAAGTAAGTGATGTGTAGCATACTAGGCGGCCTTGACAACAACTTTAAACGGGTCAGCAAAGACTTGGGAGGGGGCAAAGGAGGCAGCCATACCTGGAGGAAGAGCCTGTCAGGCCCAGGAGTCACCCAGCTGAGAGCCTGCTGGAAGGAAGGCTGCGAAGAGCTAACTGGCTAAGACATGCCAGGAGGAGGAGGAAGGTGAGCAAGGGACACAGAGGGGCTGCCGGTCTTTCAACCCACTCCTGCGGCTCCGGCTTCTCACTGAGCAAAACAGTAAACTACAGCAGGATTTCAGGCAGAGAAGCAGTGTGAAGTGATTTACATTGAGTGTATTTAAAGTCGCTGTCTTCAATCTTGTTTTGACATGAAAACGTGCTTTATCACCGAGACAGTTGCCCACACGGACACGAAGCTTACCTCTAGGCAAATGCCAGCACCATGTGCAGAGAACCCACCAGGCTTACAGTAGAAGGTGGGAGAGGAGGACGTGTGGCGGGGGCTGGGGGAGTTGCTGAGTAAAAATAGTTGTGTCCTTTAGTTCAAAGAGCTTCTGGGAGGAATCGCTAATAACAATAGCCGTAAAGGTCAATGCAAATATGAAGTGCTATGAAATTCCAACTACTACTTAAAAATAAAAAGCCTGTCATTACTCGTTGGCCCAGGAGTCGGGACCTCTGGCAGCCTGCGCCAGCCTGTCAGGGCCTCCGTGACTTTAAAGAGTTGCGAGGCTACATCTCGCTGTGGCTACATCCACAGTTCTGTCGGAAGGGACTGTCTCACGTGTCCTCTGCAGCAACACATCCTGAGGGCAGGGTTGGCGAGAATTCGTTTTCTGTTTTGTTTGGTTAAAAATCATTCATTCTTAAAAGATGCCTACAACACTCCCTCCAAAACACCACACATTTGCACAGACAGCAAGAGCAGGCACGCAGCAAGTTCTTTGCAGCGAGCCACACCGTCACGGAAATCCTGCGGGAGACTTGTTTGTGTGGGAATCATGATGGGACTCAGGCCGCTGTTGCCAGCTTTGGAACGCGATGAATAGTCATTGTTCTCACGGAGGACCAGCCGCTGGTGTCTACACACACTGAAGACAACCTTCCTCCTCAGAAATAACGTCCAGCCGTGTCATATTTATATTGAACAATTGTTGTTGGTGTACCCAATGTTCTAGATGCCTGGCGAGAAGGGGAACTAAATAAAGACATTTCCGTGTTCCTCCAAAGGGGATTAAGTGCCTCTATGTTGGAAAGCTGGTCCTGGACGTGAGACATGCTCACAGACATCAGGAATGGAAGGACCTACTGAGCACTGAGTGAGCACCACAGCCCGTGTTTGCACCAATCCCCTTCATCGCACAGTGTGGACACACAGTAGACATTATTTTTGCAAACAAGGAGCCAAGGCTCAGAAATCAAGTCACTTGCTGCACTTATTTAATTCCTATCAGAGCTGGGGTTGGAACCTAACTCTACTGACTAGACGCATGCTGTCACCAGGCAGATCTAGGCTGAGAAGGTTGTCCTCTAGTGGGTGAGGTAAGACTTGCACCAGTGACACTGCTCAACTAGAGACGCTCAACTAGAGAGGCATCATCGCCTCTTTCCCCGGAGTCTTGTAATCTTCAGGACAAGGGATTGGGACAGAAGTCGAAGGACGAATTAATAAGTCCTAAGAATGTCAAGCACGGGGGCTCCTGCCTACAACCCCAGCACTCAGCAGGCTAAGGCAAGGGGACTGCTGTGAATTTCAAGTCACCTGGGCCTCAGGGTGTCACACTGTCTCAAAATGAAACCAATGAATTCATTAAAAAAGATTTCCCAAGACATTGAGGAAAAAGGACGTTCCGAGGCCACAACTGTAGCTCCCAAGCTGAGAATGAAAATAAGTCCAAAGGGTGATTTATTAGCCGTTGATGTTTTAGGAGACTCAGTTTCTGGGACGCCCTGACCATTTCCTCTCAGCCACACACCCTGGGACCAGGCATTTGCTGGACGCTTAGCCATAATCTCTCAACTTGAAACTTCTCATTCTGCTTTGTGGTTCTGTGCCGGGAGGCTGGTCTGCCAAGTCCCTAGCAGGCTCTCTGCCAGGAGGGAGCGCTGAACAGAGAAGGGAGGGCTGGGGAAGAGGAGAAGGGTCGCATTCCCTTCCTGTTTGCTGCCTCCTCGTGTTCCACTTGCCTGGGCCTCCTTAGGCCCACTTTTCCACCGAGGCCATGATGGGCTCTACTTGAGGAGCTACCATTTATTCTAAAGTAGGAGAGTGGCCACCATGAAAGAATACAGGTATTAATAATTCTGACCCCTTCGCACATCCCTCCAACCTCAGGGCTGCTGGTATTTCCTCTGGTAACTAGAACCATGGAATTTACTACACAGTCCTTTAGTTCTTCAGTATTTTCTTAACAATCTATGTAAAAGTCTCTACATTCAAATAACCAGTGTGGTTTCTGTCTCCCAACTGGATTTAAATTAAGGCAAATTAGAAAGCTTTTTAGTTAAGCTAAGGTCCAATGCCATGTTCAGATCAGGGATATTTAGTTTGCTCCCGATACACACGCGAGGCTGATAGCTTTGAGACTGTGAAACCTCTGCCTGCTTAATGCTGGATGATGGCCGGTTCTCCACTGGGTGATAAAGTCCAAGCTCCCAGCACCAGGTCCTCCCTTCTGGTCTGCTCACCTTCTACTCCATCCTCCCAGCCATGCCTTCTCTGGACCCACCACTCAGTTTTCCATGCCCTAGGCTTTTGCTCAGCTTTCTGCTTAATGTCTATCCTACAATGTCCAACTCAGATGTCACCTCTTCTAAGAAAGCTTTTCTGCTTCCCTCTTCCTCTAACAGCTAAACATTCCCTACTCTGTGCCCGTGTGTGCCCAAGTGTAACTATTCTCTCAGCAGATTCTGAGCTTCTTGAGGCCAAGCTGAGCGTCACAGTTCATCACTGCGTTAGCACTCTAGTAGGTCCTTCACAATCAATGGCTTAGAGTTACTTGTCATTTTCCCACTGTCTGTTTTCTGGTCATACAATCGAGACAAAGAGCTGAGGGGGGAAAAAAAACCTCATTGTTTAGGAAACTTTGAAACTCACTTTCTTTCCTCCTCTGTTTGGATGGAACACTTCTACAAACACAAAGCTGTTTGTATGACTTTGCATTAGATTACATCCTTAGGAAGTGAGGACACTATAATTGCCTGAGTGCAGTGCCAAGGCAGGCTGACATCACTGTGAACACAAAGCTGCAGATAAGGAAGAAGTAAACATGGCCTCTGAGGACCTTGGAAAATGAAAGGTGGTCCCTCTAGCCAGGGCAGACACTAGAGAACTGGATAATCCCCTCTTTAAAAGATCAATTACTTTTATTTTAAGAGATGGGGGTCTCGCCATGTTACCCAGGCTAGCTTCAAACTTTTGGATTTAAGGGCTCAGCTTGCCACAGTTGTCAAGCACTTAGGCCTTCAAATGCAAGGTGCTATGCCCATCTGTGTGCTCTGTGTCAAACAAGAGCCCTGATTTTGCAAGAGGGAAATGGTGTGTCATTCATAATGCAGAGCTCAACCCTTCTGTTTTGTTTTGTCACCAGCTGTAGGGATGGAATCTTAACATTCCCAAATAAGTTAAACCTAGTTGAAGGGTTATTGGAAGGTTTTTCTGTCCCCTCTCTCTAAAGCCATGCCCCCCCCCCAGACACCCCACCCCCACCCCACTGGCTTGGGAACTCGTGGCCACAGCAACTTGTGGGGAACTGGAGGCAAATAGCAAGCGGTGGAATCCACCACTGCTCAAGGCCCCTGTGAGGTCAGCACTGTGGAAGCGTGGCTAGAAAAGCACAAAGACAACAAGAAGAAAAGGGAGGAAGGAAAGAAAGAAGAGAAAGAGCAAGAAAAGTAGGAGAGGGAGAGGAGGATGGAAGAAGGGTGAAAGAGGGAGAGAGGAGGAGAGGAGACCGGTGGAGGAGGGGAGGAGGACAGAGGGGAGGAGGGGAGGAGGACAGAGGGGAGGAGGGGAGGAGGACAGAGGGGAGGAGGGGAGGAGGACAGAGGGGAGGAGGGGAGGAGGCAGCAGCAAGGAAGGATTGATGTCCTTTCTGCCTGCAATCCATCTCTTGTTCTTCTGAATAGGCAGGCTGTCTGCTCTTGCATGAAAAAGAAAATGAGTCAGTTTGGTCAGAAGTAACTGTGACCTCCATAAAATAGTGTGTTTTGCACAGGGATGCAGCTTGATCCTGGAGATGTCACACGGACTCTCCTGAATCTTACTGAGAATAAATGATCACCTGACTCAGCCTCGGGAGAGTTAACATCTATTGGTTTCTGGGCCTTTGTTTTCAAGAATCTCTGCCAAACAACTGCACACTTCCTTTTTGTTGTTGTTGTTAGTCAGTTAGCATCCTAATACCTCAATGTTGTATAAACCTGGTCAATCACTAAAAGTCAACTTGACAGATCCCTCTTGGTTTCATTCTTCATAGCATGAAGAATGAAGTGAGTTAACAAGACAAAAAAGATACATTCCTTAATCTAAATGGATAGGAACAGGTACAATCTTTCACATTTCCTCTTTATGAAGTATAGAACACTTCATGTGAGGTAGGGATATGAACTATTTTGAAATTTTTCACAGGACAATTAGATGATGGGTTAGTGTCTTCCCTTGGCGCTTTCAGAGCCATTCTCTACTGTCTTCACTTAGCCCTGCCTCTGGCGGTACAACATACAGATGGTCAGTGGGCACTGGGGGGTCCCAGCTACCCACCAGGTTTCACTAATGTGGATATGATGGAGAAAGCTCTCTGTTACTATGCGTAGCTTCAGCATGGCCATGTCCAAAGCCATGGACATACTTAACCAGAATCTCAACCTTCTAAGTTGTTTCATGTTTTAAGGAAGCCATGTTTCCTGGGCTTAGGTTCACTTCTCTCTCTTGAAAGGGCTCAGGGGAGGAGAGTTTTGCTATCCCTAGCAACAGGTTACTGCATGGTATATCCATAGGATTTTTCAGCACCTGCCCATGCATATCTCTGTAGATTCTTTTCCCATAAATAAACACCTACTAAATTCTCTTATTTTCAGTAATGCCCCCCCCCTTTCCAGTTAGGACCATAACTTAGTGATGCTATATTGCTCCAAGATGAGGGGTAGAAATGTTCCACTCTGGTTTTGGAACCCTACTTTCCAGGAAGTTTGGTAATGTTCAAAGTGCTAGCAAAAATCATTAATGCTCCAGCAGCATAGCGGAGCCTCTCAGGCATTGGAGGGTGTCCCTTCAGCTGCTGTGTCTCAGAGGGTCTAGAGAGTCTAACCTCGGGGGTAGGACAGTAGCATTGGAAGGTGGGCATCAGGATTATTACTGTTTACATATCATGAGGAAGGGTTTTGCATTTTTACAGTTGGTGCATCACACTTGATATTAGTCTGGGCAATGTGTCTGCCTACCGATTTGCACCTTCGAGTTACCAGAACATTCATTTCTATGGTTACCTAATGTATACAGAAAGCAGAAATGCAAGCAAAACATTAGCAGGGAACAGATGTTGCCTTGTACACATGATGAATAATCAACAATTTTTGCATTCCTTCACCCATCCCAAATGAAACAAAAAAGAACCCATTTTAAGCCTCTGGCAGAATGGGTAGGATACTGACAAGCCCCACATATGAACCAAATTTCAAAGGCTGCCCAGAGCTACCAGGCGATTTTTGGAACTGTGACATTTACATCAAAGATTGTGTTCTATGCTAAACAGTTCTGCATCCCTTAGGACAGTCCTTTTAATCCTGGACTTTGCATTTGGAATTTACTTGTTTGAGCATATAAAGTAAAGCACTGTTTTATCCTTAGCCACACACAAGAAGTTTCTTGATTCTTTCTAAGCTGATCTTGGATAACATAATTGGCTATTTCTTTTCTGAAACATAATTATATCACATATTTTCATATTTCCTTCTGCTGCTTCTATGGTGACACCATTTACATATCTTGAGTGATGAGTCATAAAAAGGGGCCATATGCTTATAACATATAGTATCTGGGTTTCTAATCCTATTAACTTAAGGCACAGGTGATTAAGTAAATTCTTATTCACTAAGTTGGGAATGCTAAATAACTATCTTGTTAATGAATCATCAAATTTAAGCAAGGAATATCAAATGATTTTTACCAGACTTTGAAAAAGTATCTTTAGGTATAAGACAGTGATTGAGTTTAAAAAAAAAAAAAGGTCCATCCCACAGCTGCCAATTCAAGGGCAGCAAGGTGACAACCAGGAGTAGGAAGCAAAGACAGAACGGTGCACATGTACAAAATCAGTTAAGGACAGCAGACAAAGTAAGCTACAGAAAAACTATTCTGGTGACCACAGATCTACAATGCACATGTGAGCCATGTATTTAACATGAATATCATGGTCAGCTGATATCTACAGGGTAATTCATACATTCTACTTTGGCTCAATCAAAAGGGCTGCCTGATTAAGAAGAATATTTTCCAAAGTTGATTTGTTGAGTATGTTTTCTTAATCTAATATACAAAAGTAGTGAGATAAAATACTTCTCCCTATTAACAAAAATATGGTGCCATTAGCTTTTAATTAAACCACCATCTCTGGAAATAGAAAGATGAAGAAAATTCTATGAATTAAATTGGGCCAAGTATTCTTCCCTGAAGATGTTATCCAAGTATTTAAGAATTACTTGAAATAATATTAATAATATTAATAAAACTAAATTATCAAGGTATATCAAATACTTAGCTTATAAACTGTTTCCAGAAAAGATTGATATTTGTTCCAGTTAAGTGAGCAAACAAATTGTTTCTAAATTTACTGTGTCAAAATTCTTTTAGAACTGTGGCGATTAATTTCCCCTGCCCATACTGAAGGTCCCAAGACAAGAAAAATAAACAAACAAACAAACAAAAAACAATCTTCTTGGTTTCTTGCTGAAAGCTAGTTGTTCTGGGAATGAAATGTATGTTTACTCAAATTCCAAGTGCTTGGAAGACTCAATCTACCGTCAAAGTAGATGTGATATGGGTGAGCAAACAAAGCAGAGCCTCTGCCCACTTACAGAGAGAGCTAAAGGGACCCACAATGCACCACTGCCTGTCAGTGAGTTCCCATCTACAACTAAGGAGCAAAAGCTGTACATTTTCCCCTAAATGTGCTGCCCCAGCAAATCTTTGCCCAGAAGATGCCAACCTGGCTTCAGGAACTGCATTGGCTTAGGGACCAAACACAGCAGGCTAGAGCTGCCTTTGTAAAACTGCCTCAGGGGACCTTTAGTCAGACGCAGACAAGCAATCCAATATAAAGGCATCAGACCAATTTGTTTTCCAAGTCAAAAAAAAAAATACTGCTGATAGTACAGTCTCAAAAATTCCTGAGACTGGGCCATCTGGAATCTCAGTGTGCCTGCTTCTAATTACAGCAGGGGTTGGGGACACTTAGGTCAAAAGGACCTGTAGGGTCTTCTGTGGAAGGGCCAGTATGGCTGTGAGATCTGTGCCCTTCCTGGTGATGACCCTTCTTGCTCAGTGGTGGGGATGGAAGGCAGTCTGTCACGGCTTGGTTTAACAGCCTCTGGGAGTCACTTCAGCTGTCATGGGGAGATAGGTAGATAGATAGATAGATAGATAGATAGATGGATGGATGGATGGATGGATGGATGGATGGATGGATGGATGGATGGATGGATAGATAGATAGATAAATAGATAGATAGATAGATAGATAGATAAACCTTTGAATAGAACTGATGTCCACTGTCTTCCTGAAGCTTTTCTCTTCAATTCAAATGAACACATGTGTATTGGCTGCCTCTATCTGATTAAACACAGGTGATACAAGCAAGACAAAGTCATACACACACACAATTCAACTTCATGCACAAGAATGAGTGCTATGCCTATAGACTCCTGAAACTCACTTTTGAGTTGGCAATGGAGCTTAACAGGTGAGTGACTGACTAACACATTTTAGGCCAGGGGTTCAAGTCCCAGTACCATGAGCAAAAGATACCCAGGTCTGGGGAAATGGCTTAGCATTAGGACCCAAGTGTGCATCCCTTTCAGGCATGTAAAGCCTGAGCGTGGGGATGGAGCACTTGCAGTCCCAGGACTGTGGGGAGGGACTTGCTGTCCAGCCAGTCAAGCTCAAACAGCAGACGCCAGGTTTAGCGAGAGACCTGGCATAAAAAAATAAAGTAGAGGAAGACATCAGACATAACTTTGGCCTTCACAAGGGCATGCACAGATGCACACACCTATACAAGGGCAAGGATGCACACACACACACACAAACCTCACTCAAACTTCCATTTAAAAGTATTTTTCTCTTTTCCATGTAAATGTAAACTTTGTGTTAACAAATATGAAAGGAAGCATACTAGGTGAATCCTGCTGAGCAGAGCTGTGCTGACTGAAGTGTAATGAGGTGGTCAGAACATCACTTGCTGCTCTTCCTTTAATTCCCTATTCCCTTTAGGGGGCCTAGAAACCATCCCAGGAACCCCATGGCCCTAAACACCAGGGCTGTGGAATTTATCCCGCAGGTGAGTAAGGTCGGGGAACTAGGGCAAGCGCGAGCAGTCAGGAACCTTGGTCAGCACAGACAGTGGTGTGGACTGAAGCCATGCTGCAGAGAAAGAAGAACAATGGGAATGTTAGGCTAAGGAATTTGCACTTTTCCTGAAGGAAGTGTTAGTTACTGGAAGCTCCAAGAGTGATAATAAGATTTGTGATTTAGAAAGGTGCATAGAACAGAGCTACTGAGTTTATGCTGCAGAATGGAGCAAATTCATAGAACTCAGTGTGAGGTTATGACAATAGAGAGATGATGAGAGCTTTCTGGGAGGTTTGGTGGGGGAAGAAATTTATGAATATTTTGCTAGTGAAGGGGAGAATTCTAAGATAATGTTAATATTTCTTGTTCATTTATTCATTCAATGAATACTTGCTGAGAATCTATCATGTGCCAGGCACGAATCACGGATAGACAGGAATAATTTTTGCCTGTAAGAAGGTTACAATCCAATCAATGAGACCAGCAGGTAATTAGGTAATTAAAGAGACAGTGAGGTAACACCACCGAGCCAATTCATGTGGCAGATCAGAGCGTTGAAGGAGGCTACATCCATGGATTTGCTCTCTGTTGTTTCAGCGTCTGTCTAGCATACCGTTCCCTGGGTAGGGGCCAGAAAAGACATGACAGCTTTTCCAGGTCCCTTGTACCATCGTGTATGGACCTTGCCTTTCCCAAAGAGCAGCAAAGAAAGAAAGACTGGAATGTGGGTATGAGCCAGTGAGAGACTGAGCCCATTGTCCACCAGGCTTTTGGCTTCAGAGTGGCTGCGGTGCCAGTGTCTATGCCCCAGCTTCCGGGTACCATGGTGACGAAGACCTTAGCAGAGGTGGTGTGAACCTCTCCTTCAGCATACTGCCCACATCTTCTAGAGCCCCACTGTGGTAGAGGCATAGGCCTTTGGTGGGCAAGTTCTGCAGTGTGAACTTGGAAATTGCCCATAGCCTTCCAGCCCCTTTGCCCTTCCAGAAATTTTATGGGGCACCTAATCCTCTCCACTGACTGGCTCTTATTAAAGCTAGCTAAGCAGTTGCAGCTGACTGCTGTTAGCTACAACTAATCCCTAAGGGAATCAAAGGGATAGTTAGGGCTGGCTGGGGGTGGTCAGGAAAGGCTCTGAGGGAAAGGTAACACGAGGATGGCTCTTGGAGGATGCGTACAATCCAGACAAGTGGAGAAGCAGAGAAATATAGTCCAGTCGAAGCCAGGTAGGTAAAGAAGGCAGAAAGGTGTTCAGAAAATGGTCTGGGCCTTACAAAAGAAGCAGAAGGGCAGGTGTGCATTCCTTGCAGCCTGTGTTAGCCAAGCATGCTGAGTTTTATGTATGGAACTTACTGGATCTTGTAAGCCAAGAAGTACTATAAGCATATTTGCATGCTTAGAAGACAAGTTTGCAGAGCTGTGAAGTTGAAGTTAGCATAATTGGAGCTGGAGCACATCTAAAGAAGACGAAAGTGATCCTGGCCAGAAAAGGAAAAAAAAAGGCTGAATAAAGGGGACTGGAATGATGGCTGCTCGTGTGGAATGCCCAGGCTTGGTTCCCAGCACAGAGAGCCTGGGTTCAATTCCCAGCACCCAAATGGTAGACTACAGCCACTCTCCAGTTCCAGAGGACCCGACAGGTACACAGGTAGCACTCATACATGTATGCAGGCAACATAGTCACACACAAACAGTGAAACAGGCAAGTCTTAAACAACTTTATGAAAGGAAACGCTGAGTAGAGTGAGACTAGCTGAGAGGCAGAAGGAGCGGAGTTGTGGGCTGGGAAGCTGGGTGCAAGCATGGCGGCACATCTACAGGAGCATGTCTCACTGTGGGGCTTGGCTCTGCGCTCAAGCTGTCCGCACAGCCCAGTAGTCGTTTACTCTAGGAAGATCACTCACACTGCAAGGATTTGTAGAACATTTCTTTCTTTCTGGGGCCACAGCCTGACTCTTTCTAGTTTCCTTTGCAGGTAGAAGTGACCACATGGCTCGTGTCCAGGCACTGGCATGTACACGGGAATGACAGTACTTCCAGGGCTGAGCCACAAATGCCACACTGGCCTCCGTCGTCTCCATTATCCTGACCACTGGCCTGGTAGGACCTTCTAGAGCGGCATTAGAGAACAGCGGATGCTCCATCAGTGGAGCGTGGAAACTAAACTCCCCCTTGGTCCCAATGTTGCTGACGAGGGGACTTTCTACAATTTTAAAAATAAGAGTTTGTTACAATGTTGGCTTTATCTCATCAAGTACACTTAACCTCTCTAAACTCCAGCTGCCTTTTCAGACAATTCTAACACCTATCTTGTTGGTGCTATTAGAAAAGAATTAAAAGAGAATCCATGAGTGAGTCAGTGTAATAGAGTGAGTCCAAGGCGAGTCAATGTATATTACATGTAAGTGCAAGTGTGCAATAAAGGTTCATTATTTATTATCCCATGAAGCCTGCTGTTATACTGTTATCTTTTTTTATGTGAAACATAAGGCACGTTAAAATGCCCATTCCTTGTAGCCTAAAATGCCACAAGCAATGCCATCGCCTTTTAGGAGTTACTTTTACATTTAGTTACTAAGTGACATATTCAGATGTTTACCGGGAAAATACTTAAAATATAAAATATGCCAGTGATATGGCTCAGAGGAAAAAGACACCAACCATCAAACCTGACTACTGGGATTTGATGCCCAGGACCCACATGGCAGAAGGGAGAGCTGACTCCTACAAGCTAATCTCTGACCTCCATATGGGTACCATGACAAATACATACACATACACTAAATAAATAAAATAAATTTTTAATTAAGAAAATAAAATGTAAATTTACAAAGAACCAGATGTCATCCTCATCCCAAGGTGTGCTGGTTAGTTTTATGTCAACTTGACACAGACATAGTCACTTGAGAAGAAGAAAACTCAATGGAGAGATGCCCCACTGAAGTGTCTGTGGGCAAAGCTATGGGGCATCTTCTTGATTGATGATGAATGTGAGAGGACCCAGCCCATTGTGCGTGGTTGTACCCCTCGGCTGTTGGTCCTGGAATGTATAAGAAAGGAGGCTGTGCTGTGCTCACCAGCAAGTGAATACCTTCTGGTTACTGGGGCACGGAGCTCCAACCACAGGTCTCCAGATACCCGGGAGCCAAGGGAACAGCCCCGGATGCTGCTCCAAAGCTCAACCCACCTCCCGAGCAAGACCGACCAACCCTCTAGGTTCACTGGTTCTTCAACATGCCTGTGCCTAGCAAACACAGTGTGTGGCCGCTTGCAGCTCATTAACTTCAGAGCAAGAAAACTAGTGGCAGGACAGCTGTCTCTGGGCTATCCTCTGGGCTCCTGAGGAGTCCAGTTAGCCCACAGGATAATACACCTGAGGTGAGCTGCAGCAACTGCTGAGAACTACCCACCAACCTGAATCTGAGGAGGGACATCCGGTTTCCTGCCCAGGATATTTCCCATACCACACCTGCCCTCCAGGACTCCAGCAGGCACCAGAAACTAACACCCAATGCCTGAGACAACCAGACAGGTAAAGGCCAGCTTAAAAACACAACCAACAAAGCAATGCGACATCTCCAAAACACTGTTATTAAACAGCAAGCAGCTCTGAATACTTAAAAACAAGAAAAACGACCTTAAATCTATGCTTATGAGGATGACAACCAAGGAAATGAATAAAATCCATAAAGAAATAAAGGAGGATACAGTCAAACAGATTATGAGGAAATAATTAACTTAAATCAAATAATTAAATCACTGAAAGAAATAGAGGAAAGTTCAAACAAACAGGTGAAGGAATTGGAATAAAGCCAGAAAAATACAAACAAATATCTGAGGGAAATCAACAAAATGAAGATGGAAATGGAAACATTAAAGAAAACACAAACTGTAGAAATCCTGATGAGGAAGAACTTAGGGAAGAAAATAGGAACTACACAGGTAAACATCTCCAACAGAATACAGAGATGGAAGATGGAAGAAATTGATGCATCCATCAAAAAAATGTTAAATCTAAAAAATTCCTGACACAAAACATTTAAGAAATCAATGACATCATGAAAAGAAATTTTAAAAAGAGAAAAAAGGAATAATAGGAAAGAATAGAGGAAAAAGATTTCTCTCTTCCAGGCCCAGAAAATATTTTTAACAAAGTCATAGAAGAAAATTCCCCCAATTTAAAGAGAGATGTCTATAAGCATACTAGACACCTACAGAATACCTAATAGATGAGACCAGAAAAGAAAATCCTTCAGCCACATAATAATCAAAACACTAAATGTACAGAACAAAGAAAAATTACTAAAAGCTGCAAGGAAAAAAGGCCAAGTAAAATATAATGGCAACACCATCAGAATCACACCTGACTGCTCAACAGAGACTATGAAAGTCAGAAAGGCCTGGACAGATATCACACAGAACCTAAGAGAACACAGATGACAGGCCAGGCTATCATACCCAGGAAAACTCTCAATCAACATAGATGGAGAAAACAAGATATTCCCAGACAAAAACAAATTTAAACAGCACCTATCCACAAACCCAGCCCTATAGAAAATACAAGGAGAAAAAGTATAACCCAAGAAGGCTAACTACACCCAGGAAAACACAGGAAATAAAGAACTTTACTACTGCAAAACTAAAAGTAGACAAGCACACAAACACACTACCACAACCAACATCAAAATAAAAGGAACTAACACTCACTGGTCATTAATTTCTCTCAACATCAATGGGTGCAACTCTCCAATAAAAAGATACAAACTAAAAGAATGGATGCGTACTCTGGACCCAACATTCTGCTGCATACAAGGAACATTCCTCTGACACAAAGATGGACATTACGTGGGAGTAAAGGGCTGAAAAATTAAATTTTCAAGCAAACTGACCCAATTAGCAAGCAGGAGTAGCCATTCTAATATCTAATAAAATATACTTTCAACCAAAATTAATCAAAAGAGATGAAGAAGGACACTTCATACTCACCAAAGGAAAATTCTACCAAGAAGACATCTAAATTCTGAACATCTACACCCCAAATACAAAGACATACACATTTGTAAAGGGTGTGTATGTAAAGGATTTAATAAGGCTTAAACCACACACAGATCCCCACACATTAATGGTATGAGACTTCAACACCCCACTCTCACCAAAGGAGAAACAAAGAAACAGAAACTAAGCAGAGAAACAATGACACTAACAGATGTCATGAATCAAATGAACATAAATAGAAATCTACAGAATTTTCCACCAAAACACTTTTTCTCAGCACCTCACAGAACCTTCACCAAAATAGACCACATAGTCAGTCACAAAGCAAAAGATTCAAGAAGATTGACATAATCCTTCGTATCCAATCAACTACCATGGACTAAAGCTGGACCACCACAACAGAAACAGCAAAAGGACTACACACACACATGGAAACTGAACAACTCTCTATTCAACAACAGCTGGGTCAGGGAAGCAATGAAGAAAGAAATTAAAGAATTCCTAGAATTCAGTGAAAATGAAAGCACAACATATCCAAACTTATGGGACACAATGAAAGCACTGCTAAAAGGAAAAATTTATAGAACTAAGTGCCTTCATAAAGAAATTCGAGACATCTCAAACAAGCAATTTAACTGCACACCTGAAAGCCCTGGAGGTTGGGTGGGGAGAGGAAGAAGTAGACACACACAAGAGGAGTAGATGGTGGAAAGTAGTCAAACTCAGAAATAAAAAAAATAAGAAACAAAGAAAACAATTCAAGGAATCAAAGAAACCAAGAGCTGGTTCTTTGAGAAAATCAACAAGATAGACAAGCCCTTAACCAAACTAACTAAAAGGAAAAGAGACACTATCCAAATCAACAAAACCAGAAATGAAAAGGGGGACATAATGACAGACACTGAGGAAATCTAAAGATAATTAGGTCTTACTTCAAAAGTCTCTACTCCACAAAATTTGAAAATCTAAATGAAATGGACAATTTTCTTGATAGATTCCACTTACGGAAGTTGGATCAAGATCAGGTAAACAAATTAATTAGTCCTACATCTCCTAAGGATATAGAAGCAGTCATCAAAAGACTCCCATTTAAAAAAATAAATAAATAAAATAAAACAGGGCCAGATGGTTTCAGTGCAGAATTCTATCAGACCTTCAAAGAAGAGCTAATACCAATACTCTTCAAACTATTCCACAAAATAGAAAAAGAAGAAGCATTGCCAAACTCATTTTATAAGGCCACTGTCACCTTGATACCTAAGGAATACAAAGACCCAACAAAGAAAGAGAATTTCAGACCAAGTTTCTTTATGAACATTGATGCAAAAATACTCAAAAAAAGAGTCACAAACTGAATCCAAGAACACATCAAAGATATCATCCACTATGACCTCAGGCATGCACAGATGGTTCAATATACAGAAATCCATCAATGTAATCCACCATATAAACAAACTGCAAGAAAAAAACCCATATAATCATCTCCTTAGATGCTGAAAAGCATTTAACAAAATCCAACACCTGGTCATGTTTAAAGTCTTGAAGAGATCAGGGATACAAGGCACATACCTAAACATAGTAAAGGCAATATACAGAAAGCCTATAGCCAACATCAAACTAAACAAAGAGAAACTTAGACCAATTTCACTGAAATCAGGGAAAAGGCAACACTGCCCACTCTCTCCATATCTCTTCAATATAGTTCTTGAAGTCCTAGCTAGAGCAATAAGACAACTAAAGATCAAGGGGATACAAATCGGAAAGGAAGAGGTCAAAGTATCACTACTGGCAGATGATGTGAATTAACCCAAAAATCATACCAGGGAACTCTTCCAGATGATAAACACCTTCAGCAAAGTGGCTGGATAAAAAATTAACTAAAAAAAATCAGTAGCCCCTCTGTATATAAAAGATAAATGGGCTGAAAAAGAAATTGTAGAAACAACACCTTTCACAGTAGCCACACAAAACATAAAATGTCTTGGAATAACTCTAACCAAGCAAGGGAAAGACTTGCATGAAAAAAAACTTCAAGTCTATGAAGAAAGAAATTGAAGAAGATATCAGACGATGGAAAGATCTCCCATGCTCATGACTAGAAAAAGATTAACATAGTAAAAATGGCCATCCTACCAAAAGCAATCTACAGATTCAATGCAATTCCCATCAAATTAACAACACAGTTCTTCACAGACCTTGAAAGAACAATTCTCAATTTCACATGGAAAAGGAAAAAACTCAGAATAGATAAAATAATCCTCTACAATAACATCTTCTGGAGGTCTCTCCATCCCTGACTCAAGCTGTATTATAGAGCAATGGTAATAAAAACTGCATGGTACTGGCATAGAAACTGACTGGTGGATCAATGAAATTGAATAGAGAAGACCCAGAAATAAACCCACACACCTATGGACACCTGAATTTTGACAAAGTAACCAAAACCATACAATGGAAAAAAAGACATCATTTTCAGTTAGACCAGCTGGTGGTCTAACTGGATGTGTACTGTTGGACTCCAGAGGTGGGGAGACCCTCCGTTCCTTGGGATAGATGCCAGACCTCAATAACCCACAAAAAGACACTTGATGCAAACAGCAAGAGGTGTTTTACTTAGTAGCCGGCATGCCAGGGCTCTGCACACAGCTCCCATGCAAGGGGGTGGTACAGAGCCCTGAGCAACAGAATCACAGAGTTTATAAAGGCAAAAACCACAAAACAGGAGGGGGTCTAGGAGTAAGGGATTTTTCTAACGGGGGCAGTCAGTGATTGGCTGTGCCCAGGTGTGGTGACTAGGGGATGGTTAGGACTTCTAAGTCCAGGAACAAAGAAGGGCGTTTAGGGCCAAGTTAAAATTTCCTATCCTTACAGTACATATAGAAATATGCAAATAGATATACATCTATCACCCTGCACAAAATTAAAGTCCAAGTGGATCAAAGACTTCAACATAAAACCAGACACACTAAATCTATTAGAAGAAAAACTAGAAAAGAGCCTTGAACTCATTGGCACAGGAGACAACTTTCTGAGCAGAACACCAACAGCACAGGCTCTAAAATCAGCAATTAATAAATGGGACCTTGTGAAACTGAAAAGCTTCTATAAAGCAAAGGACATTGTCAACAGAACAAAATGACAGCCTACAGATTGGGAAACGATCTTCACTAACCCTACATCTGACAGAGGACTAATGTCCAGAATGTATATTTAAAAAAAACTCAAGAAATTAAATACCAACAAACTAAATAATCCAATTAAGAAGTGGGGTACAGAGCTAAGCAGAGAATTCTCAACAGAAGAATATTGAATGGCACAGAAACACTTAAAGAAATGCTCAATGTCCTTAGTCCTCAGGAAAATGCAAATAAAAATGACTCTGAGATTATATGTTACATTCATCAGAATGTCTAAGATAAAAAACTCAAGTGACAACAGATGCTGAAGAGGATGTGGAGAAAAGTTCCCTTTTCTCCACTGCTATGGGAATGTAAACTTGTACAACCACTTTGGAAATCAATCTGGTGCTTTCTCAGAAAATTAGGAATAGCGTTACCTCAAGATCCAGTTATACCCCTTGAGCATATATCCGAAAGATGCTCAACCATACAACAAGGACATTTGCTCAAGTATGTTCATAGCAGCTTTATTCATAATAGCTAGAATCTGGAAACAACCTAGATGTCCCTCAACCAAAGAATGCATACAGAAATTGTGGTACATTTACACAATGGAATACTACTCAACAATTAAAAACAAGGAAATCATGAAATTTGTGGCAAATGGATGGAACTAGAAAAGATCATCCTGAGTGAGGTAACTCAGAACCAGAAAGACACACATGGTATATACTCACTTATAAGTGGATATTAGTCATATATTATAAGATAACCATACTAGAGTGTATATAGACCTAAAGAAGCTAAACAATGAGGAGGACCCTGAGGAGGATGCTTACTTCTCATTCAGAAGGGCCAAAGAAGATAGACACCAGGGACAGTGGAGCCTACCACTGATGTCCTCTGAAAAACTCCACCCAGCAGGGGATCGAAGTAGATGTAGAGACTCACAGCCAAACTTTGGGCAGAGTGCAGGGAATCCTACGGAAGAAGGGGGAGACAGAAAAACCCGGAGGGGACAGGAGCTCCACAAGGAGACCAATGGAGCCAAAAATCTGGGCCCAGCGGGTCCTGCAGAGACTGATGCACCAACCAAGGACCTACATGCATGGAGAGGACCTACAACCCCTGCTCAGATGTAGCCCATGGGCAGCTCAGTCTTCATGTGGATTCCCTAGTAAGGGCAGCAGGGGCTGTCTCTGACATGGACTTGTTTGCTTGCTCTTTGATCACTTCCCGCAGGCGGTGTGGCCTTGCCAGGCCACAGATCCAGGCAATTCTGACAAGACTTGATAAGCTAGGGTCAGATGGCAAGGGATGAGGACTCTCCCTATCAGTGGACTAGGGAAGCAGGTAAGGAGGGGAAGAAGGAGAGAAGGTAGGACTGGGAGGGGATAAAGGAGGAGGCTAACAACTGGGATATAAATCATAAAAAATAATAACTTTTAAATATGTTTGTTTTTATTTTTTAAAGAAGAAAATACTTCAAAGAGTGGAGGTCTTGCGTCAGTCTTTCCTGTGTCCATAAATAGTATCATCAAGTAAACAATGGTCTCAATTGTTGCTCATGGAGTGAGTGGCCTGGGTAAGTCCCTGCAGATAAGTTAATAACACTGCCCTTGGCCAGCTAACCAGTGCCCATGATTCAAATTTCGGAGACCTGAGGGCCCCTACCACACTATCATGGTAAAACATGACAGGAAATGCACAGGAATGCCAGTCCCGGACTTTGACTGTGTTTTTAAATTGCAGCTCAGCATTCAACTGCGAAGCTTGAGTGGACCCCTTAGCCCGGCGTGCATGCAGACCAGTGCTGTAGAATCTGTGTCTGAGCAGCTCTCGCAGCTCATGTGCGCTGACCTCTAGGTTCTCACTTGTGCTGGGAAAATGTCTCATCACAGCTCTCTTGGGATGAGCGTGTAGCTCTACCCTCCTCAGGCTTTCGGTAAAAGGAAGTGATGGGCATGTGTACCTAACTGTCTTTACATAGCTGATAGCCACTCTTGGTACCCCTGTTTCAGATAGAAAGGGTGACTATGTTGGGTAGAGCCTCGGCCCACCAGGCAGCAGATAATACTCAAATCAAGCTGATTTATGGAGGGCCTAATGAAGGGGCTGCTTACACAGGTGTGGGCTGGGTTCTCTTTACCTGCTGCTTCTAGGACTCTGGCGTGGCCTTTTCATCTGCAAATAAGACAGCTTGACGTATGAATCAATGTGGAAGAAAGCCACAATACCCCCCAAAGCAGCAACAGTGGGGTTGTGACCCACCCTACGCTTGAAGAAATCCAGGCAGGAGAGAACCCTGTGGGTGTGGCTGTGGTAAACTGCCTCTGAGAGAGGAACACACCCAGCCCTAGGCCACCCTGAAGAATGAGCATCCGACTCCTTCCCGTGTTTGCTGGGTCTGCGTTTGTTAAGGCAGTGGAAGAGTGAATACCATCCACTCCCCCAGGCAGAGAAGGGAAGGAGAGAATCTGAGAGTGGCAGTGGAGAAACACAGCAAAGCCACCAGAGGGAGAGGCAGAGACTTCAGTGTGGCTGTGCCAGATCAAGACGTAAGGAGACGTGTCATGCCATCAGCTCTATCTACAGCGTGGGCTAGGAGATATGAGCCAGGCCTCAGCAGGCTCGGCAAAACCACACATCTGTAGACCATCGCAATGCAAGAAGGGAGGGATGGAGGCCATGGACAGACTGAGCCTTACTAAGTGAAAGGGCCGGAGAGAAGGGACAGAAAGAGTCTGACAGGCAGGAGATGCCACATTACAGTGGACAGCTCCCAGATTGCTTTGTGGGAAGGAGGGGTCTGTGGACCAAAGCCGGATGCAGAGCGTGTTAGCAAGAGTGGAAGCTTACTGGCTGTGAACATTTCTTTTGATCTGTTGCTGCAAAGAGAAGAAAGCAAGTGGGAGTGGACAGGGGATGTGCAGTGTGGAGAGTCTGATGATTTTTTTTTAAGGGGGAAATACCGGTATGCTTACACGCTAGTCATAGGAACAAATCTAGGGAAAAGAGGACATAGGAGGAAGAGTACCTGAATCCTTATGTCAGGGCTGGAGTGGCTGCTTTCTCAGGGAGCTAGAAGCTGACCTTTTTCTTTACATAAAAATACGAAGTCTCCTGATATTTAAATGTTGGCAGTTAGCCAAATAACTTTAACTCTGTGAAGGCCAGGCAAAACTCACCTGTGGGCTGCTGGCTGGCAACTGGCAAAGCTTGACCCTTCCGTGAATTTGCAGGTGTAGCCCCTGTTCTGGGACCTCTCGAAGACACTGGTTGTTTAATCTCTAGTCCTTGAACCATCAGTGCCCAGGGGTGGTAGCTGGCCAGCGTAGCTAATGACACAGTCTTTGTCCCTTTCACAAAAGGCAGCGGAACTGAGGCTGCCAGAGCCTGCTGTACATCCTATACTTAAGTCCTCACAGTTAATACTTAGGCATCGCATGTGCTTTCTACCTCCTCCCGCCTCCCCCTCACTAAGGAAACTGACTATTATCTGCAGGCCAATGCAAATAAAGGTCACCAAGAGACACTTGCAGGCCAAACACCAAATGCTGGCATGCAGTAGAAGGGCCTATTGTTTCAATGTTCCCAGCTAATAAAGGAAATGCCAATCAAAGGAGGCCTCTGGCCCGGTCCATACTCAAAACAAGCCCTAACTGTCAGCAACAGCTCCAAGCAGGACAGCACTGGGCTCTCTGGAGATGACCAACACCTGCTCAGAAAACTGTGACTTCGCAGCCCTTTACTAACCAACGGAGAACACAGGGCCTGCCAGACCCGGAGGAGAGATAGACTTCAATTTCAGGGCTGCCTTTCTCCAGAGGCAAGAGTGAGGAGAGGAAGCCATCTTGGAGCAAGTCTACATTTTTAGACTCATGAGGGGTCATTTCATTTATAAAAGAGGAAGTCCTAGCTTCCCATTTCTCCCATTGAATACATGTGTGAAGAACACTTCTTGGAGAGGACCCAGGCCGGGTAGGTGAGTTACAATTTCCTGTAACTCCAGCCTCAGGGAATCTGACGCTTTCCAGTCTCTGTGTGTACCCGCACTGGTGTGCACATATTCCCACACAGACACAAGTGTGCATAAACAAAAACAAATCTTAAAAAGAAAGCCACTCCTTAGCTACAGCTCTGGCTTGACCAAGTGTCACATCCCTCTGCCTCAATGTGATTATGTGTTAAAATGATTCCCTCAAAGAAGGACAGCAAAAGCCTGGGTGTGGCAGAGACAGCGTTCATATCCCGAACATATTGCCATCACTCATTTTTTTGGTTCAGTTCTTTGGAGAACAAAATGTTCCACTATCTTCTTATATCCCTAGGCTCTAAAACAGGTATATATATATATATATATATATATATATATATATATATATATATTTCCATTTTGTTAAAACCTGCCTTAGGGTTTTATTGCTGTGAAGAGATACATAACCAAGGCAACTCTTTTTTTTTAATGTGCATTGGTGATTTTTATCTGCATATATATCTGTGTAAGGGTGTCAGATCTTAGAGTTACAGACATTTGTAAACTGCCATGTGGGTGCTGGGAATTGAACCCAGGTCCTCTGGAAGAGCAGTCAGTGCTCTTAACAGCTGAGCCATCTCTCCAGCCCTCGCGCTGCTTAAGGCAACTCTTATAAAGAAAAACATCTAATTGGGGCTGGCTGACAGGCTCAGAGATTTGGTCCATTATAATCATGGTAGGAGCATGGCAGCGTCCAGGCAGACTTGGTGCTGGAGAAGGAGCTCAGAGTTCTACCTCTTGATCCACAGTCAACAGAAGGAAACTGGCTGCCACACTGGGCGTAGCTTCAGCATATAAGAGACCTTGAAGCCCGTCCCCACAGTGATGCCCCTCCAACAAGGCCATACCTCCTAATGGGCCAAACGTTCAAACACATGAGTCTATGGGGACTATACCACACAGGGAAAGGGGCGGTAGAGGCCTAGCTCAGCAGCAGAACTCAAACTTAGCACCCGTAAAACCCTGCGTTCACTCCCAGCACAAAATCAAACAAACGAACCAAAAACCACCAGCAAAGCTTGGAATGGTGGTACATGCCTGTACTCTTAGGCCTTGAAAGGTAGAGGCAGAAGGATTAAAAATGTTTCTGCCACATAGGTTAAAACATTCTTATTCTTTGTGTGTGTGTGTGTATTGCAATTATTTTCTTCTTTTCTTTTTTTTAAAATTTATTACAATTTATTCACTTTGCATCCCAGCTGTAGGCCCCTCTCTCATCCCCTCTCAATCTTGCCCTCCCTCCCTATTCACTTATCCCACCTCTCCCCTAGTCCACTGATAAGGGAGGTCTTCCTCCCCTATCTTCTGACCCTTGCCTATCAGGTTTCTGACATGAACTCAGCAGCTTGCTCTTTGATAACATTCTTATTCTTAAAGAGAAAAGAAAATTGGGGTCTATAGAGACATTTCTCAAGAA
>CM053765.1:57916177-58011377 GCA_028658305.1 Pachyuromys duprasi
TCCCCGCCCCCTCCAAGTCCACCAATGGGGGAGGACCTCCTCCCCTTCCATCCAACCCCAGCTCATCCTGTCTCCTCAGGGCTGGCTGCAATGTCCTCCCCTGGGATCTAGCCAGTCTGTCACGCCCCAGCTTGTATGGGGGAGGGTCAAAGAGTCAGCCATCAAGTTCATGACTGAAACAGTCCCTGTTTCCCTCACTAGCATCTTCAGTCTGACACCGAACTATCATGGGCCCCATCTGAGCAGGGGTTCCAGCCCACATCTACACGTGGTCCTTGGTTGTAGAAACCGTCTCATACAAGACCCCTGTGCCCTGCTCAGTTTGGTCTTTGTGGAGCTCTTGTTCTCCCCAAGTCTCACCAACCTCCTCCATTTCTATCATTACTTCTCACCCTCTGCCAAAGGCTTGATCTCGAGTCTTAATATCTGCTCTGATACATTGCTATTTTGACCCCCCCAGAGGTCCTCCTTGGCATGCTCCACCTAGGGAGGATATACAGGAAGGAGGACCCAGGATCAATGCTCCTTTGGATGAACAAATGGGATGGACATTGAGTGGAGGAGAAAACAACCAACTGGACTTCTTGAGAAGTAGGACAACAGTGTTGGCAAGCATAGTTTTCCAATGTAACATTTTAACAAAATTAGGATATTACCAAAATATAAGTGGTTGGAATCAAGCTACCAATATTCTAAGACCTGTGTGGAGGCCTCCTTAGTGCATGAGGAGGAAGAGGAGGAGAAAGCAGCCCAGCCTCTGACAAGCCCAATAACAGGTCCACAGCTACTCACCTGGAAGGGGAGCTTGGTGGGCCAATGTGAGAACATCTGAAACCAGGAAGCACTGGCCTTCATTGCTTTTGAGAGAGAGCACAAGGTACCAGCTGTAACGAGGGTGAACGGCTTCCTATAGGCTCCCCAAATCCAAGTCGCCACCTCTTTAGTATAAAACCCACACTGGTAAAAAGCTGCTGAGAGTATAATCCGAATAGATCAGAACCAGAATGGAGACCAACGAAACAAAGTCAAGAAGAAAGCGGGGCAGAGAACCAGGACCAAAACACACAGAAATCCAGCTGCTGGGTATGTCTGATTATTACTCAGTGTACACGGAGGAGGCTCAGGGAAGCAGGAAAGCTTTCCCAAGCTGTGCGGAGATCCTGCACAGGAGCAGTTAAGACATGATGTCTAACAAAAAAAGCCACCTTGATAAAGAAACAGATTCCAGGTAGAGGGCAGCAAGTGAACCATAGCCTAGAACATATCAAACCAAAATGGGGAAGCTTCATTAATCACTTAGATCCTGTTGGAGGACTTCGGAGCACTGTGAAGACACTTCTGAGGGTCACTTCTGAGGTTATAGCTTTAAGCTTCAATGTGATATTAAATAAAGAATACTGAAATTTGTTAAATAAGTTTACATCCATGAATATTTTTTTAAGATAAGGTTTATTTTTATTTTATGTGTACAAGTTCTGGTGCCTAAAAAAGCTAGGATCAAATGTTGGACCCCATGAAGCTGACGTGACAGGTGTTCACCAGCCTCAGGGTGGTTGTTGAGAACTGAACCCCGTCCTCTGTGAGAGCAATGAGTGCTCTTAACTCCTCATTCGCTTCTCTAGCCTTCTCCCATGAGTTCATAAGTGACCTTCCTAAAAAGAAATTAGTAAACTTTGAAATACGATAAAGAACTAATTAATTACCTTGAGAATTAGTAAATAAGGAGAAACATGAGCACTTACTCTTTCCCTACATGAGCTATGCCAAATTAGTCAATGCAAATGAAATACCTTGTGTTGGGGGTGTTTAGGTCACAGGACAACCTCACGTGTTGGTCCTTACCTTAAGCTTGAGATGGGAGTCTCTCTTGTCCATTGCTGCGCACAGCAGACTAGTGGGCCTGTGTCTGGGGATCTTGTCTTTGCTGCTCTCTTATCTTACAGAATAACACCACAAAAACGCAGTGATTATGACAAAGCCAGGATACGGTAACTCTTATTAGAACGGAAGGGCCAGTGAAGGAATGGGGCATATGGAAAGGGCTAAGTGACAACATTCTGTTCTTTGATTGGACCACATTTTTATGAACATTAAATTCAGTCATACAGTCATTCTGAGGCTTTTTCTGTACCCGTGCCTTACGTTTATCATCATCATCCTCATAGTCTCCCTGAAACTTAACAGCTGGACTGGACAGACTATGGAATAGTCTCTTGGATAACAGTTGATTTCCAAAGCATGGAATCTGGCAATAAAGAGGGTCGTCTCTATAAAGACAACACAGGCACATAATCATCTCTGAAAAGACGAGACACACAGATTGCTCCATTGGCTGGCCCAGCCACCACTGGATATGGGAAATAGTGCTTCCTTATGGAGTGATGAGATTTAGTGAGCTTCTGTGGAAAAGATAAAGAAAAGAAATATGAAAGGGGAAAAGGGAAGCGGAAGTGGCGTGATGAAGTCACACATCCGCTGTGTCTCTGGCACCCACTGAGAGGGCTCCCCTGCTTTGTGGGTGGGAGCGACGCTGGAGATGTCATTCTGCAGCAAAAGCCACAAGGTCTAGCCAGGAAACAAGACCCCCTTCCCAGGATGCCGATGGACACACCAGCACATTCCTTGACTTTCCTCACCCTGGGGGAAGGAGAGGCACTGAGCCCCCCTGAGAGAACAATTAATTAATATGGCAAATACCTGCTATTTTTACATCAAGAGATGAACAGAAACACACTTTAATAGGAACAGCTCAGAAAAATGAAGCCTCATTCCGCAAATGCCTTCTCAATAGGCTATTTGTGGACAAGGATTGGAGGGGATGTCTGACCTCCCAGACAGGGCAGCAGACCTCGGTCCAGGCTTTCTGTCACACTTGCCTTGGTCTAGAGTTGTGCTCAGTTCAGCAGTGTACTGTGCTATGTTATTTGTTTTAACCATTTAGCTTTAAAAAAAATCTGTGAAAGGGAAACGGTTCATCCAATTAGAACAGACAACTAAGTGAAGCTCTTCCACAAGAGCCTGCAGAGCTGTGCACTCCAAATCTCACGAGGTTTGGCAGTGACTGCAGACAGGTCTAGCAGCTGCACAGACATCTGCCCCGGGACCAGCCACTGCTCACCACTTCTCACACATGCATCACAGAAAGACAGGCAAGCCTGACAGTTGGAGCACAGGAAGGACCTGACGTTCAAGTCCTCACCTCGTCCACTCATAAGCTCTGAACCTTGTGCAAATTAATTGATGGCTCCACACACTCATCTTATCACTGTAGAAAGTAGCGACCCCTGCTTCACTGGGCAGCTGTGAGGGCCAAATATTTGGCGTTCCACAAAAGCTCACTAAATATGACCTCTCCTCATCAGTATTATCAACATCACTGTTGTCATTAAGAATAGACCATCAAGCAGCAAGATAATTTAGAACAAGGGTGGCCAAAGTGGGCTTCCTACAGTACATTGCTTCACCCATGGACTTGTTCGAAACCCCAACTTCACCCCACTCCAACCTCAGATTTACTGAATAAGAAGTCTTGGGCAGGGTATGGGAAACTGTCTTAACAGGCCTTTAGCTATTCTAGGCCCATTGGGGGCATGAGAAGTATTGATTTACAATAAGCAAATGCCAGTCCCCTGGAAATTTTAGCAGCCACAGGTGAGCTTGGTTTTTCGAGGAGAGCTCCTAAATTTTGTTTTAATTGACAGAGAACAACAAACTTGAAATCTAGCCTTGATTGTATCGGTGAATCCCCACATCACATTGCTAGCCTTGTAAGCACAACTCAGGGCAGAGATAGGGGTTTGTCATCGACATGTTCCCAGCATCTCACGCTGTGTGACAGGTTGCGGACACTTGATAAATATTTATTGCCTCAACAATGGATGATCATGTAGGAGAAAGGCTGCAGACGATTGTAGCAGCTCACATCTAAGGAAATCTCATTTAGGATTTAGTTTTTTAAAAATCTTGGTAGAATCTAGGGAACACTCATTTCTTTGGCTTAGTCAGCAACTTAAACATATTTATTAAAATGCCTGACTTCCAACTGAAACGGAAAAAAATATTAAGAGTGAAAACCTTAATATCTGAAAACCTCAACTAACTAAATCCCCAGTGAAATTGAATTTGAGACAGTACTCAGCGAGCCCTGAGGTTAAAGACGCAAGCAACGGAAAACAAATGGGAATGAAGCATGTCAGTGTTGTTTTGGTTCCAATTCTGAGGCTCTATTTTGGAAATAAAGAGAATGGAATTACTTTCTCAGTATATGCACATATGGGTATATATGTTAATTACAGTTGAAAAATAAATCATTGCTTATATCCCAAAGCATGAGAAAATGTAAATTAATCAAAGGACCATACATAAAATAGACTGAAGATGATTTATGGCAGAGATAAATAAAAATTTTGTTTGGAATAGTTCCAATAACTCAACATTCAATTAATCCCCATATCTCATTAAGCATGCATTTTTGTTAATTAAACTTAACATATTTAGAAAGTAGAGGTCATATTATTGAGTTGAAATACTACATCTTCACAGAGAAAACACATTATCTGTTAAGAAGTAATACATAAAACCAACCCTTGCAATTCCAGGAAGCACAGGAAAAGTCAATGTAGTCTGTCACACACCCATACCTATAGACTATAGAAAAATATTAAAGTAATAAAAAGCTGTCAAAGGCCATGATGCCAGGGTCATCCATATTTATTTTATGTCTTTTATCAGATTGTGTGGACAGCCTCTGTGGAAGAGGACAACTTCATCAGTATTCTCAACAGAACATATTTGGTTTCATCAATGCAAAATCTATTGTCACCAGCTACAGAAGCTTGGCCTCCTGGCCCAGGGATACTACCTCTCGGAATATTGACACACAGAAAGAGTGACAAGCATATATTAAGTGGAGTGACTCTATATATTAGAGAAAAAGAGAAAAACTGGATGAGTGACAATGATTCCTTGGTGGCAGAATTAGCTAATGAATTAATGAGGATGTTAGCACCATTATTTTTCACTTCCATCTTAGGAATAACAAGAAGCCCCGAGGCTCTGGAGCACATGGCAGTAATTTATAAGTGGGCCGGGAAGATAAGGGACATCCCACAGAGCCCAACTTGCTCTCAGGGTGATCTGACTGACTCATTCACGCATTCACCACCTAGTTCTCTGTCATTTTGGACCTTTACATATACTTCTGTAATTGAAAGTAGGCCAGCTGACTTCTCCATTTTTCTTCACGTTCCACTGACTCTGTTGGGAGTGAGTGTAGATGCTTCAAGGATCAGGCTTCAGGTCCAGAGGACCTCTCCAGCTTTCTGTTCCCTCTCCGGTCTTCCTGAGATTAAGAGTAGTTTAAAAATGTTACTCATTTAAATCTTTACCATGCTCAACTAAAAAGGTTATTGATCCCCTACAGCAGTGTGTTCACAACACTGTGACAACAAGAAAAAACGGCCAGATCCCTTATTTTTAAAGTCACACTGTCTGCTGGAGCTTTGACATGAAGGGATTTGGCTACAGAAGAAAGTGAAAAGTGCCACCCCAGGCCAGCACCGCATGGTCTGCGAGCACCTGTTCAGACTGTGTATGTACCTGTTATCGCTGTGACGGGTCAGAGAAGACAAACCTGCTTCAAATGCTCAGCCACCCAGTCATACATGTACGGACACATGTGCTCACACAGACAACCTAGTGTCTGCTCTGAGTCAGGAAATGGCTTGAAGGGTGTTCCCCTACACAGATTCAGTAGTGTGAGCACGTATTTCCTTACATGCCTGTCTCTTAACGCAAAACCAATGCTCCCCAGATGCCCAAGAATTAAAAGAGGCCAAGTCCGTCTATCAGATTCCTCCCAACACACCAGCTCCTCTTCCTTCCGCCCTCACTCTGTGGCTGGTAGGATCTCTCTAACCAGATCTACACACACATCTTCATGCCCTACCACTTCCAAACATTGTGGGGGTCCCTTACAGACGGAGGAGTGAAAGTGGGTATCTGGCAGGTGAGTCCCGTTGAAAGATGGTACACATTACCCTGGAATGAGCAAGTAGGGTCAGGAATCAGGTGGTAACAGCGTTTGTCTCCAAAAAGACCTCGGGAGAAAGCCTAAGAACAGTAACTCTCAACCTGTGGGTCTCAACTCCTTTAGGGGTCAAATGACCCTTTCACGGGGGTCACATATCAGATATTCACATTATGATAACAACAGTAGCAAAATTACAGTTATGAAGTAGGAACAAAAGTAATTTTATGGTTGGAGGTGACCACAACCACATGAAACTATATTAAAGAGTTAAGTGTTAGGAAGATTGAGACCTGCTGCATTAGAAGACCGGGGAAGACCCTGGACGTGAGCAATTGCTGCAGACTCTGGTCCCAGGTTAGATGCAGGGTTCCTCCTTCGGAACTCTACAGTTCTGATCAGCTGTGTTCTCTGGTGGGACACAGAAATCGGAGAATTGATGCCAGGATATCTCAGATATTCATTCTCTGGATTTCAGAATAAAGCAGCCACCAAACATGCCACCTTGAGCAGTGCAAGAGCCAAGAGTCGGCACGTGCAGAGATGGCTGAGTCGCTTGCGAGAACATACTGTGGGAAAACGACAGGCAGGAAAGCAGTCACCGGGAATGGTAAAATGGAGAAGCCATAGGGCTGCTCTGAAGACAAGAGTGTGTACAGCTCTGGGCTTTTCTCAGCTCCTGCGGTGAACCAGGACTATTCGCGGGGTCTGGACAGCAAGGAGGAGCAGTGAACTGAGGGGGTGTTGCCCGGATCTTCACCGTGCTGTAGTAGAGAAGGAGACTGCGCGGAACTCTCCAGTTACCTGGGAAGCGTGCACTTCCCAGCAACCCTGGAAGGTGATGCGGAGACCACATGGTGTGTCACCGTTACACTTGGGCTTTTCTTTCTCTGTGTGAAGCAGTTTCAGTAGAAAGGCAGATCTGAGGGGTGATGTCAGCTTTGACAGGCACACAGCAGATGTAGTGCTTACACAGTGAGGGAGAACGAAGCAAAGGAAGCCACTCCCTGCGTGTGCAGACAGAAAAGAAAGGAGAGAGTGATGGTGGTCTGTGTAGGCCAGTGTGAATGGGCTGCCCGGGCCAAACACTTGGTCAATACAACGTGGAGTATATTTGTGAGTGGGTGGCAGATGGGTGGAGATTGTGGACCCTGAGTAGTCTGTCACTCATGATGTGGGCCTCACTCCATTCTTAGGAAAGCTAATGAGAGAAGACTGACTGCTTTTCCCTCAAGCAAGAAGGAGTTCTGCCCACGGACAGCTGTATGCTTGAACTGTAACGTGGAGTCCTTCTGGGGTCTCTGGCCTGCGGCCCACCCGCAAAACCTGGACTTGCGGAAGCTAATTCTTTACAATAAATTTCTGCCTATAGTTCTGCTTCTCCGAGGAACCCTGGCTAACATGAAAGGAAGTCACAGAGAGCAGACACAGGCAAGGAACAGTATGGAACCAGAGTCCCTGAGGAAACGGCTGTTGCGAGCAGGAAGGCCCAGAGCCATTAAGCTCAGGTGTCGGATGCCGAGTACACAGAAACTGAACAGTGGAGGGAACAGAGAGCCTGGGGGCTCCTGCTGGACGCACTGCTCATGCATCTGGACCAGCCCCGAGAGCTCAGAAAGCCTGTGAAAGACAGGTTTGGAAAGGACAGAACCGTGAGCCACGTCGCAGGCAGCGACAGTCAGTGCCTGTTCAAATTCTTCCCTATGACCCGTGACTGGGGTTTAATGTCTTCACACTGGATGAAGGTCCTTTGTCCCTGACTCGGTCCTTTGCTCCCTCCCAGGTCAGCTCGGCCCAGCTCCAACTCAGCCTGGCTTCAGCTGCACTCAAGTGGAAGCTGACTACGCTCTTGGCTGTCAAGACTTTCCACTCTTGCCTGGCGTCCTCTCCTGCCCTGTCCCTTGCTTTCCACATGGAGGCTTCGAATGAAGCCCAGGAGGATTCCTGAATTACAAGCACTCCAGTATTCCAAAGGCTATCTAGGCAACAATCAAAAAACAGTGTTTCTTGTACTTGCTGACTAAGTGAGCTCTGAAGGAAGTCAAGCCATCTTCTGCGCAGCTGCAGGGCTACAAATCTAATACGTGTGGTGGCTCTGTCCCAGGCACATCCCAGGCTGTGAGTGTCTGCGGTTGTGTTAGGTGGTACAAGGGAAACACACAGGGGACTTGCAAAGATGATGATGTGAAACAGCAGGTGGCAGATGGGTTCATTTCCAAGCTTTTTTCTTCTTCATAATCTTGTCTACCATCATCTCTACCAGATTTCCAGCTTCAGTGCTCTGTGCAGATATGTGCTTCCCGAATTGATTTTCTAAGCCTCTCTTGAAGTTGTTGTTTTATTGCAGAGTAGTAAATAAAATATAAGTCTGATTTTAATGTTTGAAGCATGAGGTAGTACAATAGATAGATGAGTGGACAGATGTTTTTCAAGCGCACCTGAATCATCACTTTCCATCTGATACACACATCAGAGGCCCTGGCAGGACATTTAAGGAACCACGTGGTCTGACCTCCTTTGTGGTAGGAGAAATTTTCACCCCTGTGATTCATTCTTTCTTTCCATAAAATTGTTGGGGGGGGGTGATAAAGGAGCATTAGAACAATCCCTTTGCAAGCGGCTACCCCTTGCATGTTTGTTCACCTTCCCGAACCATGGCCTCTGTTTCCCAGAGCACAGACAATACTGTTGTGTAGTTCCACCGATGGGCAGCCTTCCCTAGCTAGCCCCTCTCTTCACAACTAAGCAAGCTGAAGCATTTAGTGGTAGAAATAAAGCATTTTTTCTTCCTTAAACTAAATACTCTCCTTCCTTAATAAATTTCTTATTCACTGTGAAATTGAAAACACAGCCTTTTCCTGATGACCAGATGGCCCTGAAAATCTAATCACTTCAAGCATTCCACACTTCCTCTCCATGAGCGTCTATGACAGCAGAACCAAGACACAAACTCCTCATTTCTCCCAGATGCCAATCTCGATTGAGAACTTTCACAACACGATTATAAAAACCAGATACACATGAGAAGCAGAGCTGGAAAAATAAAATGTTACTGTAAGCTACACAATAACTTTCAGAGAAGGGCTAGTAAATGAGTAAGAACAATAAGTAAATGTTATATTCTTGATTAGTATTTAATTCAAAAGAATGGCAAGATGCTTTTACAATTTATTTAGTAAGTTTGTCTGAATTAAAATTTCTCTTTAAGTTCATATTTAGTACTCCAGAAAGTAAAACAAGGGATTGTTGATGAGACACAGGGCAGTGTATATGATATCTGAATCACAAAGGATGAAGATGTAGTTCAGTGGTACAGAGCTTGATGCTAGACATTAAAAACAATAATCCCATTAATTGATGCCCATTTTTTTACTATTGACTATTCCAAAGAATATACGTTGTCATAATTCCTGAGTATAGTTTTGATAGCTGAACCAAGGTAAATCGATGGACCTTTCTAACTTTTTTCCTTCCATCTGAAAATAATAAGTATCTTACACTTAACAGTAAGTGAAGAAAATATAAGGAAAAAAAAACCCTTCATGTTGGGAATTACCTCCATATGACTTACTGGGAGGCCCCAAAGCAATGCAAGCAGAACAGCTTATTCCCATTGCTCTTGGTTGCCCACCATAACTAGACAGCAAAACCTCATTGCTGAGGAAATGCCGCAGTTTGGTTGCGGGATATTAAAAAAAAAAAAATCAGTCTTGACTTGAGTAGGAAACTCTCTCTGCTGGCTATCTTTAACAGTCCTGGAAAGAGCTATGCAGGCTACTAGAAGGGAAAAGACATCCATGGCTACCTAACTGGACCCTATCTGCTGCAATACTCACCTTTCAGGCAAGATGTGCTCACTGCTACAACAGTGGCAAGAGGGAGTCTGGAGTAACCAACCACTCTCACGCTTGGATTTGAGTCCTGTTCTGCAGGAGGGAATACATGTCTGCTACTGTAAACATGGTCCACGGCTAGGGAAGTCATAGCCTCAAGGTGAGAATGTCTTGATGTTGTTTTGCTAAGTGGTCATGCTTTCAAACTTCCTTCTAAATACAGACATTTTTGTACTGCCCCAGACCTTGGCCAGAGAAGCTTTTTAGCGTGGGCAGTGGTTAATACAGGTGCATTACTGTTGGAAGTGCTGGAAATAAGCAATCGTGAGTACTTAGCCATAAATGGAATGCCTGTATCAACTCTCTTGCACAGGGAACCTCACAAAGAGATGGAGGATGAGGGAAAGGGTGCTGGAAAACTGTCTTGTGGGAATGACATGACCACAGCACACAAACTCCAGCAGTTGTGGTTGTCTGCACAAGGCCTGTACGATATGAAATCAGGTCAAAGTCCCAACATGAAGTAGGGAGGGGCTCCCAAGCTCCCCTTTTCCCCAACTGAGGAGAGCTACTGGGGGAAGGAGACTCACTTTTCTTTGGGGATAGCTACTGGTAGGCTGACCTGCCCCAGTGGAAGACCCCACACCAATGTGCTTATGGGTGACACAGAACATGAAGTAGGAAGAGAGATGTGTTAGGGAGGAAGCCTTGGGGTATTGAAGAAGGGCTGATATGAACAAGATACATTATATATGTATATATGTATGTATGTATAACATTTTCAAAGAATTTTTAAAATCCATGTTGTTAAGAATGGTCAAACAAAGAAAACCTAACCACACAAAAAGGAAGTTATGCTCACAATTTGGTCTCTCTATTACCAAGAAATCAATGCCTGCTTTTTTCTCAGCCGATTTCAATGCTCCTGGAAACCAATAACTCTATTATTACATTAAATAATAGCCTGTTAGTGCTGGTTAAGGAAAATTAATTTGAAACAAGGATTTTTATTAATAGAGCTGTGAAGTGAAACCCAAACCAAAGGGGTAGCACCAATTCCATGTTTGAAAAATATGCTCATAGAAATATGTAAACGAGCCACAGCCACACTTGTTTCTAGAAGCCTGGGATGCAAAAACACCCCAAAAGGCCAGCAATGAAGCTGTCATTCTGAAATGAGATGATGCAGGTCCTGGCCTCAGCGCTGAGGTGGCATACCTTCCCAACCCAGAACTCCTCCAGTGCTTTTCCGTACCCCTGAGGAGGGCTCATCATGATTCTTTTTTTGTGATCATATAATGAAAACTAACTATTCAGAAGCCTGAGATGGATAAAGAAGGGCTGTTTATATGAAAATTCCTCCCAAGGAAGAACAACAGCCTTCCTGGGTCAGTAATTCAAGACAGAGAAATTTCCTTCTTCACAAACACAGACAATGATGGGTTTGGATGGTTTTGGCTAATGGTGACATCATGGGTAATGTTTACAAAACAGCACAGGGGAGACTGAAGAAGGCGACCGATACAAGCACTCCTGGACACCAGTGAAGAGACACGGAGGATTTTTCATCCTCCTCCATTAATACCAAGACAGGAATTTAAAGCACAAGGTCAGAGCACATTTATGCCAGTAAGAGAAACATTGGTCTGTGAAGAGGAGTGTGCAGCCCCTGGGGGTCCTACAGGTTCTTCTGCAGTAAGTGGGGGAGCAGGGAAGACCTTGGATTTTAGCTCCCCAAATAAACTTTATGCAATCACAGGAAGCGCTGAGATCCTTTCCCACTCCTTCTGCTGGGAGGCGAGACATCTGAGCCACAGGAAACGGCAGGAATTCAGGAAAACCCCAGTGGAATGAGAAAGAACCCGTCCAGCGGATTTCAGAGTCCCGTCAATGAGGTCACGGACAGCAGATGTGCAAAGACTCAGGTGCTCCAACAAGTACCTGACTTATCTTTGGTGACAACTCTAGCTGAGCATCCTGAGAAGAGGTCAGGGGTCACACGCAAAGCATCACACCCCATACACCTAGCTCCAGGCTTTGTTTTGGTAAAAAACGAGGAAAAAATGGTACGGTCAGCCATGATGGCAGAAGTGTAGAAGAAATGAGGTGTGAGAGGGTGCTAGCTGTTTGGTTTGGTTTGGTTTGGTTTTTTAATAAAAATTAGTAGAAAGGCATGTTTGTCAACATTGAGGTACAAATTAGGAAAAATTAATAATCCTTTATTGTGTGAAAATTCATATCATAACAAATAGTCACTGAAAAGAGGTGACATTTATAGACTGTGTGGCTGGAATGTGTCCCTGTGGTGCAGGTTAACCCAAAGGTGGAGTCGTAATCAGATGGAGAACAGCAGACCTCTCTCATCAAGAATTGAATTAGTGCCATTATCAAACTGGCCTGGGGGTGGAGAGATGCCCCAGCAGTTCAGAGCACAAATTGCTCTTCTGGAGGACCTGAATGCTGTCCCCAGCACAAACACCTGCAATGCTCAATAGCCAGTGTTTTCAGTTCCAGGGGATCCGATACCCTCTGGCCTCCTCAGGCAACTCTATGCAGATGGTGCACATAAACTCATGCAGAACACAGACACACATGCATGCACGCGCGCGTGTGCACACACTCCCCCGCAGAGACTGTCAGATAGACAGAGATCTCTAAATAGAAGCCTGGCATGATTCATAATAGCCAAGATATGGAATGACTCTATGTGCCCATCAACAGATGAATGTCTAGAGTGTGGTATAAATCATTACTGAGCATTATTTAGCCATAAAGAGCAAGATCATGTTACTTGCAGGAAAATGGAACCAGAAATCATCATGTTAAAAAAAAAAAAGCCAGACTGAGAAAAACAAACATGTTCTCTTTTATATCAGGCTCTATATTTTAAAAGAACAAAACAAAGAAGCAAACAAAACAAGGGCCGGGGCGCAACTCTGTGGTATATGCTTGCCGACATGCATTACGCCCTGGGAGATTCCTCCAATCACACAAAAACAAGGGCTGGTGATGCAAGCCCATAATCCCAGAACGTGGAAGTTGAGGACAGGAGATGCAGGTCAAGGTCATTCTCAGCTACACAGTAAGTTTGAGGCAAGACAGGGGCCATGTGAGACCCTGTCTCTAAAAATTCAATTAAAATATTTTGGTACCCCGCTAAGCCCAATTAGCACTGTCCATATGTACAAGACTGTGTGGCCATCCGCTCCAGCATGGGAAACCTACCACACCCTCAAGTTTCCTGTTTACCAACAGATAAAATCGCCAACAGCCCCTCAGTCAGTGTCAGAGCCTGGAGGATGCCTTCCCATTTTATCAGAATTTTGTTTGGTTTGCTTTTGTACAAGCAGCAGCCACAACCCAGAGTTCACGAGAAGGAGAGCCATCTGATGCCCAGGGAGGACTTAGGAGGGGATGCTAGGGAGGAAGTGGAGGAGACTGACTGGAGGGAGAGTTTAAAAAAAATACTTAATTGCAAATATGTATGAAAAAGAATTTACACACACTTTTTAAAGACATGGGAACAGAAAGGGAACATTTAGAAAGAGGAGGTGGAATAAGAGGAGAGGAGAGTGGAATGGAAAGGCAGCCGTGAGTGAGATCTGCTGGGGCCTTGATCTCAGATTTCCCTGCACCCGCCGTGTGAGAAATCAACTACTATTATTTACAAATTACTCAGGCTGGTATTCTTTGCTATATCAGCCCAGACGGACTAAAATAGAAGTTTCATTAAATTTAATTATAGGTGTCAAGAGAATAAACCCCATCACCCCCCCCCCTTGTTTTTGCTTAAAACTACTTTCACTTACAGTAAATGTCCAACTAGATGAGAGGCTCTGACATGGCTCCTTAGCACACATGAAGAGGCAAATGTTTTTAAAATTGCACCAAAAAAATGCACTAATTAGATCCTTGTTAGGATGAAAGGTTGAAGAGTAAATCAAGAAGGACCCATCCCCTGTGACATTAACATAAAAGAAGATTCCACAAGATCTGATGACCATTTATGATGTGAGAAGTCATGATCACACATTGAATCTAACAAACAGGTCATTAATAATAAAGTAAACTGCGTTAACAGGTCTGTCTGAAATGTATTTTTATTTATTTATGTTTTATTAATTACAGTTTAGTCACTTTGTAGCTGAGCTATAGCCCCCTCCTTAGACCCCTCCCAATTCCACCTTTCCTCCCTCATCTCTTCCCATGCTCCTTCCCCAGTCCACTGATAGGGGAGGTCCTCTCCCCCTTCCCTCTGATCCTAGTCTATCAGGTCTCATCAGAACTGGCTGCACTGTTTTCTTCTGTGGCCTGGTAAGGCTGCTCCCTGCTCATGGAGGAGGTGATCAAAGAGCCAGCCCCTGAGTTCATGTCAGAGATGGTCCCTGTTCCCCTTACTAGGGAGCCCACTCAGATACTGAGATACCATGGGCTACATCTGTACAGGGGTTCTAGTTATCTCCATGCATGGTTCTTGGTTGGAGTGTCAGTCTCAGAAAGGACCCCTGTGCCCAAATACATTTTTATACACCCTGTTAGACTGTTGGCTTTTGACAGCAGTGATCAGGCACGGTTTGTGTGTGTCTGAGCACTCGTTGTAGGGGTCATGCAGCCACTTCTCCCAAGCCATCTTTGGTTCTACTGATCCTTGTTTGGGTCCCAGTTGTACTTTTCCTGGGGAGAAAACTGTCCACTCATTTCAGATAGGGAACAAATGTTCCCTTAGGGGTTGATGGGCAGAGGGATTCCCAAGGCCCTACAAACCATACTGTCTGTGTTGTTACTGCTGTTGCTTACATGCAAGAACAAGATGGAAAGTTCCTGTTACTGATGACATCTGTCTTGGTCAGTGTTCTATGGGTGTGAGGAGACACCATGACCACAGCAACTCTTATAAAAGAAAAGCATTTGTTTGGGGCTGGCTTACAGTTTCAGAGGTTCAGTCCATTATTATCATGGCGGGAAGCATAGTAGTAAGACATGCCTGTAGCACACAGGCAGACATGGCACTGTATCTGGATCAGCAGGCAGCAGGAAGAGAAACACTGGGCCTGGCTTATTATCTGGGTAGCCCAACCCACCCTCCAATGAGGCCACACCTCCTAATCCCTGTCATATAGCACTACCGCCTAATGACCAAGCATTCAAATTTATGAGCCTATGGAGGCCATTGATATTCACACCATTACACCATCTTATGTTTTGGCTATAGGACATGGAGAAACCAAGATAGGATTGAATGAGAAGCTCCTTCCTGGTAGCTGGCTTTCACAATACCAGAAGGCACCAACCATACAGGCTGTTAGGGAAGCGGTTTCATCAATATTCCTACTTAATCACAGACACTGTGTGCTGCAATACGAACTCGTGAGGCAAGATGTGTCCACAGGTACAGTAGTGGCATGGCTGTTATGGGTACAAGCAGCTGTTTCACAGTTGCATTTAAAGCTGCTGTACAGGCAGGAACTCACACCTGATATTTTAAGCCACAGGAAGAGCTCATTACTGGGGAGCTCATAGGACCAGCTGAGAAAGCAACTGGTATTTCTTACCTGAACTGCTGTTATCTCTACCAATCTGTCTTCTTCACTTTTGTCCTTACAGATCTTCGTTGCTGTCAGTATCAATGAGGCATGGAAGGAATCTTTTTTTTTTTTTTTTTTTTTGCAATTGGAGGTGTACTGCAGAGACTCATAACTGGTCAGTCTCCTAAGACGGAGGGTTAGTGTGGTACAGAAGTCAGATACTCTGCCAAAGACTGAGGAAAATAACTCTTCAAGGCTCAGGCCATACTGTGGAAGATGGGAAAGAGAGAATGTAAGAATTTGAGGAAAAGGTGGAATTCTGTGTAGCAATGGCCCCTAAATTGAAATATTCCATCCTGAGGAGAGGCCCATGACTCAAGTTCCAAGACTCAGGAAGTAAAAAAAAACTCAGCATGTCTTCAAAAGCTCCTGAGACTTAAGAGTCATAAAAATCCTTCCCCAAAGTTATGCAAACATCAAACATCTGTTATGGGGGAGACCCCAGCTGCCTGCAGTTGTGCATGGGGTTTCAGATACGCAGCTCTCACAGAAGTGGTTCTCACCTTCCTCCCCTCTAATGCAGTTTCTCTTGTTGTGGTGACCCCCAACATAAATCATTTTCATTGCTCCTTCAAAATTGTAGTTTCACTGCTGTCACGAATTGTGATGTAAATATATCTGTTTTCTGATAGTCATAGGCAACCCCTGTGGAAGGGTCATTCGACCCTCTAGAGGGATGGGAATCCACAGGTTGAGAACCACGATTGCAGAGAATGTCACCCGTGCTTGGGGGGGCCTTTCAATGACATATCTGCCTTTGATTAATTTATTCCTGCAACTAACCCTCATCAAAAGTCTGTAAGTAACCCTAACGAATGCAGTGAGACAAAAGATTTCTGTGGAATGGCTCTGCTGGTCTGTCACTGGCTCCCATCTGGCGTGAGTAGACATTTGCCGGTGGCGTCCCAGGAGCATCTGCACCGCGCTGTGTAGTCCCACAGCCACCAAGCTCTTCCAGCGCCCTGCTCTCTCGCAGTTGCATCCTGGTGATGGATTTCACTGGTCCTGCTGGTAATTGCCACTCTCCTGTACCTCACTAGCATCTCATTTCCTATACAGAGTTTTCTTTCTAAAAATGGTTTTCTTTCTAATTCTTCTTTAAAATATAGCTTCTATGAGACATGTCAGAATCAAGGTGCCAATTTCCTGATAACCTTACAAAGATAAATAATAGTGTCCATGTTTTAGTGCAAATTTCAGCATTCCTCATTTTCTTCTTTACTATTCCAGGCCAGGTAATTTGTGTTGCCTCGTTTTCTAGTGAGTGTATGTATGCGTGCACACACAGGTTGTGTATGCCCATGTGTACATGTGAGTTCGGAGGCCAGGTGATTCTAATGCTTCTGTTTCCTACCCCCAAAATAACTTGTACCTGATTTCATGGGTCCACCATGCTCTGCTGCACTCTTACATGATTTCATTGTTTATCATTCTTTTATGTTTAATTTTTTTCTACTACACACACGGCTAGCCCAGAACTGAGTTGGATTTCAATTTTAAAAAATGATATATTGTAAATAATTTCACAGGAAAGAGTTTTATTTTGTTCTGGAGACCCACTCCTTTTTTAAAAGTAATGAGGCTTCTGTCACGGCTCGGCGATGGAGCACTGGCTGCTCTTGCAAAGGGCCTGGATTACTTCCCAGTATTCATGCAGTGGCTCACAACGGTTTGTAACTTCAGTTTCAGGGAACTGGATGTCCTTTTCTGGCCTCTGAAGGCACTGGACTTACCTGTGGCACACAGATATATATGCAGGCAAAATTCCCATACACATACAAATTCAAAGTTCTACTGTTGTACAGTATTTTATGTGACCTTGACAGTGGGTCTGTCCTCTCTCTGTCACCAGATGTCTTTGTTTAAGATGCTCGATGGGACATAGAGCCTATAAATCAGAGGCTGTGGAGTCCAAGATGAAGCTGTCTGGCGAGGCCCATTGCTGTGTTGTAGACAGTTACCATTGCACTGTAACCTCCAATAATGGACGGCGATGCTTAGCACTCCGAGATCTCCCCACAAAGGCACTGAATCCCATGGAGTCCCTGTAACCCAGTCAACTGCCAGAAGCCCTACGTTGATACTGTCCCTCTGAGAGTTAAGATGTCAACAGTGAAATTTTGAAGGTTCCTTTAGTCAGGTTTTGGTCACAATAGTGAAATACTTGAAACAGCTTACAAAGAGAAATGCTACTCAGCTCACAGTTTTGGAAGCTCAAGGACATGGCACCTGCATAGACTCAGTTCTTGGCATAACAATCCCGGAGACGGCAGTGGCGGGAGAACAAGCCAGTGCTTCTTGAAGCAGGTGCTGAGCGCCAGAGAACTGCCAGGAAGTGCCACAAGAACTAACCACGGACCTCCCACAACAGCGCCACGTGTGGACCAGACTAGCTATCACAACGGACCCTTGTGGGGTACAGAAACTGAAGCCAAGTAAGAGGACAGCACACATGTCCAAACAACAGCAGCAGAAAGCTGGGCTGTTTGCAGGTCTTGGCTATTTCCAACAGTACCGCCGCACACATGACTTGTGTCTTCTGGTGACACGGATAAGCATGCCCAGGCGTTCTAGGAACAAAACAGTTACAGACCTGACTGAAGCATTTCATCAGTGTTCTTTCGCCAGTCCCTGCAAGTCACGCCCCTTCCAACCTTTGCCTGGGCTTCTGAATTTTTAGCACCTAGTGGGTATGAAAGGACCTATCGCTGGTTTTCATTTGCATGATATCTACTGGGACTGTTTTCCTTTTTTAAATTTTAAAAAAATTTTTATTAAAAGTATACATTTTTTTACAATTTATTCACTTTATATCCCCATTGTAACCACATCCCTCATCGCCCCCAGGTCCCACCCTCTGTCCCTCTGTCCCTCTTTGCCCTCTATCCTTCTCCCCTAGTACACTAATTAGGGAGCCCTCTTCCCTTGCCATCTGACCCTAGCCTATCAAGTTTTCTCAGGACTGCCCAGATCTTCTTCCTCTGTGGGGCTAGGCCACATCACCAGAGGCAAGTGATCAAAGAGCAGGCAACTGTGTTCATGTCAGACATCACCTTCTCCCCTTACTAGGGGAACCCAAATGGAGACTGAGCTGCCTATGTGCTACATCTGAGGCCTAGGTCCTCTTTGTGCATGGTCCTTGTTAGGTGAATCAGTCTCTGCAGGCCACACTGGGCCCAGATTTTTTAGCTTTATTGATCTCCTGTGGAGCTCCTATCCCCTCTGGATCCCTCTATTCCCCCTTCTTCCATAAGATTCCCTGTGCTCTGCCCAAAGTAGGTTGTGAGTCTCAGCATCTGCTTTGATCCCCTGCTGGGTAGAACCTTTCAGAAGACATCTATGGTAGGCTCCGGTCAGTCCTGTTCCTTCTCTTTCACTGCTTCAGGTGTCTATTCTGTTTGTCAAATGATAATTAAGCATCCTTCCTAAGGTCCTCCTTGTTGTTTAGCTTCTTTAGGTCTGTAGATTGAAGTATGGTTATCCTATATTATATGGATAATATCAGCTTATAAGTGAGTATATGCCATGTGTGTCTTTCTAGTTCTGGGTTCCATCCATTTGCCTGCAAATTTCATGATTTTCTTGTTTTTAATGGTTGAGTAGTATTCCATTGTGCAAATGTACCTCAATTTCTGAATCCTTTCTTTGGTTGAGAGGCATGTTGTTTCCAGATTCTGGCTATTAGGAATAAAGCTGCTATGAACGTTGTATGAGGGAGCATCTTTCGAGTGTATGTATATGCCCAGGAGTGGTATACCTGAGTCTTGAGGTAGTGCTATTCCTAACTTTCTGAGAAATGGACAAATTGATTTCCAAAGTGATTGTACAAGTTTGTGCTCCCACCAGCAATGGAGGAGGGTTCCACTTTCTCCACATCCTCTCCAGCATGTGTTGTCATTTGAGTTTTTGAGCTTAGCCATTATGACTGGCATAGATCTATCTCACAGTCATTTTGATTTGCATCTCCCTGATGACTAAGGACATTGATGGTTTCTTTAAGGTTTTCGATATTCCTGTATTGAGAGTTCTCTGTTGAGCTCTGTACCCCATTTTTAAATTGGATTATTTGGTTTGTTGATGTTTAATTTCTTGAGTTGTTTATATGGATATTAGCCCTCTGTCAGATATAGGGTTGGTGAAGATCCTTTCCCAATCTGTAGGCTGTCATGTTGTTCTGTTGACTGTCCTTTGCTTTAGAGAAGCTTCTCAGTTTCACAAGGTCCCATTTATTAATTGTTGTTCTTAGAGCCTGAGCTGTACGGTGTTCTGTTCAGGAAGTTGTCTCCTGTGCCAATGAGTTCAAGGCTCTTTTCCAGTTTTTCTTCTAACAGGTATTGTGTGTCTGGTTTTATATTGAGGTCTTTGGTCCACTTGGACTTTAGTTTTGTGCAGGGTGATAAGTATGAATCTATTTGCATATTTCTACATGTAGACATCCAGTTAGACCAGCACCATTTGTTGAAGATGCTATCTTTTTTTCCATTGTATTTTGACTTCTTTGTAAAAAATCAGGTGTCCATAGGTGTGTGGGTTTATTTCCGGATCTTCTATTTGATTTCATTGATCCACCATTCTGTTTCTATGCCAGTACCATGCAGATTTTATTACTGTTGCTCTACAGTACAGCTTGAGATCAGGGATGGAGATACCTCCAGAAGATCTTTTACTGTACAGGATTGTTTTATCTATTCTGTTTTTTTTTTCTTTTTCCATATGAAGTTGATACTTATTCTTCCAAGATCTGTAAAGAATTGCGTTGGAAATTTGATGGGAATTGCGTTGGAGCTTCGGATTGCTTTTGGTAGGAAGGCCATTTTACTACATTAATTCTACATATTCATGAGCATGGGGGATTTTTCCATATCTTTTCAATTTCTTTCTTCAGGGACTTGAAGGTTTTTTCAAACAAGTCTTTCGTTTGCTTGGTTAGAGTTACACCAAGATACTGGGTTTTGTTTGTTTTTGTTTGTTTGTGGCTACTGTGAAGGGCGTTGTTTCCATAATTTCTTTCTCAGCCCATTTATCTTTTATATACAGGAGGGCTACTGATTTTTTTATTTTTATTTTTTTTTAATTTGGTATCCAGCCACTTGGCTGAAGATGTTTAACAGTTGTAAGAGTTCCCTGGTAGGATTTTTGGGTTAATTCATGAATACTATCATATCATCTGCCAACAGTGATATGGGAAAGGAAGGACTACTTCCTTTCCAATTTGTATCCCCTTGATCTTCTTTAGTTGTCTTATTGCTCTAGCTAGGACTTCAAGAACTATGTTGAAGAGATAAGGAGAGAGTGGGCAGCCTTGCCTTTTCCCTGATTTCAGTGGGATTGCTTTAAGTTTCTCTTTGTTTAGTTTGATGTTGGCTATAGACTTGCTGGATACTGTCTTTACTATGTTTAGGTATATGCCTTGTATCCCTGATCTCTTCAAGACTTTAAACATGACCAGGTGTTGGATTTTGTCAAATACTTTTTCAGCATCTAAGGAGCTGATTATATGTATTTTTTTCTTTCATTTGTTTATATGGTGGATTACATTGATGGATTTCTGTATATTGAACCATCTTTGCATGCTTGGGATAAGGCCTACTTGGTCATAGTGAATGATATCTTTGATGTGTCCTTGGACTCGGTTTGCAAGTATTTTATTGAGTATTTTTGTGTCAATGTTCATAAAGAAAATTGGTCTGAAATTCTTTCTTTGTTGGGTCTTTGTGTGCTCTAGATATCAAGGTGACTGTGGCCTCATAGAATGAATTTGGTAATGTTCCTTCTGTTTCTATTTTGTAGAATAGTTTGAAGAGTATTGGTATTAGCTCTTCTTTGAAGGTCTGATAGAATTCTGCACTGAAACCATCTGGACCTGGGCTTTTTTTTTTTTTTTTTGGAAGGAAAACTTTTGATGACTGCTTCTATTTCCTTAGGACCAATTAATTTGTTTAGCTGATCTTAATTCAACTTTGGTAAGTGAAATCTATCAAGAAAATTATCTATTTTGTTTAGATTTTCAAATTTTGTGGAGTAGAGACTTTTGAAGTAAGACCTATTTATCTTTAGATTTCCTCAGTGTCTGTAGTTATGTCCCCCTTTTCATTTCTGGTTTTGTTGATTTGGACAGTTTCTCTCTGCCCTTTAGTTACTTTGGCTAAAGGCCTGTCTATCTTGTTGATTTTCTTAAAGAACCAGCTCTTGGTTTCCTTGATTCTTTGAATTGTTTTCTTTGTTTCTATTTTTTTTTTTATTTCAGCTCTGAGTTTGATTACTTTCTACATCTACTCCTCTTGTGTGTGTCTATCTCTTTTTTTTCTAGGGCTTTCAGGTGTGCAGTTAAGTTGCTTGTGTGAGATGTCTCAAGTTTCTTTATGAATGCATTTAGTGCTATAAACTCTCCTTTTAGCAGTGCTTTCATGGTGTCCCATAAGTTTGGATATGTTGTGCCTTCATTTTCATTGCATTCTAGGAATTCTTTAATTTCTTTTCTCATTTCTCCCCTCCCAGCTGTCGTTGAGTAGAGAGTTGTTCAGTTTCCATGTGTGTGTAGTCCTTTGGCTATTTCTGTTGTTGACGTCCAGCTTTAGTCCGTGGTAGTCTGATACGATACAAGGGATTATGTCTGTTGATCTGTTGAGTCTTTCTTTGTGACCAACTATATGTTCCATTTTGGAGACGGTTCTGTGAGGTGATTAAAAGAAGTATATTCTTTTGTGTTTGGGTGAAAAGTTCTGTAGATTTGATTCATGACATCTGTTAGTGTCATTGTTTCTCTGTCTAGTTTCTGTTTGGTTTAGTATCTGGGTGAGAGTGGGGTGTTGCAGTCTCACACTATTAATGTATGGAGATTTGTGTGTGGTCTAAGCTTTATTAATGATTCTTATACAAATGTGGGTGCCCTTGTATTTAGAGAATTTTCCTTTGATGAGTACGAAGTGTCCTTCCTCATCTCTTTTGATTAATTTTGGTTGAAAATCTCTTTTATTATTAGATATTAGAATGGCTATCCCTGCTTGCTAATTGGGTCCATTTGCTTGGAAAACTAATTTCCAGACTTTTACTCTTGGGCAATATCTTTGTGGCTGAGGTGTTTCTTCTATGCAGAAGAATTTTGGGTCCTGATTACAAGTCCATTCTTTTAGTCTGTGTCTTTTTATTGGAGAGTTGCACCCATTGATGTTGAGAGAGATTAATGACCAGTGACTGTTAGTTCCTTTTATTTTGATGTTGGTTGTGGTAGTGTGTTTGTGTGCTTGTCTACTTTTAGTCTTTGCTGTAAAGTTCTTTATTTCCTGTGTTTTCCTGGGTGTAGTTAGCCTTCTTGGGTTGTATTTTTCCCCCTAGGATCTTCTGTAATGCTGGCTTTGTGGATAGGTGGATTTTTTGTCCCAGAATACTTTGTTTTTTCCATCTATGATGATTGAGAGTTTTGCTGGGTATAGTAGCCTGGGCTGCTATCTGCGTTCTCTTTGGGTCTGCATGATACCCATCTAGGCCCTTCTGGCTTTCATAGTCTCTGTTGAGAGGTCAGGTGTGAGTCTGATGGGTTTGCTATTCTATGTTACTTGTCCTTTTCCCCTTGCAGCTTTTAGTTTTTCTATACATTTAGCGTTTTGATTATTATGTGGCTGGAAAATTTTCTTTTCTTGTCTAATCCATTAGGTGTTCTGTAGGCTTCTTGTATGCTTATAGACATCTCTTTCTTTAAGTTGGGGAATTTTTCTTCTATGATTTTGTTGAAAATATTTTCTGGGCCTTGGAGACAGGAATCTTCTTTTTCCTCTATTCCTATTATTCTTGGGCTTTTTTTTTCTCCTTTTGATGTAGTCCTTGATTTCTTGAATGTTTTGTGTCAGGAATTATTTAGATTTAACATTTTCTTTGATGGATGCATCAATTTCTGTCATTGTACCTTCTACACTTCAGATTCTCTTATAGTCTGTTGGAGATGCTTACCTCAGTAGCTCCTGCTTTCTTCCCTAAGTTCTCCCCCTTCAGTATTTCTTCAAAATACAAAATTTCCTTTAATGTTTCCATTTCCATCTTCAGATTTTGAACTGTTTTGTTGATTTCCTTCACCTGTTTGCATTTGCCTGCCTTTCATTCAATTCCTTCACCTGTTTGTTTGAACTTTCCTGTATGTCTTCCGTTTCTTTCAGTGATTTATTTCCTCTTTAAAGGGCACAATCTGTTTGACTGTATCTTCCTGTATTTCTTTATTTATTTTATTCATTTCCTCTCTTGTCATTTCCATAAGCATAGTTTTAAGGCCATTTTCTTGAGTTCCACTTGTATTAGGGTATCCAGGGCCGTTTGCTCTTCTATAACTGCTTCTGGAGATGCCATATTGCTCTGGATTTTGTTGCTAGTATTTACATATTAGCCTTTACCAATCCGGTTGTCTCAAGCATTGGCTGGTAGTTTCTGGTGTCTGTGGGAGTCCTTGGGGGCAGGGGTGGTACAAGAAATTCCTCAGGCAGGATGCTGGATGTCTTCTGCCTGGTGGGTATGGTCTCTGACTGGTGTGTGTTTCTCAGGGTGGTTCTCTTGGCTCTCCTCAGGTGAATGATCCTGTGAGCTAATGATCCAGCTCCTCCTCTCCTCAGGAGGCCAGGGGCTGGCCTCTCACCAGGGGAAGTCTCCAGAGACAGCTGCCCTGCCATTGGCTTTCTTGCTTTGACATTAATGAGCTACAGCTGCCCAGAAACTGCATACAGACACTGTGATTGCTGGGCACAGCCATCCTGAAGAACCAGCAAGCCTGGAGGGTTGGTCAGTCTCCCTAGGGAGATCTGTTGGGCTTTGGAGTGCCCTCTGGGGTTGCTCCTGTAGCATCAGGAGGCCTGAGGTAGGAGCTCTGTGCCCTAGTACCCAGAAAGTATTCGCTTGCTGGTGAGCATAGCATACAGGCTATAATGCCAGGATCATGGGACCCTCAGAGACTACCAGGAAATGACTGGATGCAAGAGCAAGGGACCTTTATTGCAAGAGAGAGTGATCGAACTTGGGACCCAAATCTCACTGAGTAGCAGTAGAGAAATGGGACCTCGAGCCTTGAGTGAGGATTTTTAAAGGGAAATATTGTGATCAGGGGGTTCCCATGACAGCAAGCGGGAGGGGAGGGCACATGGCTTGGCATTACAGGGTTGGGTAAAAGAGGGGTGAGGTTTCCTTCTCTGAGGCACATAATCACAATTGCCTATGGCATATGATCACAATTGCTATTCTTTTAAACTATATCTGAAACATTGGGGAGAATTTTCCCAGCCAATTCCCAAGTGATTCTCATTGATTGCTGCTAGGGGAAATTGTCTCTATTTCTTACTAAGTATTTATTCTGTAATATTTCCTGGAGGCCGTTGCTAGGAGAGTTAACTTTATTTTCTTCAAAGTGTACATTCTGTGATATTTCCTGGTACCTGAGTTCAGCTCCTGGTCAAGATGGCTCATTTCAAAATGGAGTCACCCAGGCTAACTTAAACTCTTCAAGGCCTGTGGCTAGATGCTGGAGATCCTGAGCCTGCAGGAACCAAGGAACTTTTCCAGGGATTAGCTGAGTGTCTTGAGGTCAGACTTGGTTGTTTTCCCCACTGTGGGGTTTCCTCTCAAATAGGAGACCCAGTGTCTGGTGTTCTGGGGCCCACAGTTCAGTCTGTTAATCACTGTGCAGTCACCATTGTCCTCTGCTCAGACACAGTGTGCGATCAGGGCAGTCATCTTGGGTATCCCTACCAGTTGAGCTTTTCTTATGTTTCCTAGCTGTCCAAACATTTTCCTCAACAAAACGTTCACTGCTATTGATTAGTTTTCAATTGAAATAGTTTTCCTCTATTGCTTTGCAAGAGTTTTTGAATTATTCCAAGTAACCACTTCCACATTGCCTGTGTCCAGTCTCCTCATATTATGTGTTTTCTTTCTGAAGGGGCATCTCCACTGTGATGTAATCCCTTCTTGCATGATCAGTGTTTTTTGTAACCTATTTAAGGAATCCCTCTTTCCCATGGTCAAATATTTCTCCCATTTTTTCTGGATTTTAAATCTTTGTCATAAAAATTGATTTTACATAGCATGAAACAGGCCTCATTTTCTTTCTACATGCCTCAGCAATACCACTGTGTCATAGCTCAAGTGTTCAAAAACCCATTGAATATTCCTAGGTTTTCTGTTTTTTCTCTCTCCTAACCCTACATCAACTCGAAATGTCTAATTACAACAGATTTCTGGTAAGGCTCAATTTCTGGATTCTTAGACCTTTGTCCTTCACATAAAAAAAAATAAAAGCAATATATTAGGCACTAATAAGTAGGAAAATTATGTTTCATGGAAAACCTTTTTGTATCTTTTAAACTTTATCTCAAAGGCTTTATAAATATAAAAAATTTTGAGGACCTAGGAAGATGGCTCATAAGTTAAGAGTATTTGCTGTGTGGTCACCGAAACCAAAGCTCTGATTCTGCACCCATCTACTGCTGGGTACCACACACATACATGCCTGCAACTGAAGCTCTATGGGGAAAGAGTCAGAGAGAGAACTTATGTTATGGGTATAAACATGGTTTTGTTTTACTCTCAGGTGTGACATGTGGGACTGATTCAGCTGGCCCACAGCAGCAGACTATTTGCCTTGTGCGGACTCTGAGAAGAGCTCTTTGCCAGCTGCAGATCGTTTAAATCTGAGGACTCTGCAGAGAATAAATGCCAGAGCCCAGAGAGTGTTGGGAAGCTCCAAGAAAAAACAAGGCTGCTGGCTTTTGGTTGCTGTTGATGCATAGAGACAAGAAGTTGGAGATCTTCTGATAGAGGACTGGCTCCAAGGAACTGACAACCCTAACCAGCAGGAAGCAGCTAAGAGAACTGTGTCCCCTCTCCCACTAATCCTTTCTCTCTCCTACCTGATGTTGGGGCATTGGAAGGGATTGGGGTGGAGAAAGAGATATAAAAACTGTAAAGAAAAGAGTTTTTTTAAAAGTGCACCAACAAACTTACCTCAAATAGACTACGTGGCAAGTCAGAGGCAGACACAGGCATGTGCGTCCTTACACAAATGAATGGATGAATAAATACATCTGTTTTAAAATGTGGTCTACAGACTGGCCTTGAATTTCTGATCCTTCTGTCTCAGTCTCGCAAGTACCAGGGTCACAGGCATGCACAACCATGAACAATTTATACACACACACACAGCATATTTAAAAATCAATCTTAGAACTGCCTTTGTGTCAAGGCCAAGCTTACACACTTCACCTGATCCTATATACTCTAACTGGTCCTGCCCCACTATGTGCCTTTACATTAGCTGTAAGTGAGAAACTGTGTCTCTCAGTAGGCTGATTTCTCTAAAGCTCTCCTATACCTGTGATTTCTAGCATAGTCCAACAGCTTGCATTTCTTTGCTCTTATCATTTCCTCATACTCCAAGCTTAATTATAGGTCTTCTTTCTTCAATCTACTTCCTTTAAACAATGAAGATACTAAAAGTCAAACTCTGGTTAATTACTTTTAAATTTTACTTCATCTTTGATAGCTTGATGTCCTCGTTTAAAGGTCCTGGGATGAAGTATAGACTGAAAAAGAGTTGAAGAAATCTTTCTGGTAGTTCTTTTCAAAATTAAATGTATTTTATACTTGTCACTATTGGCACTCTCTGGCTGCAGTAACAAAATCTTCAGCTTGGGTATATGAACTTTTTCTTGTACTTAATCTAGATGGGCAACTATGATTAAGACACTACAAGAGAAAGCCAATGTTTAATGGGATTTATCTGCAAGTGAGCTTTACAGCATAATTCAAGAACACCTTCATCACAGAGACAGCCTAATAATATGTTCCCATAGAGATTTACAATGCATCTGTGGAGTTCTCCCTCTGAAGAGATGATAAAGAAACAACTGTGTGAACCATAATTAAGCCCATTAGGCACAGTGTGGGAGATTAATGTTTAAGCAACAGTTCGGCAGCCACAACACCCATACTCTCCAAAGAGAGCTTCATGCTTGAAACAGGTAGAGTTGAAGGTAATTTATTATTTTCCTCTTATTCATCAATTAAAGTGAAACGAAAATAATTTCCGCTGTGTATATTAACTGATAAGACTGATCTGCAAGATGCAATTTACCAAGGGCAAAGGTATTAGTAAGACGAAACAAAGACCAACTGCTGAACTTTCAAATACTTTCGAATGGTTAAAAACCATAAACATCAGTAAATACTTCCATATGCTTCCAAGACTCCTTTTTGTTTTTCAATTAAAGAATATTAATTTGACCACAGAGAGCCTCTGAAAGACTCTACTGATTGAGATATTGAAGCAAAGGCTGAAACTCATAGCCAGACTTTGGGCAGAGTGCAGGGACTTTTATGAAAGAGGGAGATAGAAAGACCTGGAGGGGACAGGAGCTCTAAAAGGAGATCAACAGAGCCCAAAAAACTGGGCCCTGGGGCCCTGCAGAGACTGATACCCCAACCAACGACCATGCATGGAGAGGACCTAAAACCCCGGCTCGATTGTAGCCCATAGACTCAGTCTCCAAGTGGGTTCCTTAGTAAGGGGAGCAAGGGCTGTCTCTGAGATGAACTCAGTGGCTGGTTCTTTGATCACCTCCTTCTGGGGGTGTGCAGCCTTGCCAGGCCACACAGGAAGACAAGGCAGCCAGTCCTGATGAGACCTGATAGGTAGGTAGGGTCAGATAGAGAAGGAGTAGGACCTCTCCTATCAGTGGACTGGGGGAGTGATGTGGGAGAAGAGGGAGGGAGGGTGGGATTGGGAGGAGATGAAGGAGGGGGCCACAGCCAGAATACAAAGTGAATAAATTATAATAAATATAAAAATTTAAAAAGAATATTATTTTCTATCAAAATCTTTTTTTCCCAACTGGGTGTGGTGGCCAATGGCTATAATCCTAATACTTGATAAGCCGACACAAGCTAATCAGAAGTTTGGGGCCAATGTGGGCGACATGGCCAAGACCCCATCATAGCAAGCAACAAACATGCCAAATAAAACAAAATCCATTTTTTGTTAACCGACTTATCTGCTGTTACCAGCTTGATCTTCAGGGAGGAAACGATACTTTTCAATGAGTTTACATTAGTAATTCTTCTTGTTGCTGAGACAAAATACTAAAGAAGGATTTATTTTCACACACAGTTCAAGGGCACGTGTCATGGCGGTGAGGAAGTAACGGCTGCAAGTGAGTGGGGCAGCTTGCTGGATCTGTACTCAGGAAGCAGAGATGGGTGACTGCTGTGCTCAGCTCACGCTCTCCTTTAGTCATCCGGGGACTTCAGCCCGAGGAGTGGTACCACCCATGTTTAGCCTAATCTACATCACCCCAATAGGCATGTCCAGAGACTTGTGTCTGTGATGATTCTAAATGCTATCAAGTTATAATCACGACCAACATCACAGAGCTGGAAATGAGCTACATCATGAACACCCAGACCAGACTGCCTCACTATTTCCAAGTGTGATCCCCTTCTACCCAATCAATTTTTATGTGACTCTGGGTATACAGATTAAAAACAGAACAAAAGGAATACAAATCACACATTTACTGATAACACATAATCAACAATTTTACTTTAACTAGGGTTTTAAAAACCTATAATCTTACCATTTAACAAAGATTTTGAAAGCAAATGTAAATGTGAATGAGGTGTGCTTGTCTGTTTTTATAAGAATTATTGGCTGAGTATCTGATACTTCAGGACACGGAACACGGCCGGCTTTACTCCTTCACTGGTGTAGGAGACATCATGACCAAAGCGACTTATAAAAGAGAGCATTTCATTGAGGGCCAGCTTACAGTTGTGGAGAGTTAGCTCAGGACATCCTGGCTGGGAGCATTACAGCAGGCAGGCCCGGTGCTGGGGCAACAACCAAGAAGCTAAGAGACAGAAGTAACTGGAAATGGCTTCTGATGCCCCCAGCCCACTCTGCGTGACGCACCTCCTCCAACAAGGCCACATCTGATCCTTCCCAAAGAGTTCCACCAACTGAGAAACAAGCCTTCAAATATGTGAGTGTGAGGGGCGCTCATTCAGACACAAGCATCTTAGCATTTTTCAGAGCTAATTAGTATCTGATTTATAATTGTCAGTGCTGAGAATGACAAAGACGTAGCACAGTGCTTAGTGCTACACAAGGATGTAGTATGTGCTTCGATCTGTTTTAGAAACCACTACAAATTCTGTCTTAAAGACAAAATTCATTCAACTTTTAAAAGACGAAACTTGTCAGCAACTCAAATAGAATTAAAAAAAAAATCAAACATTCTAACACAATGTAATCCAAATAAATACTAATTTAATACATGTTAAGGAATGACAGAGAAATACCAGATCTTTGTTTCCTGTAGTTATTAACGTTTGTATGTACAGTAAAACCCTGTGATTACCACAGTTAGCAGCCCTGCATTGGGGCGCAGGGGCTGGAACGACACACTTGAGTTCTGCATGGCACATGCAATGCAGAGTGCACATGCTGTTCAGAGCCGCAGACGCTCCAGATTTCTCACGCACTTGATTTTGAATTGGTCTCTGGTGGCTGTGCATCCAGTCCTTTCATAACACTTAACCTTTAGTTATGTGGCCCCATGTGGGGTCATGACCCACAGTTCAAGCAGCTGGGTATTTGAGTTCACAAAGCTTTCAGGCCCCTCCAGGAAATGGAAACTGATGACTGGGCTTAAATGATGTTTAAATATGAGTTGTGTGTTTTGTTTTGTTTTGTTTTTTTAAATTAGGAAAATGTTTGAAGTTATTTGGTCAGTATACTCCAAGAAAAAAAAAATTCTGAGGCAGGGTCTCACTCTGAAGCTTGAAATGCACCATGTAGCCCACGCTAGACTCAAACCTGTGGCAATCTCCTACCTCACCTTCCCAAATACTGAAGTTATAGACACAAGCCATAAAGCCTTGGTACTGTTTGGAAGCTTTTATTCAAATCATTTAAAAAGTAATAAATGTAAAAATAAGCTGTTGCTCCCATCACACACTCAAAATAAAATCCTAGAGTTTTCTATTTCTACATTGTTGAGAATATGTTTTCATACCACAAATGAATTTTCATCACATTTCTTGTTGGTATCTATTGTGATAAACATGGTATTTCTTTCTTAGACCATTCTATTTTATTCTATTTATTTAATCTGCTGTTCACATGGACTGACTTTCAAATATTTGTCAACTTCTATTCCCATAAAAAAAGAAAAGAGACAAACAAACGTTTGGTTGTTGTCTTGGTTTCTTTGCCCATTGCTGTGACGAAATATCCTGACTAAAGCAACGTAGGGAGGAAGGTTTATTTGGCTCACAGTTCAGCAGTGCGGTCCATCACGATCAAAGAGTCAAGGTGTGGGAGCCTGGGGCAGTGGTCACACTGCACCAGTCGGGAAGCAGAGCGCCATGAGTGTGAACTGCTATCCGTACAGCGCCTTTCTCCTCCTGTACAGTCCAGGGTCCCAGCGGGAGAATGGTGTCCCACAGTGGGCAGATTTTCCCAGTTCAATGAAATGAACCATAATATTCCTCCACAGGCGTACCTCAGGCCTATCTCCTAGGTGACTGCTCTATCTAGTCAAAAAGTACATTAACCATTACAGTCATATTCCTCTCTTTTTAAGTGATCTGGTCAACTACATAAGGTTTTTGCTAAGGTTTATTAGTTGTTGTTGTTGTTATTATGTTGTATGATGTGTGCGTTGGGAGAGGGATGCAGAGGCCACACTGGGCGTGGGAAGGTGAGGAGACACCTGTGGAGTCCTTCCCTCCCACCCACCTTTATTTGAGTTCCAGGATTGACCTCTGGTTGTCAGGCTGGCAAGGCAAGGACCTCTACCAGCTGAGCCCTGTCCTGTCTATGGAATTTTGTGTTTGTATTTATGACAAGTGTTTGGCTGAACTCTTGTACTGTCTGTGACAGGCTTGAGTATCAGGTCAATGACAGCTTCATAAGTGAGCTAGGAACTGTTCCCTTGTCTGCTTTCTGAAGTCCTTTGTCTAGAACTGGCTCAGTTTCTTCCTTTGCTGTTGGGTAGATTTGCCAGCAAAGGCACCTTGGTCTGAAGTGTTGAGTTTTTGCTGTGTGACTTAATTAACACTGTGCTGGTTATTCAGTTTTGGAAGGAGCTTTGAGAACTTCTTTCACAGTATTTGTCTATTTCACCAAGTTGCTAGTTTTATGGGCATAAAGCTGGTATCAGTTCCTACTGGTTTTTTAATTAACTAGAGGACCTTGTTGTCACCTTGTTCTTTCCTGATTTGGTGATTTATGTCTTCGTCCTCTCTCTCTTCTTAATGAATCTGACTACAGCTTATTGATTTTGTTCATCTTTTCAAAATGCCAGCAGTTGGTTTCAGAATTTTCCTTATAGCTTTTCTTCCCAGTTTCATTCTCTGTCCCTTTCCTTCACTGCTTTGGGTTCAATTTGCACTCATCTCTGGGTCACTAAGATGACACATCTGTCATCTGATACATCTGTCTTCCTTTTGAATATAAACAATATCATAAATTTCTCTCTGCATCTCACAAATGTGACTCATGTCAGTTCAATACACTTTATAATGTTACTTCTTTCTTCCTTTTGGCTCATGGACAGTTCAGAATTGAGAAAAGAATTCTTTTATATAAGGTTATTCTAAATAGGCTATGTGGCCCACCATGGAAAGTATCCTGCTTGAATAAGAGAGGACGACATATTGGTGTTTGGGACTAGAGTGACCGATAATTGTTGATGGTAAGGGATGGTCGGCCCTTCAGTGCTCACTGACTATTTGTTCTGCTCCATTGATTACTGAAAGAGGGGTATTGAAATTTCCAACTACATGATTGTGAATTTATTAGTTCATCAAAGCATGTTTTCTGTATTTGAGACAGTTTTGTTTATGTGGGCACAGATTTAGAATCATACTAAAGCACCTTTATCTTGGCTACAGCACGTTTACCATTACATGGTGCCTTTCTTCATCCCTGGTAACACTCTTTGCTCTGAAATCTATGCTATCTAATTAGACTATAGTCACTTCACTTCTTTGATAAATGTTTTCATCTTTTCCTTTTAGTCTATTTGTATTTTTATACTTAGCGCAAGCCACTTAGCATTCTAGTGTGGAGTAGGAAGAGTTCATGAGTCTATCTCTAACTGAGGGGCTATGGACAACTGTTGGCTTCTAGGGGAGGAAGAGACAATCATCTCTAAGGGTTTGATTCTTTGTAGGTCAAGCCCACTCCAGTGGGTGGTCCCCCACTCAGATATAATACACATTGGAATCAATGGGTTATGGGGGAAAAAAGAAGGGACTGGAACAAGAGAGAGCAAAATACAAAGTATAAAATTATCAAAGAATTTAGTAAAAATATTAATTTAAAATACAGATATGGTATTGTATGCTTGTAGCCTTGGCTGCTAATGAGGCTGAGGCAGGATGGCTTGAGCTCCAGAGTTAGAGACCAGTCCAGGCAACAAAGTGAGACAGTGTCGTTTGAGGGTGCAGACAAATGGCTTTCTTTTAGACAGTGTAGAGTTAGCCGTTTCTCTTGATTCAGTCTGACAATTTCTTTTCATTAGTATGCTTGGACATTTTTGGTCACTGAAGTTATGCACATATTTGAGTTAAAACATACCAGCTGTCAGTGATTTTCTATTTTCTCTCTTATATTTTTATTTCTGCTTACTTTTGGATCAGGCTTGTGTGTTTGTATGTTTTAAATAATTCCATTTTATCTCTACTACTGGCTTATCTTATTTTTAAAAAGTTAGTAGTTGCTCTAAACTTTATACTGTTTGGCTTTAATTATTCATGACCTAGCTTCAAGCAAAATTTCTCCTGTAAGTGTCTTAAAGTAGCACTCCTCAGTCCTAACCATTTGTGCCACACATGTGACTACCATATACTTGGTTTTCACTTGTTATAAAACCACAAATACTGCCATCATTTTTAATTTACACAACTCCCCTTTAGAGTGGTTTAAAATAAGGCATGAGATAATGATGATCACTCCTGTATCCTAGCACTCAGAATACAGAGGCAGGAGGATTTCCAGTTCAAAGCCAGCCTTATCTACATAGTAAATTCGGTTTCCAAAACAAAAGTCTGTCAAGACTACAGAACATAGGAAAAAGTCACCTTTTTGTTTGAGGTAAATGCCATGTGTATTATGTCAGAAAGCTGGCTGAGAAAGGCTTGGGGAGAACTTGCAGTGGTGTAGCAGGCATTCAGTACAGGAAGTGGCAGGACAAGCCTGCTTAGAGCCTGAAGATCAGCCTGAGTTGCTACAGAACTTCAGCTATTGAGCAGTTTTGAGAAAATTAAAACTCTGTAGTTCACACGCTTTTCCCTCCAAGCACTAAGGGTGTGACATTGTTCTTTACCCTCCCGTCCTCAGCCAAACTGAAATTCTCTACCTTGGATTTCAGAACTATTTGCTACGGGAAGGCAAAGAATCATGGATTGCTAAAATATTCTCCAAGAGCATGGTGGTGATAAACAAGTAAGTGAGTTAGTTAGTAGTACAAAAACAAACCAGTGGACTAGAATAGAGGCTGGACAGTCATTGGCTTTATATAGAACAAAGGAGAAGAGACATTGCCATTGGTCCTAGAAAATCAGATATCCACACAGAAAACAATAACAACAAACCTCATCATGACACCCAAAGTAGTGTTCTCGTGGCCTTAAGATATGTCACAAAAGTCAACAACGAGGGAAAGAGTATGGTAAATTTGAAACAGTTTAAGATCTTTTGTTCAACAAAAACTGTCAACAGGTCCACTCTTAAACAGATAATTCAACAGAAACCCACTGACACTAAAACATGGTCTAGGAACGTTCAAGGTGGCAGGATTTAGAGGAAATGCTCAAATGTCCACCTTCAGTTATGTGTGTATTAATTTCACAACTTCGCCCTCCAAACCCTTTAAAAAGCTTTTGAGACCATGAGAGGGCTCAGTGGGTAGAGGCGTTTTCCACCAATCCTGACAACCTGAGTCTGAGTCCCACAAGGTTTTCCTCAGGAGTTGGTATGGATAACTTGGTCCACACATTTCATCTTATATACAGATTTCTTTTAATTAAATTTTTACTTTGTTTGAGATAATTATATATTTGCATGCTACTTTACGAAGCAAAGCAAAGATCCCATGTTCCTGTAACTCAAGTTCCTTCAATGAGTAATAACCTATAAAACTATAGTAAAATCTCAAAATCACAAAGAGGCAATAAAAACAAAACAAAACATAATAGAGAAGACTTTAACCAGCCAGCCTAGTGGAGCAGGCCTGCAATCCCAGCTATGACATAGGCTGAGGTAAGATATCGTAATTCACAGCTCTCCTGGCTTACTCAGCATGTTCAAGGTCAGCCTGGAGAACTGAGTGAGATCTGTCTCAAAAAGAAAAAGAAAAAAGAGGGATAGCAGTGTCGTTCCATGGTAGAGCCCTTGGCTGGAACGTGTGAAGGCCTAAATTCAGTCTCTAGCACTGCAGTGCGAAATACCGCCATCCTTACTGGGATCCCGCACAGTGTTCTTCCACAGTCACACTCAAGGTTCTGTCTCACCCTTTCTTTACATGCCTCCAAGCTAATCTATCAACCTGGTCATTTCAAAGACATTTACAAGAGGACCACGAGGTTTACTGTGTCTTGGGATGGTCTTATGAAATCCTCAGTTTTCTCATTTTCAACTGTGGAACATTATTTCATGGAAGAGAAGTATTATAACCATGTAACCACCCACTCACTGCAGAAAGCCTGACTTCTTGGCTCTACTATATAAGGTGATAGATATGTCCATGCAGTTGTTTGTTTGGAGGTATATTTACCCTTTGATTAACTTTCTAGCTACCAATTAAAGAGCAGCATCATAGGACACCACAGGGTTAGCCAAAGGTCACAGATCACTTCCACATACTGACCATAAACCACGGTGCACTCTGCACTCTCATCAGGACTCACAGCTGTACAACTCTGACCGTGGAATGCCCTTGACTCTGTGTTCAATTAGACAAGACACAAGGTTTTCAAAGTCTATTCTTGGAAACATGAGCACCACCAGCTACTCCTGAGGAGGGGGTTGGGATGTCATGACCATAGTGAATTATTAAAAATGCTTAATGCTGTATAAGAAAGGACTCTAGCAGCAAACTACCAAAGTGGCTGAATCCCAGCTTGGTCATCTGCTTGGTGCTCCTTCTCCAGCACCAAGCCTGCCTCTGTGTGGCCGTGCTTCTGGCCATGGTGTTAATGGACTAAACTCCCGAGATGCTAGCCAGCCCCAATTAAACGTTTTCCTTTATAAGAGCTATTGTGGTCACGGTGTCTCTTCACAGCAATATAACACTGACTAAGACACTATCATAATCAAAATCATTATCAATGTCCCAGCCCCATCCTGGAGATTCAGATCCATCAAGTCTGGGCAAGTCTGGGCCACGTGAAGTAGTTCTTTTCATCAAGGATGTGTTTAAGACAGGACTACAGGCAAGACCCAAACTGCCTGGTGGCAAGGTGTTGCATTTACACCCACACACATTTAGTAAGCCCTCTGAGTGCCTGGCTGCGATGCAGCAGTTCTCTGCAGCCCTGGGACCGCAGCATCACGAGGACGCGGTCTCTCGGAGCGGCTCGGTGGAAGGAGGGCAGTGCAGCTGACGCCGCAGTCTTCAGCCCCAGCAGAGAGCCAGCGCCGCGGCTGGCTCACCTGCAGAACCCTGAACAGAGCAGGCAGCACAGACTCAGGAAAATTTTATTTTGGAGTCACGGGTTTGTCAAGTCAAATCTGAAAATGTGCAATTATTTCTTCAGAAATGAAAAAAAAAATCACAATCGTCATGATTTTTGTGGGTACCACACTACCACAGCGCTCACTTTCCAGAGTTCCTGATTATCAGATGCCAGGGCAATTCCAGGGCCCTGGGCCTCATTCTGGGGGTGGCTGCAGTCTCCTCACCACTTCCGAAGCAATGTGCAGGTAAGCTTTGGCCTGGAAAAGAGGAAACTCATTGTTCTAGGCTTCCCAACAGACAAGGACTCCTGAACCGTTGACCACAGATGGCCACGGACAATACGGCGGCAGGCTGCGGTGTAGACTAACGGCTGTGTATACTGCAGGTGGGCCGGGGAAGAGTTTCTCACTATTTGAGAAAGTACTTAGATGATGACCATCTGAAAAAAAAATTAGTTCCAGCAATTGCTGTATTTCAAATTCTATTTCAAATTCTAATTCCAATGTCAATAAATTAACAAAATCAAGTTGCAGGAAAATTAGACCTTCCTCCTCTGAGAAATTCTGAGTTAGACACTGTCAACTCTTGTTTGGCATAAAACGAATGAGCCGACAGAATGAGAGCTATTTCTTACTGCCGGCGTTTTCTCACTAGGGCATTTTCCTCATTCTCCCTGAGACAGTCACAACACTAGACCTGCACACAAGACAGCTCTTCTCCACCTGAATTTGGGCATTGTGCAAAACTTCGTGGTTCAAGTGTCACACACCTCTTCTGTGGGATTCTCAGCACAAGACATTGTTAAGAATGGATCCAAAGACACAGGCTAGCACAGTCCCCTTTGTTCTGGTTATACTGACCACGAGATCTGAATTTAAAGAATTCTAACAAGCGCAATAGTAACGGCGGACCTTACTGATAAACAGCGAGTATGAAACCGCATGGCTTTATCTCTTTGAGGCATGGTTTCACCATTAGTCTACGCTAGCCTTGAATTGATAATCCTCCTGCCTCAGTCTCCCCAGTGCTACCATACCCGAATCAAGATTTCCTAAAAGCGGAAATTTCTACTCCCGTAGAGTTATAAGCAAACTAGCACTATTATTAAAAACGACCCAGTTTCCTGGTAACCTCATGGTTACCAGGGGTCAATTCTACATTCACCTTCACTCTGTAGATGAGGAAACCATCTAGAAAAGTGAAGACTGTCTAAAACATTATGACTACTTGGTAATAACTTGGACTTTGAGCCACAGTGACCAGCCTCTTGGCCCCCTCCAGGGCTACATACTACAGAGAGCTCCTGGCACCTGTTTGCTCTGTGTCACACATCATTTATGCCTGAGCCCCAACAGCTGGATCAAGGACATCATTCCATAATCCTTTAGCACTTGTCTATATTAAATGAGAGACATAAGCCTACCACAATACAAAAACTTCTAGGTGATTCTCAAGTTCTCACATTCAGCTTTTGCTCTGTAGTGGAGCTTAGACTCCCAGTGTATCACACTCGAGGTGGTGGTTAGACTGGCATTTGCTATGGCAATCCTGAAAGTGCTGATTTTAACAGTTTTCATCTGGACAAAACTGTTGACACTGGATATTTTCAAGCAATGCTGTATCATTTCAACAAATCCATTTTGGTCCTTACTGCACTTGAAGCACTGTGCTAGGAGATCTGTGGGAGGTTCTGATGCAGAAGGAGGCAGGGCAGTCCCCGGGGAGTGAGTTGCTGGTGCCCTGGAGCCTCACAGGCTGGGCTTGGAGGCTTGGTTCCATTCTTGATTAGCTGAGGGGCCTTGCGCTAATTATATATCCCTCCAGGGCTGTTTCTACAGCTGTAAAATGGCTCTGGGAGGAGCACACACTTATAAGCGTTTTGAGAAGGCATGGGATGTGCACACTTAGGTGGTCACTGCTATCACTGTTATGCCCCAGGAAACGAACAGTCTGGCCAGGTATGATGCCACACACCCGTAACCCCAGCAGTTGGGAGGTAGAAGCAGGACAATCAGGAGAGGAAGGTCCTCCTCAGATATAGTGAGTTCAAAGCCTGAGTAAGCTACATAAGACTGTGTATCAAAACTCCAAAAACAGAAGGGGTGGGGGGAGGGAAGAGCTAGACTTTGAGCAGTTACATGAAAGCTTTTGGAGGACATTTCCTCTTGAAGAATAATGAAATCCCTGCATTCCCTTTATCTAGCATAAAAGCCACAAACACATCATGTGAAATATGCAACTGAGATTTCTCAAACTGTTAATCGTTTTGTTCAATAACTCAACTGCCTGCTATTATCACAGACCTGTCTAATCGGCCACTTGAAGACGCTGTGTCTGCTCTTGTCACGACCAGGCAAGAGGGAACAAATGGGACCACAGTGAATAATGTACAGAAGTTAGTTTCACTTTTGTTTTGAAATATTTGTAGTTGGTTTATCATATTTAGTTCATACGAAGGCAGTGGGGTGATAATCTAAAAATTATAAGATAATAAAGCTTCCATTTATATTTGAAAATCTTCACCAAGAATAACTTCAGAGTACGTCATTCTGTGCTAATTTTTTATTTGATACAAACTATAAAGCCATAAAAATCATCTGTCATTGGTCCATTCCATGTGTACTAGTCTCAGTCAAAGGTCAACAATTCTAATGCCACAGCATGAGGTGATGCTATGACATTTAGAGTTCTGCTACTGCATTCTCTGGTTGTTACAACATTCATTCTGTGTTTCACTCAGTTTTCTTTCCTAACGAGCACATGGCAGAAGTTTGGGCCATTCCCTTGGTAGGTAGCAACCAGTAGCTCTTTTTTTTAATTAAACTTTTATTTTTTATATATTACAGTTTATTCATTTTGTATCACAGCTGTAGCCCACACCTTCATTCCCTCCCCATCCCACCCTACCTCCCTCATCTCCTCCCATGCCCTTCTTCAAGTCCATTGATAGGGGAGGTCCTCCTCCTCTTCCATCTGACCCTAGCCTATCAAGTCTCATCAGGACTGGTTACATTGTCCTTCTCTGTGGCCTGGCAAGGCTGTACCCCCCTCGGGGGGAGGGGTGATCAAAGAGCCAGCCACTGATTTCACATCAGAGACAGTTCCTGGTTCCCCTTACTAGGGAACCCACTTGGATACTGAGCTGTTATGGGCTACATCTGAGCAGGGGTTCTATGTTATTTCCATGAATGGCCCTTGGTTGGAGTATCAATCTCAGAAAAGACCTCTTTGCCCAGACTTTTTTGTTTCTGTTGCTCTCCCTGTGGAGCTCCTGTCCTCTCCAGGTCTTACTATCTCCCCCTTCTTTGCTAAGATTTGCTGCATTCTGCCCAAAGTTTATGAGTCTCAGCATCTGCTTTGATAGACTGCTGGGTAGAGTCTTTCAGAGGCCCTCTGTGGTAGGCTCCTGTTCTTCTTCCTATTCTCTCCTTCCTCCAATATCCATTCTTATGTCTTTTTGAGTGAGGACTGATCCTCCTGGCAGGGTCCTCCTTCTTGCTCTGCTTCTTTCGTTGTACAGTTTTTAGTATGTTTATCCTATATTATATATCTAATATCCAATTATAAGTGAGTATATACCATGTGTGTCTTTCTGATTCTAGGATAGCTCACTCTGGATGATCTTTTCTAGTTCCCACCATTTGCCTGCAAATTTCATGATTTCCTTGTTTTAAATTGTTGAGTAGTATTCCATTGTGTAAAAGTACCACAATTTCTATATCCATTCCTCAACTGAGGAACAGCTGGGTTGTCTCCAGGTTCTAGCTATTATGAATAAAGCTGCTATGAACATGGTTGAGCAAATGTCCCTGTTGTGTACTTAAGCATATTTTGGATATATGCTCAGGAGTGGTATAGCTGGATCTTTAGGAACCACTATTCCCAATTGTTTGAGAAAGTACCAGACTGATTACCAAAGTAGTTGTACAAGTTTACATTTCCACCAGCAATGGAGGAGGGTTCCCCTTTCTCCACATCCTCTCCAGCATGTATTGTCACTTGAGTTTTTGATCGTAGCCATTCTGATGGGTGTAAGGTGAAATCTCAGGGTTGTTTTGATTTGTATTTCCTTGATGACTAAGGACGTTGAACACTTCTTTCTTTCTCTGCCATTCTACATTTCTCTACTGAGAATTCTCTGTTTAGCTCTGTACCCCATTTTTTAATTGGATTACTTGATTTGTTGCTTTTTAACTTCTTTAGTTCTTTATATATTCCAGATATTAGCCCTCTGTCAGATATAGGGTTGGTGAAGATCTTTTCCCAATCTGTAGGTTGTCATTTTATTCTAATGACAGTGCCCTTTGCTTTACAGAAGCTTTTCAGTTTCAAGAGGTCCCATTTATTGATTGCTCATCTTAGAACCTGTGCTGTTGGTGTTCTGTTCAGGAAGTTGTTTCCTTTGCCAATCAGTTCAAGGCTCTTCCCTACTTTTTCTTCTAACAGATTTAGTGTGTCTGGTTTTATGTTGAAGTCTTTGATCCTCTCGGACTTTAGTTTTGTGCAGGGTGATAAATATGTATCTATTTGTATTTTTCTATATGTAGACATCCAGTTAGACCAGCACTATTTGTTGAAGATGCTGTCTTTTTTTCTGTTGTATGGTTTTGCTTCTTTGTCAAAAATCAAGTATCTGTAGGTGTGTGGGTTTATTTCTGGGTCTTCTATTCAATTCCATTGATGCACCATTCTGTTTCTATGCCAGTACCATGAAGTTTTTCTTGCATGTAGTACTATTGCATGTAGTACTATTGCATGTAGTACTATTGCTCTGTAGTACAGCTTGAGATCAGAGATGGAGATAGCTCCGGATGATCTGTTGTTGTTCCAGATCATTTTGGCAATTCTGGGTTTTTTTGTTTTCCCATATGAAGCTGAGAATTTTTCCTTCAAGGTCTGTAAAGAATTGTGTTGGTATTTTGATGGGAATTGCACTGAATCTATAGATTGCTTTTGGCAGGATGGTCATTTTCACTATGTTAATCCTACTGATCCATGAGTATGGGAGATCTTTCCATTTTCTGATATCTTCTTCAATTTCTCTCTTCAGACACTTGAAGTTTTTTTTTTTTTCAAAGAGGTCTTTCACTTACTTTGTTAGAGTCACCCCAAGGCACTTTATGTTATTAGTGGTTATTGTGAAGGGTGTTGTTTCCCTAATTTCTTTCTCAGCCCTTTTGTCTTTGGTATACAGGAGGGCTTCTGATTTTTTTTTTTTGAGTTAATTTTGTATCCAGCCAACTTTGCTGAAGGTATTTATCAGCTGAGGGAGTTCTCTGGTTGAATTTTTGGGGTCACTCATGTATAGTATCATATAATCTGCAAAAGGTCATACTTTGACTTCTTCCTTTCCGATTTGTATCCCCTTGATTTTTTTTTTATTTGTCTTATTGCTCTAGCTAGGACTTCAAGTACTATGTTGAAGAGATATGGAGAGAGTGGCCAGCTTTGTCTTGTCCTTGGTTGGCTATGGTTTGCTGTATATTGTCTTTACTATGTTTAGGAAAGTGCCTTGTATACCTGATCTCTCCAAGACTTTAAACATGAATGGATATTGGATTTTGTCAAATGCTTTTTCGGCATCTAAGGAGATGATCATGTGGTTTTTCTCCTTCAGTTTGTTTATATGGTAGATTGCATTGATGGATTTCCATATATTAAACCATCCCTGCATGCCTGGGATGAAGCCTACTTGGTCATGGTGGATGTTATCTTTTATGTGTTCTTGGATTTGGTTTGCAAGTATTTTATTGCGTATTTTTGCACCAATGTTCATAAGAGAGATAGGTCTGAAGTTCTCTTTTTTTTGTTGGGTCTTTGTGTGGTTTAGATATCAAGGTGACTGTGGCTTTGTAGAATGAGTTTAGTAATGTTCCTTCTGTTTCTATTTTGTGGATTTTTTTGAAGAGAATTGGGGTTAGCTCTTCTTTGAAGGTCTGGTAGAATTCTGTGCTGAAACCATCTGGTGCTGGGCTTTTTTTTTTTTTTTTTGGAAGGGAGACTTTTGATGATTTAATTTTGGTAAATGGAATCTATCAAGAAAATTGTCCATTTCATTTAAATTTTCAAATTTTGTGGCATTTATGCTTTTGTAGTAAGACCTAATAATTGTTTGGTTTCCTCAGTGTCTGTTATAATGTTCCCCCTTTTGTCCATTAGCTCTTCTTAACTGGTGTCACAAGCCCTTCTAACTTTTCAAATGAGGTGTATGCAGAGCCCACACCCTTTACTAAAACCCCACCACTGCAGTGGTCTTCTCTTCTGAAAGTTACACATTACTGGAGAGTTCAACTTTCAGAAGCAACATTTATTTTTGTTTTGGGGGAAAGGGACGATATCAGCAGGCCAGATTAATCTTAGCTACAGACAGATCCCAGGGCTCAATATAGCTCTGTAATATCAAGAAATATTATCATTAATGCTGAAGCTGGGAACCTGACTTCACAACCCAAATTCTGCAACCCTGAACTTTATGTGCCAGGAGAGTAGCATTTATTTGATGCCATGTAAGTATAAGGGCATAAATGGACCCAGACTTTTAATGAGTGGAGGGGAAGGGCATTTGGTGGCTGGAACACTTTTAGATAGCAAGTTTTAAAGGTAAGAAGGGTAGCTCTGATCTATTTGGCCTCTTTCAGTGAGTTTCATGTATCATAGTTAACCCTCTCACCGTGACATCAGCATACAGATGGAGAGAAAGATTCAAGAGCTTAGGGAAGTTGTTTTTGGGTTCCACTTAGTAGCAGGTTGGCAATGACTCCTCATGGCTCTGATTCTGGGCTTTTTCATCCCTTCAGAGATCTTTTGTGACTCTTAGCACAGATCTTGGGCAATTTCCCAGAGAAATGCACCCTGCTACATTTTGGACATGATTTCTAGGGATAGTCTAACCAGGTCTGTGACCTGTCCCATGGCTGTCCTTGCAACAGAAACTGAGGGACAGATTTTCCTCAGCCTCTCCTCCAGGGCTCTGTGCTGCACGAAGAAGAGGTAACCTGAAGGGCAGCTTACATGCACTCTAGACACACTGACCTGGCCTGCAAGGAAAATCAAGTAGAAACTGAACTGGGAAGAGAGAGTGTGGTTTATGTGAATGCTGAGTATGCCCGTACCTTCTAATACTATCCTGGACAAACTTCCTCACTGTGAATCAACTCCTGCCTAAGGGTTAAAAAGGAATAACCTGCTTCACAAGGATGCTATGGGAATCAGGTAGGAAATGGTGCTAATGAACCTAAGTGTTGTGCCAGTCTCTTACAAGTTGGAGCTCTTAATATGAGAGCCAGAGGCTGACACAATGTAAAGGGATCAGTATCTGTAAAGAACAGACTAGACTTTTTCTATTTCGCAATTTACTAGCTCTGTCACAGTCCTGGGGAAATATTCAGCTTCCTCGAGTTTCAGTTTCCTCAACTGCAATATGGGGATTCTCTACATAACATACTGAGTTGATATAGGGACAGAACTCATGTAAATAAAGGCCTGACTGGCGGATGGTCCTATGACTACTTCTATCAAAAAACGACCAATAACCACGCCTGCAGTCTCAGAATAGCAAGGAATGGCTCCAATGGGTGGAGAACAAGGACCCAGGTATTGTATGCTTTCTTATTCGTGACAATGTCCTTGTAGAACTGATCAGAAGACTTCAAAGTTAACACTGATGAACATGAGACTTTTATCTTTTTTTTTTGAAGAAACTTCACCCAAACTAGCCTACCTAAAATGACTGAGGCTGACCCTCAGTACTGTCACATAGAAACAATGAGACAGAGTATTCACACATATAGATCAGGACACAGAAACACAAACTCCAAAAATCCCACAAATACTACTACTTAGCTTTTAAAATTAATATTGTCTTTGGGTAATTTGTTATATGCTCTCTGTTAAATGACATGCCTCTAATTTAATGTGCATCTTATTTTTGGAGTATTTTAAGGGAAAAAAGCAATAATGAACAGGTAGAAATACCTTAAAATCTCAACTTATAATTAAATTCATAGTAAATACTATTATCTGTAAAGAATCACCATAGAATACCTTGAAATATTCTGCTCTTAGAATTCATTTAAATGTGCATAATTTTTTTAAAAAATCTCATTTTGAACTTTTCATATACTGTATGTTGAAAGTATATTTTTGATAGTTGAGGTTACCATACTTTAATATGAAAGCAATAAAGAGTTGTGGCTTTGCTTATCTGAAAGTTCTTTAAAGAAAAAGTGGAAAGGAAATGTAATTCCAGAAAGGCAGAGAGAACGAAAATAATGATAAGCACTATATTGATTCACTCAAAGGTCACACTCCAGCAGCTGCAGGACATCGCTGACACCCGAGACAGGGAGGGGCGCTGTGTGCCACCACATGGCAACTCTAGAAGAACCGTTCTGCCTGTCCACACTTCTAGTCAAATCAGCTCCCACTTTATTCATGGCATTAACCAGACTTGGTTCTTTTACTTTCTTGTTCACACAGATTAGAGGCGTGAACAAGAGTGAGCAGGGCAGCTGTCATGAGTGGACACAACAGTACAGTCCGCCGAGGCGGGGAACAGAAGCGCCTAGGAGACAGGAGTACTGAGGAAGGGGCACGAAAACTACGTCAAAGATGAAACAAGGATGCTAACTGGGCTTCCAAGGTAAATGGCAAAGGCTAAGTAGGAGACATGTACATGTGACTGATTTCATGTCTGTTTTCAAAAGACATTGTAACAACACGGTTTATCCTTAAAACTGTCATATATTGGTGACTCTTAAAATCCATTGACTTTATCCCTTATACATATATATGTATGTATGTGTATATATGTCCTGTGCACAAGCAAATTTGACTTGATCTCCCGACTTTTTATATATCACAAATACATCCCATGAAAAGAAAGACACAGAATGTAACTTACCTCATCACTTTCAGGGTGAGAAAACACAACTGGCTGACCAGCATCTGCAGCTTCCCTTATCCTGAGGTGTAAGGGAACATCCCCTGCAAAAGCCCATAAGAGCGTCAGAACCAGGGATGCTTACACAGGCATTCACAATCTCACTATTCCAACTTCCGAAAGAAAGAAGCAGAATAAAATCTCTCAAAGGAAGTTGGATTATGCCTGCACTCAATTTGCTAAATACCTACAAGAAGAATTTTAAATGCAAACTCAGGGTGAAAATCCCCTTTAAGGCAATTGAGCAACTATGTATGCACAGGTACAAGCTCTGGGGCAACAATGAAGAAATGAGGTGTATGGCTTGTTCTTTGCTGAAGATCTCCAGCCGAGGAATGGCTTAGAGGACATTTGTAAGTGGTTTTCTCCTCTAATAGCTGATAGAGGCATATTGTGTTGCTGCATGTTACAGAGGAGATGATGAGGAAAGGATGTAGAGGCACCAAAGAATCTTCCTGATGTTGCCACACGAGTGAATGCAGACAACTGTCATGTAGGGCTGGCAAGATGGCTCAGCAGGTAAAGGGGCTTGCTCCTAAACTGACCACCAAAGGTCATGCCCCAGGACCTACATGGTGTAAGGAGAGAGACAACTTACAAGTCGAGTGGTACCTGAACTCATGCACAAACAAAAAAAGTGTTACAAAAACATTTTTAAAGTAAGTCAATCCCAATATCAACCCATTTTTAATACATTGTCTTTTTTTTTTTTTTTTTTACTACCTACCAACCCATGTAGCATGGCATATAACTTGTGAGCTTGGTGTGTTCTTGGGGAGCATCGTCAGCACACAGACTGACGAGGGCGCAGCCATGTACATCTGACTGGGGGTGGGAGAACAGCAGAGTGCTTTGACCCAGTCTCCTGAAGGCTGAGAACTAGAATGCAGTAAATAGATCATAAGCAGAGCTGCCTGCCACTCCTCTCAGCATTCCCACAAGGACCCCAGATCCCCACAAAGACTACCAAAACGTGTGTGTAAATGTGTGTTTTATGTCAACACTTCATACTACATTTTTCCAAGCAATATATACAATGAAAAAGTCTATGTCACAAAATATTGTAATTTATTTCACATAGCTGGCAGAGGGACAGGTATTCCAGGCTGCTATTATCAGCCAACTTTGCAATTGCATTTCTTTTATCTAGTTATTTTTATATATTTTTTAGTTCATGTACGAAATGGGTTTTATTAAAACATTTTTGTAAATGAATACTGCTGTACTCTGTTCACAGAATCTTCACTTTTTTTCCTAAACATTCATGATGCTAATCTAGGTTGTCAACCTGACTATATCTGTAACCAACTAAAACCTAAGAATCTGAACACACCTGTGAAAGATTTGCTTGACTGGATCATCAAGGTGGGAAGGACCCACCCTAAATCTGGCCACACCTTCTGGTGGCAACCCACATAAAAGGACATGGAAGGAAGCTTTTGCTTTTTGCCTACTTCTCTTCACTTGTTGCTGGCAAGTTCATCTACATTCTGCTGCTGAAGAATTACTGTGTTGGTATTCAAACCTGATTCCAACATAGACTGAAGACCAGCTGAGAGATCCAGCCTTTTGAATTGAACAACTACTGGATTATTAGCCTTTTGGTACAGGTTGAGAGAAAGCCATTATTGGATCAGCCAGACCACACACTGTAAACTACTCTAACAAAGTTCTCTCTCTCTCCTATTCTTTTAGAGAATCCTGATAAAATATCCAACATCCAAATGACAAAAATAAGATTTCAGTAGCCATTTAAGGATCAGCTTTGTTGCAAATTTGATGTCCCTTCTACAGATCAATACAAGACTGTAGGGAATTCTCACAGGAACAGACAGGGTAAATGTTAGGGTAAGTGCTTAGAAACCCAGGACATTTTTATCTTGATTTATGAATAGCAAGGAAACTTGAACAGCTTCTTTTCTACTGCAGAAATAGAGTAAAATAGGCCAACCCTGTATTTCATACAATTACCTTCTGACATGGTATTTGCCCTCCAGAGAGTCATAACACTACCTGCAGACTCAGAAGACCATGGGAGGCCACAGTGGGAATGGAAATGAAGCCCAAGGAGTAGCCTGGGGGGAAGGGCATCTTAGAAAAGAGTCAGGGCACATTTTAGATGCTGGGAGTCCTTGTCTGTGATGTTCTGAGACTTAAGTTCTTCACATCAACTCGGTTCATAAAAATAAGGGTCTAAAGAGCCATTTCAGGCCAGAGGGATGGCTTGGTCAGTAAAGATACTTGCCTGAGTTCCATTTCTGGGACTCACATCAAGGAATCAGAGAACTGACTCCTGAAAGTTGTTCTCTTGAATTCCACATGAATACAACGATACATGTACTACCAGTCCTTCACAGTAACACAGGACAAAAATACATTCTAAAATGGAAGTTAAAAAATTCAAAGATCTGTTTTAGGAACAATCAACCCAACAGGTCATAAAAGAATGGGGTGAGGTGAAGATGTTAAACAGAAACCCTCAGCTGAGTGAGCTCTCCCTGCTTTTAGTTCCTCAACCCAGTCTGTAACATTTTTGAGAATTCTAGAACTACCAAACTAATTTGGTTTCTTTAAAAAACACATAAATATTGTAAGAATGTGCTTTCACTTTAATCTCAGATGTAGGTATATGGGGCTTCCTTGGACTGTCCACAGCAGCTGACTATGATTTGCCTCATGCTCTAGCAGAAGGGTGATTTTGGCAGCTGTAGATAGTTTCTGCTGCTGTGTGATGTTTGGAATTCTGGGAACTTTTTAGAAGGCACATAAATGCTCGGGGCCCAAGAGGTGTGGGTGGTTGTTGGTTGTTTAACGAGGCTGGTTGTGGTTTATTAGTAGCTATGGTCAAAGAAGAAATAAAAGGAAAGAAACTAGGTTCAGGCCTCTCTTTCCCCTCTATCCCTTTTTTCTCCTATCCTTCGCCCCATCCTCATTTCTCTCCTGTATAGTATTAGGGGGTAAAATCAGGAGGATAAAGAAAAGACCACAAAGTAACCCCATCCCAACTTGTTTATAAGCAGAGCTCCTGCTGCAGTCCACGGAAGACCTCTCTGGGGGCCCCTGACTATGTTAAGTACATGAGTAGGAACTCAGAACAATCTTTTCTGAGATCTAATCTTCAGCAGGGTCCAGCAGTCAATACTTCGGACATGCTTTAGGTCATCATAACATTTGTGAGCTACTGCATGAGAGGGCTTCCAGTCTATGAGAGGCATCAAACAAATGACTTACAAAACTGTCCCCTTGTTCTAAATTAGGGAATTACACTGCTAGCACAATTCATAATGTCATTATAATTACACATTTACTTTATTATATAAGAAAAGTCAATCTGTTACATTATTATGCAGATTTGGATTGTTGAACTTTCTAGGTTATTTAAATGAAAAACAGTTTCAGAATATAATTAGCGGCTATATTTACAGTAATGTATCAGAATATACCATTAGCATTCATCTGGCATTACAGTTGCTGCTACAGAGCAATGCATAATAACAATAATATGTTTAGCATTAACTTTCAAAAACGTGTTATAAAAGAGAATGTTTTGAAATTCTTTCATCTCTAAAAAACCTTAACTTTCAACTATCTGAACTAGTAACACCTGTCTTTTCCCAGAACGGAAGCTCATTCATGATTACAAAAAAAACAAAAAACAAAAAAAAGTTATCTTTTTTTGAAAAATCATGTTTTATCCAAAATCTGTTTTTGTTTTATTTTTTTCACTTATAACACGATTTTGTTTTCCTCCTACACTAACTAATTCTTCGATTCAGTGCTATTACCAATACATACAATAAAAATTCGGGTGCCATATTTTATAGAAATGGTAATTGCATATCACAGTAAACAGGAGGAGATGCTGTCCTTCTGCAGTTGAAAGACTGACAAGCAACGAACTTGTCATGAAGGCGTTTGTACACAACCAAAGGACACACTCTTAGAACGTGTGCTGTAACACACGGAGTGAGCGAGTCCACAACACCTACTTACCTACTTACATAGTAATGTCTATGCCCAGTGTTGCAATCAAGGTACCTCTCATCCTTTAAAATATGACTTCAAGCGAGCTGGGCGTGGTGGCGCACGCCTGTAATTCCAACACTCAGGGAGGCAGAGGCAGGTGGGTCTCTGTGAGTTTGAGGCCAACCTAGTCTACAAAGTGAGTCCAGGACAGCTAAGGCTACACAGAGAAACCCTGTCTTGAAAAAGCAAACAAACATAAAACAACAAAAACCAAAAAAATTACTTCAATTCATACCTCAGACCAAACCTCTCTCCTCAAACTGAATATATAGGTAGTTTTAAATCTAGCATAGATTTTATCGTGGCCTATAAAACAAGCCTATTCACAAATGCCAAAGAGAGCTTAACACACACAGTGACACCACACAAACACATCAAAAACACAGAGCCCCAAACAACTCCTTACTGCTACACTCCATCACCAGATTTCACTGCCACTTCCCACCCCCTGTAACCTGCCTTCCCCTGAGAAAGAACAGTCTAAGGTCTTACCTAGAACATCAAGACCAAGGGTCTGTGCTAGTTTTCTTGCACCATCAGCACCAAAAATATGAGTTTTGTGTTGACAGTTTGGACACTGGAAGACACTCATATTTTGGACAAGGCCAAGAACCTAGAATAATACAAACACACTGAAATTAAAATAAAAGTACAGCACATCACATCACATGATTTAACACGTTTTTACTGAATACCTACTAGTTGGTGATACAATGGTGAGTATCACCATGTCTGTTCTCACGGAACTCAGAAGCTAGTGAGAGATGAGGACGGAACCTAGTGATAAACTAAAAGGAGACACATGGGCTAGAGCTGCGCAGAAATAACTGCCCCTTTAGACCGTGAGTCGGCAGCAGGAAGGGCTGATGTCTGCAGCAAAAACTGCCAGAGCAGGAGCACAGCCAAGGCAGCACCATCTGGACCTGGCTCGTGACCTGGTCCAGAAGGGTGTGGTTAGGAAGGTCAGGGCCAGGTGGTGGTAGCTTCGAGTAGTCAGTCTCCCGGAGGCTCTTGTATTGAAAACTTGCTCCCCAGCTGCTGTTATTGGGGGGGAGGGGCTGCCCAGCTAGAAAAATTAGATTCCTGAGTGCACTCTTGGAAGGACACTGCTATCCTGTTCTAGCCTCTTCAGGCTCTCTGTCCCTTTCTGCCTCTCCTCTATCCCTCTCTCTCTCCTGCCTGAACAATGTCCTCTTCCACATGCTTCTCCTCCTCCACATGCTCACCAACCACATGGAGCTAAGCAACTGGAGACTGAACTTTCTGAAACTGTGCCCCAAATAAACCTCTCCTGTTCATTCTTCTTTCAGGGACTTCCGTCACAGCAATGGGTATAGTGACAGATCAGAAGAGAGGACATTAACACTCATCAGACACAAGAAACAACAAAGATTTCCAAAGCTGAAAAGCTACAAAAAAGGTGCTGGTAGGCCAAAGCATGCTTTGAAAACGTAGCTCTGATGGCAATATGTTGACTAACAAGAGGGAAGAAAGAATGGGTGACGAAAGACAGAAGTCTTACAGTCTATGGCAGCTGACACACTCCGAGCTCTTTCAGGTCATGTGCTAGAGTAAGTGCTTTCATGGTGTCATCCTCTCACATGAGAATACTGGTAAGTGGTGTTTTTATCATTCCTGTTGTTCTATGGAGAAAACTGAAGCTAGCAGGAGATTCACTTCAGCTCTTACTGCTGCTATTTGAATAAAATTTTAACATTTCACCTCAAGATCCCATCTCTTTCTGAGATTCATTGGCTTTAGGCACAAAATTGATCTTTAAAAAACATTATTATTCAATAGTACCATTGAGCAAGCGCACAGCTCTGCATATATCATCTGCATCCGTGAGCCTTTTAATCTCACATTCACTTGGATTTAAGCAGCAGCTCTCTTCTGGAATAAAAATGCAGAGCACCACGGTGTGAGCACAGAGATAACTGTGTGTGCCATCTTATCTGCTCCAACATAAGATCATCACTGTACGAGATTATTAGATCATTTGCATCTTGAATGAGGAATAGTATTGACAGCCCATAATGACACTGATAGGCAGAACGGTGATAAAATTTATTATTGTTTCTGAAAGGAGGAGCAGGGAAGATGAAGGCTGTCTACACACATGGAAATGAAGACGAGCAGTGCAGGAGGTGTGTGCAGCGCAGCTTTGAGAGCGCCTCATGCATACCCTTCTGCTGAATTCTGGTAACTTAGTACCACCTCCAGAATACGAGAAGACAGCCCAATGCCACAGAATTTACTTATTTATTGACTGTGATATATTATGTCCTCATTGTTTGGGCAGTTTAACTGCCATTTATGTTAAATGTTATATATACCCTGACTGTTAGAGCTTTCAACTTAAACATAAAAAAACATTACTCAATAAAAGAGAACACACACACAAAAAAACACTTAAATAAAGGGAAAATCTGAGTGTGCTGTGTTTTAAGTTAGAGAGAACAAAAAAGCATTTTTAAACTGGAAGTTCTTAGCCCCATGGCATACAGGTGCAGCGTGAATGACTGAACCTGAAGTTTATGGTTCACTTCTCACGATCAAACTGTCCTCTGTGGGTAACAGAAACATCTCTGCAGACCGCATAAATGTCACAGACATAAAAATACAGATATAACCAAACAGCATTTAATGTGCACTTACACGCCAGTAGCTGGGCTGGACCCAAGGGAAAGCATGCAGTGTGGTGAGCATTAAAGCTTATGCTGTAATTGAAGAAATGGATTGAACAAAAAGATTTGTCCTAGAAGTACAGAGCGTTATGAGAGAACAGAGTGGAAAGGATTGCATCTACTCCAGTGTCAGAGAGGAAATCTGACCTAAAAGTTACAGAAAAGACAGGCAAAAATAAGGAAAGAAAGAAATGTTTAATTCAGAGTAGGAAGCACACGGCTCCCTTTCGAAATGCAAGATCCTGTGCTTGGTGGGCTAGGGTATGAGAGGCAGCTGGAAAGGGGGAACTTGCAGTGGGCATCCAAGTGTCTGAGTTCTACGTGTGCAAAGAGAAGCCATGGAAAGGTTTTGATAGGAACAGCCTCTATGCTGTACTCATATTAACTTTATTCTGAGGTTGCAAACAACATGCTATAATGGGAAAAGATGAGTTCGTCTTGTGTGTTTATCTTTCTTAGACAATCACAAATCCAGGGCCATGTGCTCCAAGACCAGTCATGTGAGAGGTGATCACTATTCTAAAATATATCCAGTTCTCTGACGGGCACAAAGTAGGGATTTTTCTTCTTTCCAGTGAGGTGAGGGCATGCAGTCTGTCCAGGCCAATGAAATGTCCTGGTGTCTAGACAGTGGCCGCTCTGTCAGTATCCAGGCCATAGTTAAGTATGAGGAAAATGGACGTGCCACACAAGAGGGGTCAACTGCTGTTGACTGAAACCGCCAAAATAATTAATGCACATAACCCACCCACCTTAGCTGACAAAGAAAATAACTTTCTTTCTAGGACTGCTATTTTAGGAGTTCTGTGGAATAAAGTGAGAATTTTTTTTAACTCAGTTATGTTATGTGAATATGTGTTTGTTTTAATCCCAGGTGTGGGACTCCTTCAGACTGTTCACAGCAACAGACTATGTGCTTCATGCTCTGGTGGGGCATGATTTTGCCAGCTCAGGACAGTTTGCATTTGGAATTCTGGGGACCCTCATGAATGCCAGAGCCCCAAGAGGGACTGGAGGTACTCCAAAGAGGTGGCTGCTGCTGTCCTGCCGCAGCCCTTGCTCCTGCTGGCCCCTCCTGCTGCTGCTGCTATTGCTGGGTTGCTGGATACCTAGTTACTGGTTGGAAATATTCTGACAACGAAGACTGGACTCGCCCCAAGGAACTCCATGGCCCTAATCGGTAGGAAGTAGTCTAAAAAGGTCTATTCCTCCTTTCCCTCTAACCTTCTTTCTTGCCTACCTAGTGTTGGGGGAATGGAAAGGTTTGTAGTGGGAAAGATTAGTAGATATAAGAACCAAATAAAATAGCCAAAAAGCCTGGCTACAGTGTAATGTCAATTTTGGATTTTATAATGAAAATACCATAATACTACTACAATACACATGTGCTATAAAACATGAACACACACATATATAAAGCATAAATATGCATTGGTATACATGAAGCACCATTTAGTGGCAAAGATGTGAATCCCAAAAGTGAAATTTAAAAAATCAAGTGAGGGTTGACAACACTAAGTTCTTATACTAATAAGATGTGATCTCTTTCAGCACAAGTGCTTCCTTATTCACCCAAGTAAACCAACTGCACTTGACTCAAGAATCACTCTGTCTCAAGAATTTCACCCACATACTAGTTTGCTTCAAACTTAACAACAACAACAACAATGTTGGTTGTAAGGAGAGCACAAAGCTCAGCATAGCCCTATGCATGAAGGCTTTATAATGGGAACAACACAGCACTAGCTTGTTAACTGGGCGGCCACATGGAAACTAGGGAATCTTAACCCACCATTCACACCACACAAATACTTACTTCATACAGACAAGAAGCTTAATGTAAAAGGCAAAACAACACTTTGAGAAGAAAACAAGTGAGAACACTTGCAACTTTGGAGGTAAACACAGAGAAACACTAGATAAGCTTAAGCATGATTATTAACTAGAACTTTAATAATATTAGGGAACAAGCAGATGTCATTTAATGAAAAGAGAGACTATAGAGCAGGACATGGTGTCTACAACACCAGCTTTGCAAGAGACTTACTGAAATACTAAAGAACAGTGGCAGCTCAGTCTCCAAATGGTCTCCCTAGTAAGGGGAACAGGATTTTCTCTGACATGAACTCAGGGGCTGGCTCTTTGATCACATCCCCCTAAGGGAGGAGCAGCCTGACCAGGCCACGGAGAAAGACTATGAAAGACAGTCCTGATGAGACTTGATAGGCTAGGGTCAGATGGAAGGGGAGGAGGTCCTCCACTATCAGTGGACTTGGGGAGGGGAGGCATGGGAGGAGATGAGGGAAGAAGGGAGGGAGAACAGGATTGGAAGGGGATGAGGGTGGGACTACAGCTGGGATACAAAGTGAATAAACTGTAATAATAAAAAATTATATTAAAATGTAACAGTCATGAACTTGACGGCCGACTCTTTGACCCTCCCCCATACAAGCCGGGGAGTGACAGACTGGCTAGATCCCAGGGGAGGACATTGCAGCCAGCCCTGAGGGGACAGGATGAGCTGGGGTTGGATGGAAGGGGAGGAGGTCCTCCCCTGTTGGTGGACTTGGAGGGCGCGGGGAGGAGGGAGATGAGGGAGGGAGGGAAGGAAGGAAGGAGGGAGGGGGCTACGCCTGGGATGCAAAGTACCTAACCTGTGATTGATATAAAAATAAATAAATTTTAAAAAAGTAACATTTCTCTTTAAAAAATATAGCTATCCCAATTTTAAATTTACATGTGTGGTTTAGTTTGTATTTCCATCGGATAGTACTGCCCTAGACAATGTCTGCCCACGAGTGTAGTTTGGAAGTCATCCTATGTAACATCAAAATGTACAAAGATGTAAAAAAAAATTTCATCAGGTTCTGGGATGTGTTATAAGTATTTTGATTAATTGATTAGATTTATTATTAATGTTGTTGTCATTGTATACATGCATGTATACTATGGCCCCACATGGAGATTTGAAGACAACTTTGTAGTCAATTCTCTATAGTCATTTAGGTGCGTATATGTGCATACATGTTATTTATGTATTATGAATACTATATATATAGTTTGTCATATATATATGTATATATACCATATATTTCCTCTTTAAATAATTAAAAAGGAGAAATCCATTATTAACAAATGCAGACTGCATGATAAATGACTCCTTTAAGAAACAGTGAGTTATGTGAAGGCCTGCAGGGAAACTGTATATCCAGGAGCTTAGAAGACACTGTACTTCCTGATGGGAAAGTAGTACTCCAGTCACCAAGGCCTGGAATAGGGCAGCCAAGGGTAATTAGGAAGAATCTAGAACATCCATATTCCAATTCTATTCATAGAAATTCTTCTCCTAAGCAGAAAATAACTGATGCCTACATGACCCAAAGTAAAACAAAACAGCCTCACACCTTGTGGAAGCTTTATATATTGCTACGCTGTTTGTGTTTGTTGCAGGGTGGTTGTGTGTGTCCTTTGATAGCAGACACATTAAGAACAGCAACTTTGCTCTGGCTTAATTTACATAATGGCATGGGGCTGCAGCTGTAACACTCTCAATCACGTTTAATGCTTCATCAAAGAATAAGTTCCCTTTTTCATTCTTACCTCAGCTAGTTATTCTAGAAGAAAGCAAATACTACATGCCTAGCTAACACCAGCTAACGCCCCATTTCACATGTTATTCCTAGCCATCACTAGCTCAGAAGGGTACTTCTTTTATTAACATCTTAAAAATTGACTCTTGAAATATCAACATTGCCCTGAATATTGGATTTTTGTGTCTAAATGTACTGAATTAAGTAGGCTCAAAATTTTAATTTCCTCTTCTTGTTTGAAACCCTGATTTAGGTAAGCAACAAGTAAGATTGTGGGGACCACTGTATAATCCAGTTTCTTAAGTTAGAATCAGGTTAAACACTGGCTGGAGCCTGTCACAAGCATTAAAATCTGTGTTTCAAGAAAATTGTGTATGGTTGGGATGGGGGTACACTGCTAAGCAGAGAAATGAAGAGTAGTAATGAAAGTAGATTAGATTCATAAGTGCTTTTCTATTCTCCTCTGGCCCTGCACCTATTTTTGAAGCATCCATACAGATACTATAATTTTTAAAATAGGATGGGTGCTCTTGTTTTTTCCTTTACAAGAAGTCTGATATGGAAACAGTGAGTGGAGAGGTCTGTGTCTATACACATTTCAAGGGCCAGAAGTGCCATGGTCCATGTGGTTCAGCTTTTCTAGACCTAGCATTCTCTATCTCTAAAAGGAGGAATTATACCGGTTTCTCAGTCTGCGACTGAATCAGTAACATTCAGAGCTATTATTCACAGTACTACATGCTAACTTATGTTAAGTACTAAATATGTAATCTAATTCAACCATTATGACCACTGGGAGAGTATTACCGCCCCTATTTCACGGACGAGAAACCTGATGCTGAATTATTTCCTCTAAGTCACATCATAAATTACAAAGCTAAAATTCAGTCTAGGTCACTGAATTGTATGTGGAAGCAGGATGACAAGTAAATGGACTGGGGAACTTTACTCATGGAAGCAAGTGGCCTTGGATAATGACAAGTCAATACAGTTTAGCAGAGCAATTTAACACAATAATTAAGGCATAGTTACAGACAGGGCCTGGTTTGCATTCTCCTTTGCACTCAGGAATGCAGTCAAGCTAAAGCCTTCTTAAAGATCATGGTCATGCTGCCTTTCTCTTAGGCTCAGTCTGTCTCTTGACTGTCATTTGAATCTATGGATCCATAGCTACGGCCCACTTTTCAGCATTCCCTTGTCCTCTAGCTTCACATCCCTATGCGAACAAGGGAACCTCAATGATAAGCAAACACTAGACTCCTCGAATGTGTCTGTGATATCCCATGATGCACATAGTGCCAATCTCAAAAATCTCAGGTGAGGATGAGCACTCCTAGAAAACAGCACTAGGCCAAGTCCCAAAGAGAAGTCTGTTTGTTTAGTCTGGGTGTGTACGGATACAAAGAGATCACTTAAGTGAAAAGAGTGTCAAATGTTCTTGGGTAGGAAAGTGGCTTGCTGAAGATTCTGAGGACACATGGGATGCAGGATGCGCAGAAGAGGAGGCAGACCAAGGTGGCAGGGAGAAGGACAGAGCAGCCCATGCACTGGGGAGGATGAACAGTGGGCTGGAAATGGTGACTATCCTGGGTCACGGTGAGAGCGTGCCTTTGGGCCAGTTAGCTGGACCATAGCACATGTTTCAGGCAGGTTCCCTTAATACCAGGGATCCAGTCTCTTCTGTGGAGACCAACAGATAAGCCTGTAGTGGCTGAGGGGCCAGCTGGACATGTGTACAGGATTTCACACATAAAAGTTCCCTGGGCTGGAAATGACACATCATGTCCAAAATTACAGAATGCTGAAAAGAAGCAAATAAGATAAAGGCTTTGCCAGAACACCAGCCTCACTGGCTCAAAGTAAGTTTTCTTATTCTCAGAACTTAGGGCCCATTCAACATCACAGAGTTAATTTACAGATCAAAAAGGATTCAGAGGAAGCACATCTGCTTTTCCTTCTGGGGTCATCACGGAAGCTTATAGTCCATGCTGGGTAGTTTTTGCCAACTTGACATAGGCTAGACTCACCTGGGAAGAGGAAACCTCAGCTACATAATTACTAATTGATGCAGGAGCATCGAGTCCACTGTGGGCCATGCCATCTTGGGGCAGGTGGTATATAAGAAAGGTAGCTGAGCAAATCAAGGGAAGCAAGCCAGTGAGCAGCATTCCTCCATGGTTTCTGCCCTGAATTCCTGCCTTAGCTTCCCTCACTGATGGACTGTGACCCATAAGATGACACAAACCATTTCCTTCCAGGTTGGTCTTGGTCATGGTGCTCGCCACAGCGATAGAAGGTAAACTGGAACACAATACTTCATTGTAGAGAACACTATCAGTAAGAGCATAGTCACGGGATAGCTCAGTTAACAACTGCTTGTTGAATTAACGTTAAGTGAGCCTGTGTGTAACTAAGATCAGAGAGTAAACAGATATTCGGGCATTCTCGAGGAGTGGGGTTAGTTCCTAAAGAAAGGCCTGAGTAAGAAAATCACTGTGAGGCTAAGCATTCAGGCGGTAAAACAGCAGTGAGGTATGAGAGGTGCTCTTGGAAAGGAGGTATCAAAAGTGGGTCAGAATATCATACATAAATTACTCATTATTAAAAATGGATAGGATGAACATTCCTTTTTGTTTTTGCAAAAAATAGTCACCTACAAATCCTGCTCTAATCAGGGATTCGTTATAGGCTTTTATCATTTCAGGCAGAGGGCAGAATTTAATCCCTCACCTCTTTCCTCCTTTCCAAAGTTATGCATTGAGTTAAGAAATCATTTAAATTAACTTCAAAACGTTCTTGCAGACATCACTAAACTCTGTCCATACCAATGAATTCCAATGACATCACTGTTTCCATGGTAACTAATGCACTTCAAAAAGGGGAAAAACAGAACAAGATGAAAACCAGGGGAGAGGGAATAAAGTAGAATAAACAGTGCAGCATCGTCTTTGCATTATGGAACACTTTTTAATTCCAAACACTTTGCCATTTCTTAGACTCTGGGGATTTAAGAGCCAGAAGGCTCTCTGTAGCCATCACACTCAGTTCTCACTGATAACAGAGACTCACTTCTCCTGGCAGCAGCATGGTCATCAGACTACACAAGAGGCCCAGCACTGGAAAGTTCTCATTCCCCTAGAGCCTTACTACACATGCATGCTGTTCTTCTGGTTTAAGAGATGACTAAGACATCTACCTGTTTTTACACTGGTTTTTTTTTTTTTTTTGCAGCATAAAGGGCAAATAATTGAAATCAGGGCATAAAAAGAGGGCTATCACAGACATACAGTAGGCAGATGTCCAAAATGCCAGAGGGAGGACTGACTAATTCCATCTTAGAAACAGTCACAGAATACACAGCTCTGATGATGTTTACTTCTATGCCGTTCAGTTCCAACATGCCCACCCCATGACCACATCCTGGCCCTGTCAGAACCCAGGATGATCCTAACTCTACAAACTTAAAATTACTGGTGTGATCCCAAACAGCTCTTTCCTCTTTTCACCAATTCTGGTTGCAGCCCATGAGCCCGCAACGCCCACTACCCTCCACTTTCTTGTGGTACTTCCTTGGTAGCATCCTAACTTTTATCCTTACATGGCATCTAGCCAGCTGGCTTTAGTGGCCAGCCCCAATTCACCATTATGTTCTGGAAGAATTATATGGCCTTATCTGTCTTGGATACCAGAAAAAAAACAAAAACATAACAGTATGAGGCTGTTTTCTTCATTATTTATAGATCAAGAAGTGTTAAGGGTGTCAGAGGAAAGTACCACCTGAACTGAAAACGTCCATGCTGAATGTGGCAACCATGGTCATTAGACTCTGAATAAACAGTCTGTGATGGGCCTGATCCATTGTCACTATTACCTCAAATGACAGCATTAGTTAAAATGATCTACTAGTATAAAACTGAACATCTCTCAGGGGAATGAGAGAGATCATCTGAATACTGCTCTTTGTAAACCAGTTTCTTCCGAGGCTGTGCCCACGTAGAGTGCAGCAGACTTATGTCTCCCCAGCCAAGTTCAGCATTCACGCCATGCAGGATGAGGGCTAGTGTCTGCACCTTGCAGTGGTGTTAAGAGACCAGTGGTCCCATTACATACTTTTTGCCAGGAAGGATTACAGATCACTTGTTAAACTCGGTGCCGTCAATTCTAGCAAAGGCTGCCTCTCTCTTTGCCACTTCATTTTAACCTCACATCAGAGGCTTTACTACTCAGTGATCTGCACAGCCATTACTGTGTCTAGTTTATCCTGGAGGGCATAATACAAAGTCACATTGCTCAGGCACATGCCACTGTCTGCAGTGGCCATGTGATTATCATTACTGCACGTTTCTTCCAAGCTAAATTCCTGAGTGTAGAACACCAGCTCTGAACTGACTAATCACACATGCAGGTCCACTGGTGAAAAGAGCCCCAGCGACCTGGAGGAAGCAGACAGGCATGCTCCTTATGAGGCTCCTCCATGCTCACTGGTGCCTGTCTCTTGTTGGTGTACACAGTCCTCTCCAGACGGCAAGGGAGGAGAGGCAGTCCTAGGTAAGGTCCCCTTGACTCTGCTCTGTATACTGTTTCGCATCTTTCAAGGCTCCTCTCAGAGACAAGGCTTAAGAAAATATCCCTGACCAATATCCCATGTCATGGTCTCATTGAAGACCATGAGGAAAGTTATGAATTCTTCCCATACCCGAACACACAAAATTATCACAGTTTTTGGTGGAATAAAGGTGGGCTAGAGAATTATGAGGGCCCTGAGGCTAATCCATGGGTATAAGTTTGAAAACACGTGTGTGACTATACGTGAGGACGGGCATGCATTGCATCCTGCACATGTGGAGATTAGAGGACAGTCCTGTGCAGTTGGTCTCCTCCTTCCACCTGTCCATGGATTTGGGGGACTGAACTCAGATCATCAGGCTCGCACAGAGAGCACTTTACCACTGGGCCATTGTTCTGGCTTGAACCAAAGTTTTAAGAGCCCAGATTCTATTGGATTTAAAGACCTATGTGGAGAGCCACATGGATGGAAGCATTGCAGTGGTCTCGTTCTAACTGACCTCTGCGAGTATTCCAAGGCTTTTGCGGAGGCCACTAGAAGGAAGATCTTTCTTTTCCTTACGGTAAAGAAGAGGGGAGTGTGTTTAATACAGTTTCTTCCTCACAAGAATCTAGTGAAAGCGTCTGCTCTCAGCAGGGCATCTCTCAGCAAGCAGCTTGTTCTAACCATGTACAAATGGACAGTGTCTTAATTGGTCACATGCTTCTTTCCTTTGGCTGCTAGAAAATTCATAGCATATTTAAGTTCCTTAATGGCATGCAATTTGTTTGCTGATTTTACTTTGGGTTCCATCTGATTTTAATTACTCTTCGTCTATTTTTATTACATTCTTACATTATTTTGTCATGTACAAAATATCCTGAAATACTCCCTAGAACAACATGGGCTGTCAAGAGTTAAAATGTAGGCAGCCAGAAGGAAGAGGAGTTACCTTTTCATCTTCTTTCCCACAGGTGGTCTGTTCTAGTCTATGAAAACCTTTCCTGGGATGCTCACGTTGATTCTGTCAGCTCTGGAGAGCATAGTTCTTCAAAGAACTTGCAATTCCTGATCCCTGCTTCCTAATTTCTCTTGTTTAGTATGACTTGGATATATTTGTAACCTTAAGTGTGTTTTACAGTAACTGGAAAGATCAACTAGGAATCTCATAATGTGTTCTACAGAAGGCAAAACCAAAACTCGAATGATGTTTTGTTAATGGCTTGGTTCTTTGGCTACACAGGTCTTCTACTTCACCAGAGAGGTTAAATGCTTACAGGCACGTGGACCTTTCGAAACATCTCCGCTCCCTTGTGTGCATCCATGAGTGCAATGTCCTGAGGCGTAGAGACGATCACAGCACCTGACCAACAGGGAAACAAAGCAAAGCTATCTTTTACTGCTTCAGGGAAAGCTTGCTTCCATCACGATTTTATTCACATGCTCACAGAGTCTGCTACATTACCTAGCAACTTCACACAAGTTTGACACAAGCAGATAAAAGGTATCTACTTTTTCCTTCCCTGCCTTTGACTCCTGGCTTCTGACATCACAGCAAAGTGAGCAACAGCCAGAGCACTGCAACCCCTTCCTGTTCAGATGTACTAAGCATTGTAACAGGGATGTATATGAGGACATAGAGTTCTAACAGAGGGACAGGAAGGAGCAGTAACAGGAAAAGGGGTTGGTGAGTTGATATGTACGGTGGAGAAATGGAACACAAGGAGAAAAATCAGGAAGGTAGCCGGAAAGGTATTTAATAAGCTAAGTTTTAAAAGTTGTGATCTGAAAAACTCCCACTGTGGTGAATGATTTGGTAAAGCCAAGGGCTGTGGTAGAAATTCAGACGAAGACTGGCCAGGCTTGACTGGAGCCAGCATTAAGTGATGGTGACGGAGGTGCTTTGGTTCCCACTATCACCTGGCACATGCAGACGGCTCTGGGAGAGTGCTCCAGGGTAAATGGAGGATTGGTTTTCATTCTGTGACCTCCTTCAGTTCTGTGGTTTCTTACAGATACTCCAAAAATGAATATGTTATAGATCAAACGCAACCATTGGCTTACAACTAAATACACAGAAACAGGCCATTTCAGAGCCTAGAGGGAAACATGAAAACAGAGGAGGAATTATCAACAAATATCTGATCAGGTGAAGTGAAGGTGAAATGGTACCACAGAGTACTAACTGAAGGAGTACTGGGAGATGCTAGGTAAGGGGAAAGAGGCAGGGGGACCCAGTGACAGCACACACTCATAGGAAGACAGGCAGAGCAAGCTAGAGCAAACAACATTTCACTTGCTTGCTTCCCTAACCGGAAGCCACAGACTCTTCTTGCAATCACCATTTCTTCTCAGCAAAATCCTTATCTTTCACGTTAATATCAAGAACTTGAATTTCATTGATTTTGAAAGTTTGGGTTGTACTTTTTTTTTTTTTTGAGAGACTTGTTCTTTATTCTACAATGCCACTTGTCAATATTCAGTGTCAAAACAGTTGCACTATAGGGTTCTCTTTTTCCTGTTGGAGGAGACTACAAACAAGCCAGGAAGTGTTCACCTAACAGGCCTGAAGGAAACCACCTGAATATGGCAATTGGGTGGAGATATGAAAGATCAGCACACCACGAGCCTGCAAAGAATTCTGACAGCCAATGGATTGGCCAAGGTAACCCAACCTCCCCACCCCAAGCAAAATTTCAAAATGATATAAAATATAAAAAGTTTCTTTACATAAGCTAATCAAGATTTCTCCAGCACTGACTGACACGAAGCACAATGAGCTGGCACTTTAGAGACAGCAGCTTCAGGAAAGGGCGATGAGGTGACTTTCATGTGCATAGTAGCACGAACATAATCTTCCTTCCCTTTCTCCCTCAGGGTCACCTCAACACTAAGGGCAACATGATCCATTTTGTGAGCAGCTGGGAAAGGGGTTGAGATGAGATGGCTCAGGGGTCACACCAGGCTAAAGCAGCATGCCTTTTTTTTTTTAATATTAGTTAGTTTATTAACTTTGTATCCCAGCTGTATCCCACTCCCTTATTCCCTCTCAATCTCACCCTCCCTCCCTCATCTCCTCCCTGCCCCTTTCCAAGTCCACTGATAGGAGAGGTCCTCCTCCCTTTTCATCTGACCCTGGCTTATCAGGTATCTTCAGGACTGGATGTAATGTACTCCTCTGTGGCTGAGCATGGCTACTCCTCCCTGGGGGGGGGGGGAGGTCAAAAAGCCAGCCATTGAGTTCATGTCACAGTCATTGTTCCCCTTACTAGGGTACCCACTTGGATACTGAGCTACCATGGGCTACATCCGAGCAGAGGTTCTAGGTTATATCCATACATGGTCCTTGGTTGGAGAAACAGTCTCGTAAAAGATCCCTGTGCCCTAATCTATTTGGTCCTTGTGGAGCTCCTGTCCTCTCCAGGTCATATTAACTCCCCCTTCTTTCATATGATTCCCTGCACTCTGCCCAAGGTTTGGTTATGAGTCTTAATATCTGCTTTGATACACTGCTAAGTAGAGCTTTTCGGAGGTCCTCTGAGGAAACGGGAAGCCTCCTCCATTGCTGGTGGGAAAGCAGCACACTTTCTAATACCCACACGGCCCTGGGAGCTGGGGGGTCTTATTTGGTCACACCTGATGGAAAAGGTAGAAATAAAAACAAGTGTAAAGTTGTTCACAGAGAGCAAAGCTGGAAACCTTCACAGCCCGGAACAAGTTTTTGTTTTTATTCCTCTTTGGTGCACTTCAGCTTATCTTCAAGTCATCAATGGTCTTTTCCAGTTTGGCTACCGATCTTTCAGCAAACTCAGCAGGGGTCACTGCCTCCTTGAGTTTATCAATAAAAATCTTTATTTCTTCTTCATACCTGTCTTCTTTTTGAGAGTGCTTTTCTTTGGTAGCACTCAGACACTTCAAGTTCTGGTCCATGTGTCTGAACGGCTGGTCTATCTCTCGGCAACTGGACTCTGCCAGCTCGGCTCGTTCCTCTGTGCATTCCAAGTCTCCTTCAGCAATCACCAGCTACTGAGCCACCCCTTCATACTTCCTGTCTGCCTCTTCCGCAGTGTGCTTTGCTTCCCTTCGCTGCATTGCTTGGAGTTCCATCTTTTCTTCATCTTTTCGAGCCTGGTTTTTCAATCACCTCCATTCTTTTCCCACTCTCATCAGCAGCCTTTTCCTTTTCCTCCAGCTTCTGCAGAGCAGTGGCAAGGCGCTCTTGAGCATGGTCCAGCTCCTCTTCAACCAGCTGGATCCTGCGGTTCAAGGAGGCCACCTCAGCTTCAGCCTGCTCCCTCCACTGGAGGCCCTCGGCCCTCTCCTCAGCATCATCCGCCTGCTGCTGCAGACCCTGATCTTGGGCTTCACCTCCTCCATGGTGGTGATCCTGGCCATGATGCCCACCCGACCGGTTCTGGAAATCGGTGGCAACCTCCTCCCCTCAGCCAGGTAGCCACTTCTCCTCAGTTGTACTTCTTTATTAAACTTTTTTTAAATCTAGAAGTAACTTTAGAAAGGGAGGTCTTACCCATTCTCAAGTTTGAGATTCAAATACATAAGGATTTAAAATCTGGTTCTACAGCTGGTAAATGGGAGCATCATTCACCCCACGTGGCCTTCAGCTCCTTCATTCACAATGGCGCACAGTGTGCGTGCTGCACCCTCACTAGACACTGATGTCTCATATGAGGCCCTGCATCCAGTAAGAGACCCTTGCTGTTAGCAACATCCTGACTACTGTTTATTATTAGTAAGATGCTCAGAAATTGCCAAGAAGGTCATTTCTATGCCATTTGCCAGATCATCCTACTCTTAAAATAGTTTCATGGACTGTTCCAGCTTTCTTTTCTTAATTTCTCTGCTTAACACACCAAAAGCTAGTCCATAGTTCCTTACTTTTAAAAGATGATGAATCACATCTCTATAAAAATTATTCTCTACACATAGAAAGTATTTCCACAATCTGCCACCTTCTTGATTCTGTTATTAATATATTTTCATACCCAGTCATGTGGAAGGAATTAATTCTAGCTCTGGCCCCATCTAGCTGTGACTAATCTCAGGCAAGAAACTCAGGAACACCCTGGGTTTCAGTTTCCTTGACTATAAAACTGGAATCTGTATTAACCGTTTCCAAACCCTCCTGTGACGATATGATCTCTGATGACCGCACTGGCTCCTAAGTGTATTTCTAAGCCATGCCACTTTTCAACCTCACTGCCCCAATTACCTTAAGTGGAAGGAAGCACTGCCTCCCAAAACCAGACCACTCTCGCCCTACAGGAACAAAGAACTTTGTTGACTATTTCCTCCCAATCATCTCCCTCATAATAACCCACGATGCAGGGGGTCCTCTATTGCATTAGCTCTAAAAAGTGCTCTGAACTCTACATACAGGACATAAATGCATTCTTGTTTAACTATTCCTGCCTACTGCTTATATCTCACGGCACAATTCAGGTTTGTATGTTTGTGGTCTGTATGTTTGTCCTTCAAGGATGGACTTGTTCCTAGTTCTCCGTGTGGTGATAGGACCTTTAGAGGGTAGGGTCTCATATTCTGCTAGCCTACTTTCTGTGAGTACTCCAGGTCACATGCTCATATCTAAAGACTTGAAAAGGGGAACTGGGAAAATGGAAGGGAGACTTTGATCTGGAAGCTGTAGAGGGAGAGAAATGCTAAGCAAGAGAAAGAGAAATAAAGAATGGCTGAAAAAGCCATAGGGAAACATGATTTTTTATGTTAATTTTAAAAATACATTTAAGTACATGTGCATTTTTGGAGATGTCAGTACCATAGGATGACCGGCAAGAACAAGCCAATAAGCAGCAGCCCCCTGCCTGTGGCCTCTGAATCAGCTCCTGCCCCGAGAACCTGCCCGACTTGAGTTTCTGTCCTGACTTCCTGCAATGATGAGTAGTGATGTGGAAGTCTAAGCCAAAAAGCCCTTTCCTCCCCAATTTGTTTTTCGTCCTGATGTCTCATCAGTAACCCTAACTAGGACAATGTATATACATGTAGAAGTAATTTAAATGAAGTTATGCTATAGGGGGGTATGATGTTTTTCCCAAGAGCCCAAGACCATCTGACAAAAACTCTGGTGCCAAGCATGGAACTTTCTTTTGTTGTTGGTCAGAGGACTTCAAGAGACATCCCAAACAACATAGGATACTGGTGTTTCTCTTGGTTGCCTCCCAGAACTTGAAGTACTGCTGAAGAATCCATATTTCAGAAGCAGAACTTGGAGGAATTAAGCTGGAATTGGACTGGAAGCCTCCGCCATGAGGGCTAGCTATCATAGTATTCAGGGGTGCTATAAAAATTGCCAAAGCAGAAAAGCAATCAATAGTCCTAGTACTGTGACACCTGTGAAGCGCAGCAATGACTGCATTGGGAAGATCAATAGGGTAATAGCGGCTCCTGTATCTGAGGGGGAACCAACAACTGTCTAACAAGATTTAAAGGACACGGAATAGGAAGGAAATCATACCTAGTACTGGAAACCTAGACAACTACTCGTGGCTAGAGAGGTCATAGACCCAAGAAAAGAATCCACTACTGCTTTTTTTCTAAAATAATATAATTTTAACTGTAATCTAAATATACTTAATCCGTATAGCCACAAACACATGTATCTTTCACCCTTCATCAAAGGTTCTTTTTGCAACAAATGGAGACTATTACAGATATCCACAACTGATTAATATACAGAGATTAAGTGACTGTGGGGTGCCCAACAGATAAATCTACAATACAACCCTCTCTACCTAAGGCTCAAGGAAAAATCACAAAGAGGGGCAGAAAAAAAAAAAAGCCTAAAAGCCAAAAGAACGGTATGCTGTAAGGGAGTTTAAAGGATTTATGCCAATCATTTCTGGTGAAGTATCTCAACAGCTTAAAATACAATATCCTCATCAAATTACCAACATAATTCTTTAAAGACCTTGAAAAAAATTCTCAACTTTATATGGAATAACAAGAAACCCAGAATCACTAAAAAGTCCATTACAATAAAAGATCTTCTGGAGGTATCGCCATTCCTGATCTCAAGCTGTACTACAGAGCAACATTAATAAAAATTGCATGGTACTGGCATAGAAACAGAATAGTGGAACCATGGAATCAAATAGAAGACCAGAAATAAACTCATACATTTATAGACACCTGATTTTTGACAAAGATGGAAAAAAGGTAGCATCTTCAACAAATGGTGCTGGTCTAACTAGATGCCTACATGTAGAAAAATACAAATAGATCCATACTTACCACTCTGCACAAAACTAAAGTCAAGTGAATCAAAGACCTTAACATAAAACCAGACACACTAACCTGTTAGAAGAAAAAGTTGGTAAGAACCTTGAACTTATTGGCACAGGAGACTACTTCCTGAACAGAACACCAACAGCACAGGCTCTAAGAGCAACAATCAATAGATGGGACCTCATGAAACTGAAAAGCTTCTGTAAAGTAAAGGGCACTGTCGTCAAAACAAAACAATAGCCTACAGACTGGGAAAGGATCTTCACCAACCCTATATCTGACAGAGGGCTAAGATCCAGAATATATAAAGAATTCAAGAAGTTAAACAGCAACAAATCAACTAACCCAATTAAAAAATGAGATACAGAGCTAACCAGAGAATTCTCTATAAAGGAAAATCAAATGGCAGAGAAACACTTAAAGAAATGTTCAACATCCCTAGCTATCAGAGAAATGCAAATCAAAACGATCCTGAGATTTCACCTTACAACCATCAGAATGGTTAAGGTCAAAAACTCAAGTGACAATACATGCTGGAGAGGATGTGGAGAAAAGGAAACCCTCCACCATTGCTGGTGGGAATGTAAACTTGTACAACTACTTTGGAAATCAATCTGGCACTTTCTCAGACAATTAGGAATAGTGCAACCTCAAGATCCAGCTATACCACTCCTAGGCATATATCCAAAATAGGCTTAAGTATACAACAAGGCCATTTGCTCAACCATGCTTGTAGCAGCTTTATTTGTAATAGTCAGAAGCTGGAAACAACCCAGCTGTCCCTCAGTTGAGGAATGGATACAGAAATTGTGGTACATTTACACAATGGAATACTACTCAACAATTAAAAACAAGGAAATCATGAACTTTGCAGGCAAATGGTGGGAACTAGAAAAGATCATCCTGAGTGAAGTATCCCAGAAGCAGAAAGACACACATGGCATATACACACTTATAACTGGATATTAGACATATAATATAGGATAAACATACTAAAATCTGTACACCTAAAGAAGCTAAGCAAGAAGGAGGACTCTGGGTGAGATATTCAATCCTCATTCAGAAAGGCAAAGGGGCTGGATATTGGAAGAGAGTGAAAATAGGGAACAGGATAGGAGCCTACCACAGAGGGCCTCTGAAAGACTCTACCCAGCAGGGTATCAAAGCAGATGCTGAGACTCATAGCCAATTTTTGGGCAGAGTGCAGGGAATCTTAAGAAAGAAGGTGGAGATAGAAAGACCTGGAGGGAACAGGAGCTCCATAAGGAGAGCAACAGAAACAAAAAATCTGGATACAGGGGTCTTTTCTGAGACTGATACTCCAACCAAGGACCATGAATGGAGATAACCTAGAACCCCTGCTCAGATGTAGTCCATAGCAGCTCAGTATCCAAGTGGTTCCCCAGTAATGGGAACAGAGACTGCCTCTGACAAGGACTCAGTGTCTGGCTCTTTGATCACCTTCCCCTGATAGGGGAGCAGCCTCACCAGGCCACAGAGAAAGACAATGTAGCCAGTCCTGATGAGACCTGATAGGCTAGGGTCAGATGGAAGGGGAGGAGGACCTCCCCTATCAGTAGACTTGGAGAGGGGCATGGGAGGAAAAGAGGGAAGGAGTGAAAGGGGACAAGGGAGAGGAGCTATAGCTGGGATACAAAGTGAATAAACTATAATTAATAAAAAATAAATAAAATTTAAAGAATAAAATAAAATATTATCCCTAAGCTTGATGATATATTCTATGTTTAAAGTTCTAGACTTTCTACTTGGCCATATTTATTTTTTTATAGCTCATAACACATGAAGTTATAAGAAGTAGCCTAGAGAGGACTCCTGTACACCATTAGGAATGATGTCACTTCAGTTCTCTGATAGAGGACCCCATAGAAAACTTATGCTCCCTCTACTGACCACAGGAAATGTCAGCAGTAGTAAAAAGTGTTTAATTTGCAAAAGTTGTGATTATTTTGGGGTGTTAAAAGACTCTCTCAAGGATCTCATCAAGACTTTTCTATTTACTTCCTGGGGTAAAATGTCTAAACCCAAACAGTTATATAATGTTGTTTAAATATACTTTTCAACTTGAGCCTTTTATAACTTTTGGATCTGCTGAGATTTACTACAAACGGTTACGTGTCTGGTAGATTCTGACAAATATGTGAACAGCACACAAAATATTTACGTAGTTTATTGTCTTAATTATTAACTAGTATTTAGAGGAGAACCCATAACTGAATATCTGAATTTAGGACAGAGTTCAGAGCAGTTAAACATTTAAAACTAATTATTCCGGGTTGGCTGATCATAATTACAGTGGGGCGGAACTACTCGCCTATATAGCACAGCCTGTGGGGCACAGATCATATCTAACCCCCATGCTTGGCTGGGAGCCTCAGCATGGGAGCAGCATAAAAGGTACAAAGCCTTCTGGGAAGCACATCTGCAGGTCAGCGCTTTTCCTTACAACTTCTGAGTACTTTAACATAAAGCCAATGGAGGCGCAAAAGGACAGGCGTGCACGTTCACAGTAGTAGTGCTCACTGCTGCTGACCCACCTGACTTCCTTTGACATATGCTCACAGCACCAGAGCCAGCATCCACAGGGATGCAGCATGTGCCTGGCACACACGAGGGCCTCAGTTTGAGCTCCAGCAACACACGTGAAAGGAACACAGAAGAGTCACTCAGCTTGTGCTGGTCTGTCATGAAGCCAAGTATGTAACTGTTGTTAACTGTGGACTAGAGTCAGTGCTGTCAGCGTTCTTACACCTTCCGTCACATCTTAGATTCCAGAATTAAAAACAGCATTTACTATAATGTCAAAGAATACTCAGGAACATTAACTATTAGATTGAGTAAAATGTGATCTACACCTAAATCCACCTCAATTGTGTTCACAGACTGCTTCAAAATATAACCACTTCTTGGATGAGTCACTGTTGGTGTTTTTATGCTTTCTTCGAACAGTTAATAATTAGATAATAACTAGATAAATAACTAGAGCCACAAAGCACAGATGTTTTATTACGTATGTTCCTAGCCTTGGAAAGAAATTTTGTAAGCCAGGTGTGGTGGCACATGCCCGTAATCCCTGTGGAGAGGCAGAGACAGGAAAACCCCCGCAGGTCTAAGTGAGCCTGTTCTACCCAGTGAGTGCTAGGTCAGTCAGAGGTGCATAGGGAGGCTCAAAACTCAAATAAGGAAGACAGGAAGGAAGGGGTAGAGAAGAGAAGGAGGGAGGGAGGCAAGGAGAGAAAGAATCTTGTTATGAAAAAGAACTGTCAAGGCACTAATGGATGAAAACCCTACTATTTCAAAGTAACTGGGAGAAAAGGGCAGTCACTTCCTTTTTTCACCAGTGGAATCTGGATACAAATCTAATGCACTTGAGATACAATAGGCTACTGACATCACCTAGGCTGCACTCCTAAGGAACTATGGGAACAGAGGAAGGAAACTTCACAGATTCTAGGATATAGGATGGAACCAGGTCACTCAGCTGTGGGCATTTGATCTTTGTCTGTTTCTTTCAAATTCCTTCTCTTCCTTCTTCCTCCCCCTCCCTTCTTATGACTGGTAGAGTTGAGATAAAACCCTTACTTCTTGCCCATGCTGAAGCATCTTGGGAAGCCTAATCATTGTACACTTATCTCTACCACACAGAAAGCTCTCACTTGGCTGTGAGCATCTGTCTACACTGAAGGCTAAGATTTAATACTCTGGATCTCAAATTTTGTTGCAGGCACATGTGGCCCAACCTGCCCATGCTCTCCCTGGAACTACCAAAGTTTGTTTCAGAGTAGAATAGGTTCCCTCACCCACGTCCTTTCTTTTTTAAAGTATCTTTGAAAAAGTGGCCTTGAACTCTTGATTCCCTTGCCTCAGCCTCCTGACAAATGGATCACACCACGTGCCAACATTCTTGGCTCATAGTTTTGTGTTTGCTCATCTCCGAGCTGTGACTCAGAAGTCAGGGCCTTGTATGTGCCAAGCAAGCTCTCTGCACTGAGCTATTTCCCAGCTGTCACGTCAATTCTTATTCTTTCTTAAAAAAGAAACTCCAGATAAGAGAAGGACTGCTCCCAATTGCACTAACCAAGCATGCTTCAGGAAGCAGAGGAATGGGGCCAGGGACTTTTCAGGGAAAGCTTTGCTTCCTAACAACATAATGCTCAAGACGTCCAGAACACCTTCCAGATGCTCAGCACACCTGCAGCATCTACAACCAGACACAAAGCTATTCGGGTTGTAGAGCTCTCGCTCTGTGAACATTTAATAGGCTTACATGTGGATTTTCATGTGGATCTGACCATATACTACTAACCACTAAGCCATCAAGTAAGCCATGAGGGAAAGTCTCAAGCATTCATAACAGTATAACAGAGAGGCCTGTTGTAAGAGTGTCTGAAACAAGCCCAGGTGAGATGAGCAACAGGAAGGAAGTTGAGGAATTTAAACACCTGACATTTGGTTCACACAAGTGATTCTGAAAGCTGACTACGTTAGCACCATCTATACATGCATCAAAATATGGGCTCCTTCGTGTAACTGTGCAGAAATGTACATATTCATTCTTAGGCTTTTTCATCAAATTGGTTCCTGATACATTATAACTTCTACTTGCAATGTATGGTCAACTAAATAAAATGGCCCTAAGTAACATAATTTCTTCTTACTTACATAGAAAACACTGCAGTTAGTTAGCATTGGTGATACATTTAATTTTAGAAACTTGAGTCCAAACTAAAGTAGGACTGAAATTCTGACTAGGGATAAAGCTTGATGCTGGAACATGGCCTTGTATGCAAAGCCTGGGCTCAACAACCAGCAATAAATAAGTAAACAATGAAACATCAGAAATGTCCTAAAAGATAAAATCTTGAAATCGTTTCTAGCCTTCAACAGTTGCTTACATTTTTGTCCAACTATGAAAGAAATTTATTCTGAAAATAATTTTCATGATTCAGTGACTAAAACAATAACTGTTTATACCACTCAGTTCTTGCTAAGTACCTGTGAGAGCTAGTCTCTACTGTAGGCTGACTGGATTTGGAATCAACTAGGAGCCATGTTTCTGGCTGTATCTTTTTATTTTGTTTTGTTGCTTTGTGCTTGCTTGCTTGCTTGTTTTTCGAGACAGGGTTTTTCTGTGTAGTTTCAGCTGTCCTGGACCTAGATCTGTACTGGGAATGCAAGACTGAATAAAAGAGAAAAAGGCGAAATAGAACTAAGGACCGGCATTCACTTCTTGCTGTGGCCGATGTGACAGAAGCATCTCTTGCTGCCACCAGCGTGCCTTCCTGACTGGGAGCCCAAATACGCCCCTTCCTTCTCCCCTTAAGTTGTACCTGTCACAGCAATGAGAAAAACCACAAACATGACAACCCCTAATGAAATGCCAACCAAAGGTTGTATGGAAGATCTGCATACCCAAAGGAACTCTAAAACTACAACATAAGTAATGATTTAGGGCTGGAGGGACGGCTCAGCAGTTATCAGCGTGTGCTGCTTTTCCATGTCAGGTAGCTCAGAGCTACTTGCTACTCCAGCTCAGGGCATCCAACATCTCCTGGCCCTTGTGGATACCCGTGATTACACAGACACATACATATGAATAAAAATATAAAACAATCTTTAAAATGAAGATTTAATGCCTCTGACAACTAAAAGTCTATGACTTAAGTCTTCTACATATTGCTGGCTTTATAGTTATATGTCATGACAAATTATATAATTATAGAGAAAGCAAAGCACTAAAATAAAAAAAGAACATTTCTTTGACTTTACGACAATTTTCCAAGATCAGTTTTAGATTATATTTAAAGGCTTACTTGTGCCAATTTAAAACTATTTTAAAGGAATTGTGTTTTTTAACAAAAAGACTTTATGTGATTTACATTAGTGAAATCACTGTTATTTTTGCTTTAAAGAGTAAATACTACAAAATCAAAGAACTATTTCAAATAATGGTCATTCACTTACTTAACCCAGCAGCAATAATTTCCAGATCTACCAATCCCAGATTTTCATTTTATAAATGACTGTTCAAATCAGCAATGTGTTACCACAGAAGAGAAAACTGATCAAACCAAAACTGCTGATGGAGTAGAGAAGAAAGAGGGTGAACATGCCTAGCTTGTCCTCAGGAATATTTATGAGTCAGCAGTTCGGTCATCCTGGCTCAGGATAGACACCGTATAAGCAGTACATGCCTTTCACTTTAACCAGTGACTGAAATATTAAAGTGGCTTAATTTAAATTTCCTACCCCAGCTCATTTCAATGAATGAAACACAAAAAGGCTACAGGTGGCTTCTTTTACCTACAGGGCCTAGATATGGAGGGTCCTAGACAGGAAAATGGGTGTCAGCTCGTTATCATAACACCACCACAGTGCTGTGCTGTTTCTTTGGAGCCCAAAGGTTCAGTCCTAACCAGCCTGGCCCAGGAGATAATAGAAACAGGGGTCACACCAGGGCTGCTGGGCTCTCCTTTGTGACAAAGAATGACCAGTGGCTCTCTCTTAGCCACTCAGCCTTCATCCCTTCTATCATCCGAATGATTTCCCAGCATTTTATTTCTCTATCAATCTTTACTTAATAAGGTGAAGATTAATTTCAACTGACTATACATTCACTACCACACTAAGTGATTTCCCCCTAACTCTACCCAATCAAAATCAATGTTTACCTCTGTTATTTTGCATCATACAAAATAAGCTTGATTCAGTATTTATCTACAATATAAATATTCTGCTCATAAGATTGACGGCAATCAGAATTTTGCCTTCTGAGCATAGGCTTTTCACAAACTTGACTGTACTTACTACTGGTGTCCCTGTTAGCTTTTGAAGGCCATGTGTTGCCTAGCACTTCATCTGTCTCTGCCACTAATATGCAATGAGATGATGGCCACAAAAAACAAAAGCTGTGTCTACTTGCCTTGCCAGCTCCTCCTCCCATCAGGCTCTGCCCAGAGCCCTTCTCCATCCATCACTGTCATGGCCAGTGCCCTGAGGAACTGACCTCCGTGGGCTGTCTCCCTGAGCTTCCCTGCTTTCTGGTTCACAAAAGGTGCTTGTCAGTAGAGGGGACCAGCAGGAGAGGAGACTGTGGGAAGTGACTCCATGGTATTACCTCACAGGCTTCTCTCTTGCCTTGCAGTAGTTCTGGGAGTGGCTATAGACCACCAAGCACCTCCTTCACAGGTTCCAAGACTCTACAGAATGCTAACACCATTCTCTCCACTTCTCAGGTGGAGGAGCAGGAAGAGCTCCTGCCTAGTCCCTGGGCGCTTCGTCATCTTTTAGTGTCGCTAATGCCGCTGCCCACATCCCTGGACTGAGATTCTTCATTAAGATGTGTCATCTGCTAATATAGAAGAGTAAGTCACTAAGACTCTCTAGTCCTTGAAAGAGAAAACATGTTTCACCTACTCGATACAAAGCATACACTCTCTAGTTAGTCCTAAGAGTTAAAATAAAGCTTCAGATGATCACGCAAAGGTTTCAGTTGATGCCAAGAGTGAAAAAAAAATCTATTTGAACACTAGAACAGTGTACATGTTTTCAAAATCTTTTTAAGAAAATTACAATGCCTCTCAAAAAATACTAGTTCTCTTCTATTATGGAAAATAAGTACGTGACCAATAACTCCTAGGAGAGCATCAATACACATCTGGCAAACAAAACACAATTCAGCTCTGGAACCTACCCAATCCAAGACATAGCAACAAATAATTTACAAAATAAAGTACTAGACAAAACCTAGTAAGATGCATCATCAATAACAAGGTAAGAAACACAATGAAGCCAACATGAATGCCACCTGTTGGCATGTTCAGTAAGACAAGAGCGACTCTACAGCCACGATCTCAGCCCCTAACCGTTATCTTTCCTGCAATTTACATGTAGGAGTTTCTGGTCTGCACTCACAGAATGTAACAATTTCGTAGTGCGTGTAAGCTCAGATTAACATGATTCTTTCCTGATATGCTGTCAACACATTCATCACTGTTACTGTACAATAGTTTAACATAAATAAGAAAATAATTATTTTCTTTGAAATGTCTTATACTGAACCCATCATCTACCCACAGAACAAAATGCTGCATACAAAGAGTTGTTAATTAGCAGTTAGAAAGAAGAATCCTTTTGCTTGTACAGGTCTGCTAAGAATTTCTAAAATAATGCCTCTTTCCAAACGCAAAACATTTATTTTGTCCCCAACATGGCTTGGAGCAGATGTGACCTTGATGTAGACTTTAGTTCACAACATTTTGTCACTGTGGCAGAACTGTGGAGAAAAACAACTAAACGGACTTATTTCAGTTCATTATCAAAGGCTTCTGTCCACAGTCACTTGGCCTGGATAGTTCTGCCCCACTGGGGCACAGGGAGAGAACAAAACCGACGGAAGCAGAAAAGGGGATGAGGGCAAGGTGGGCTGTCTAAGCCACTGAGGAAGCCAGCAGCCCATGTCCCAGCCATCTCTCACCAAAGCCACTGCTGGAACCATGCCTGTAACACCCGAGTCTCTGTGGGGAACACTGCGTCAAACCACATCCGCTCAGCAAACAGCTCTTGTAAAACATTTAAGCACCTTCTGAAAAGGTGCTATTTGAATACTGAGATATTTACAATGGAACAATGCTAGTGATTCTTACAGCTAGGTTCTCATTAACACAGATCCTGCATGTAACCAAAGGACAAGCCCCACCTCATCCTGGCACAACCAGAAAGGGAATATTAAACAGTATCAACTGTCCATAAGATGTCATCTACATCAAAACAAATACCTAAAATGAAATTATTTTTTTCTCTTTAAAGCTTTAAAGAAATGCTCTGTTTGACTTATACATGGAAAAAGCACTGTGTGAAAGGAGCAGGAGAGACACAAGAATGAGTGTTAAGAGCACAGTCTTTCCATTCAGACAGTGATACCTGGTCAGCCTAGCCTTGTCAACATTAACTGCATATGCTACTGCCCAGGCGACCTCAGGGACACGTGGAGGAACAGGAAAACATTCTGGCTTTGAAGCAGCTTACAGCCTGGCTGGGAGGGTAAGATATACCGTGAGGAACAACCATTTGAGGGCGCTTCGCCTCCCTGCAGGAAGGCAGGAGCTTGGTTGTGCTGGAAATGCACAGGTGGGTGAGCAGAGGCTGGGCGAGGCTGGAGTGGAGCGGGCAGCACTTCACACGGTGCGCAGCAAGTGAAGGAAGTCTGAGTGCCGAGGAGTGCCCCAAATAAAATACTGTGTGAATAAATGAGTCCAGTGGGGGTGAACAAGGCAGGATGTGGGCAGCAGAAGAGAGCGCGTTTTCTAAAGGTCATGCAGGACTTGACATACAACTAGCTGCAATGGAAATACATATGGAACGAGAACCAAATGTGTACACTCAGTCTCAGCAAAGGGAAGAAAGTGAGGGGCTACGAGGGTGTGGCTACACAGGGTTTTGGGGCAGGGATCTCACTTTATGTGAAGAAATTTCATAAGAAGTCTAGTCAGAGACATGGGTGTAAAGTGCTTTTGTGACTTAGAGGAATACAGAACATAAGAAAAAGTAGAACAGACTATCTTAAAAGAGCTTTAACGTCAGTGATAAAAAGGGAAAGGAAACTAGGTTTACAATTAGAGAACAGATAATTCTGAAGGGCAGACTCTGGCTGCTCCAGCATACAAACTGATGACAGTCATGATGCGCCAGGCCTAAGAGCACCCCACCAGCCTTGCAGCCAGCCCACTCCCTGTGTCTTCTTGGATACGCTTGCCAAAAAAAAAGGAAGCTTCAAGAATGAAGCCTTGAACAAACATTTTAACAAACACATAGAGAAATAATCACACATACCCCAAACTCTCTTGGACATCATTTTTTTTTGGCAGGGCATTTTTGTTGTTTGATATCTCTAGTCCCTGTTTTTGAGGACTGAATCCAAGATCTTGCATATGCAGAGAGCCAGTTACAGCAGCTCCTTCTTTTGATTTATAAAATCAGCGTATGAGGTCTTTTCACGAGCACTGCCATGGCACATGAACCCTAACTGCTGTGACTGTACCGAGGGCTGGGGTCACAGTGATCAAGACTGGCTCTACAGCTCAGCACAAACACAGAGGGGTCTTTCGGTGAGTCTCCTGGAACTCCGCTGAAAATTAAGGAGCTGCTTCTCAATGGCCTTCAGACTTTCCCTGGGGTGGGTGAGTTAAGGTGCAGGGCAGTCTCTTGGGATTCAAAACATTGCTCCTCACAGGAAGCCCCCTGGATAGATAGTCACATGATAGGTGCACAGGTCTGACACAGTCATTGGTAAATGGAATTTAACTTAACATTAACTTCAGCTTAAAATGGGTTAGATACACTAAGCCTGAACTCAGCAAACCATGGCTCAGATGTTACAAGGGCCCCCTGATGCAGAGGTTCCAACCAAAAGCTTTAAACTCAATCAGAGTTGATGTGAACCTCAGGTATGATACATTGTAAATGTGGGGCTTTGCGGAAGTCAGTTAACCCTTGTATTTTAAAAAGAAAAAGGCACACTATATAGTAGAGCTCAATCGTCTAAATGATAAATTATTTTTGTCATTTTATGCCAGTTTCATCCTTTACAGCCTGTCTTACCAGAATACTTCATTAAGGTAACATATACATTAAACAGTTAATAGCCCTATTAATGAGGCTCTCCTGCTAGTAACAATGAACCTCTATAGCTTGCCAGAAAATGTTAGATTTAAGCCTTTTAATAATTAAATTTCAATGGCAAAGCTGAAATAACCAGTACAAAATTACTTGCAAAGATATTCTAAGTTTCCATTATTTTCCTAGAAAATAATAGGCACACATTCACAACTGTTTCAGAGAATTTTTTTTTAGAAATGAATTAAAAATAAAGAGTAACTACCAATTTTTAAATTCTATATCAAAGAAAGATAACCCACTGATATATTAAAAATCTTGTACACTTTACCAAATAAGCCATTATATTTATTCTCTTGACTTTAAAACTAAGGAAACGACAGAATATAAACATTTCCTCCCACCCTTAGAGATATTGAATGTGTGGCCGTGTGTCACATTTGCAGCGGTAGGTGGCAGAGAGGAGAGAGCTGTATCTATGCTCTGTGTAGACATAGATGTGCACAGTATGACAGAGGCATCGCATAGGTTAGCCTGGCCAGAGCAGGAAAGCTGGCCCTGGTGAGAGCTTACAGGCTCAGACACCTCTCAGGCCCGAATCCAGGGCTTTGAATTGGCCCACCCCAAATCTAACCCATCATTGAACTGCTAGAGGGTGTGAAGGGGCCGATCCTATAGATCCAAAGCCACAGGATCTCCATGACACAGGACAACAATATGAAATCTAGGAGGAGTCGCGGTGAGGATCCAGTATTGATAGTGTAGCAGAAACCAGAGGCCTCTACCAGACCCAGGATTCACTGCAATGAACATCTGCAAGCCAGGAAGTATGAACAGAAGGGTGTACTATGGGGTATGCTGCAGTGTCCACGGTGAGACTTTTTTGTGTGTGCTGCTGGAGAGATTGCTAGGGTGGGGGCAGGGGACAGGGAGATATGTGGGACTGGAGCGCATGATGTAAAATTCACAAAGAACCAATAAAAGGTTTTTTTAATCCCATAACTATATTTGCCAAAAAGCCAATTTCCCTACCATTTATTCCTACTCAGTTTCATTAACTAATATTTTGTTTTTGTTAGCACTTTGCTGCTAAGAGTTGAATAGTCAACATAGCCTAAAAGCCATGATCTATCTAAATATATGAAAATGCTATAAGGTTCCAGAATACAGATTTAGATGCCTGTAAAAGTACCTTGCTTTTATAAATATACACATTTATCATCAAAAGTACAATTCATAATTCTGATCTCTAATAATCAATTTGTAAATAATTTTAAGACAGAAAGTTTGTCTACAATATAGTTTATTTTTATGTGTAGTAACAGCAATACATCAAAGAGAAAAACAAATCAAACTTTTAGACTTTACCTGAAATGGGAATGTTCTGTGAAACTGATAACTGCACGTCTCCTGTTCCTGGTGGCATGTCAACCACTAAATAGTCCAGCTGACCCCAGTCCACCTAAAAACCAAGATTGACATAAATAACACCCCTGCACAACAGCTTCAGGAAATGCTGACGGAAACAAACTTGATATGTAAATCACATTTGTAAAACAATGGCTGTCCCTTGAGTCCCCTCTAGGTATCTGCACTGTGCTGTAGGTGAAGGACATTCAGATGAAGACATGGCAGACACTGCCCACTGACCCGCTTTAAATGACAAGCTTAAATTTCCAGGTGACAGGGCCCTGCACATGCTCATTAGTGACCTCTTCTACTCTGGTCTTCTAGTCAGGATAAATAATTTATTTCTACTGAATAGTGTTTACATTTTATCTAAGAAGGTCTTAGCTTTTTGTCCCATATAGCTTTTGCTTCATATTTATTTGCTTGTTTTAGTATAGCATTTCCTATGCAATAATTTTGTGTTACTTTTCTTTCATAAAAATAAGCATACTAATAATGAAAACAAAAAGTGAAAACAGGAAAACTCATTCAATTTTAATCTGACTAATCTCCCAACACCATTAACAGTTGATTCTTTCTTTGTAGGCATTTTTAAAGAATTCCTCATGTAACCAAGTCTGTCGTTCTCAACTTCAATTTAGATGGAGAAACATCCTATGCCCTCAGAAAAGGGGAGTTCCCTTCCTCATCCAGCCCAGCTCATCGAGTTGCATCAGAACTAAGCATGTGCTCTTCCCCAGTGGCCTGACAAGGAGTGATCAAAAAGCTGGCTAGTGAATCCTTGTCCCATGCAGTCCCCACTTCCTTTACTAGAGGACCCACATGAAGCCTAAACTGCCCATCTGCTACATCTTTGTAGGGGGCCTAGGTCCAGTTCCTGCATGGTCCTTGGTTGATGTCAGTCTCAGCACACCCCTCTGGGCCCTGGTTTGTTGGCTCTGTTGCTCTTCTTGTGGAGCTCTTGTCACCTACAGGTCTTTTTCTCTTTCTTCCCACCTACGTGTCGCCCAATGTTCGGCTATGAGTCTGAACATCTGTTTTGAGGGGCTGCTGGTTAGAGCCTCTCAGAGGACCACTCTTGTCTGCAAGCTTAGCAGAGTATCATTTATGGTGCCAGGGGCTGGCATTCTCCCATAGGTGTTTGGTTGGGCCAGGCATTGGTTGGGTATTCCCTCAATCTCTGCTCTACCTTAAGTTTTTGTATATGGGTTGGTGTTCCCTTCCCTCTATTATTTGATAGGAAAAAAAGTAGAAGCATCCCTCATTGTATAAAACTATTTGCTCCCTACTTTGAAAACTTAGAAAGAGGTGCATTAAAAACCTCTCCAGTCTCTGAATTACAGATGGCAAGTGTTACAAGACAGCAAAAAATTTGTCAATGAATTTCACTGACTCTTTCTCCCCTGTCATGTGGTAAAGAATACTCAAAGAGGAAGGAACAGGGGGGCTGGAGGAAGGCCTCCTCAAGAGGTGATCAGGACCTTGAGTGGGAGGAGAAACCTGCTGACGCAGACTTCTGAAGGTGCGCGTCTAGCTGGAAGTCCTAGAAACAAGAGTTCCTAGTTCTAAAGTTTCTAGCCACTGAAGGGTAGCTGGAAGGCAGTGTAGCCGTCCATCATAGCACCCAGCTGCATAGCCATCCATCTCTTGCCTTCCCTGAGACCATTTTTCTTCAAAACATGCATCAGCAGCTGACACCGTATAGTGATTTGCCTTTTATGGTCCCTTGTGACTTCATAAACATGTGTATTTGATAGTGGTATAATGACATATTTTAAGAAAGCAATGAATGTAGATAGATTTTCAATGGTTTCAAAAGCAGTTACGCTAAGGCTACCCTTAGCTGTCACCTACGAAACTCCCAGGAAGAAAAAGGACACTTCCTTTTCTGTCCTCATCTGAGACTGCCAGCACCATAGAAAGGCAAGGCTCTTCATGTTAGAGAACACCAGGTGCCCAGCGCCAACAACTGATCATTGTTGTTCCCTGACATTTAAGCATATTAATCATGCGACTTCCAATTTCTTAGTTTAGATAACTAAGGTCCCAAGGAACTAAAACTATGTCACTGTTATGACAGTTCACTTTAAATGACTCTTAAATTGAATTACGACTATCTGGAAAAAGAGTTGGCTCGGGACCTATGTGACACATACTGACTTTCTATGTAAAAGCTTGCTGACTGGAACTGGACTGGACTGGACTACAGTCAGGCTCTAATAACCATAGCCTTTGATTAGCAGATCGCATGTGTTGGCATCATGGCCAACGTGGCCTGTTGAATTGTTGTGACAGAGTGCTCTGCTGGAGGCTGATAGCGGCAAACTTCTTGAAGCAGCTAAGAAGCCAGAAGCGGAGCTGTATGCATGTTTACGTCCCAGCATCTTGTGGCGTGGTGTCTACGTGGCTGCTATGCTCACCAGACTTTACTGCTGTTGTTCGTTTTAACAACATAATAAATGATCCTTATAGCCTTCTACTACATGCACACAATTCTAAGAATGCATTGCTCAAGTTACAACAGTGTTTTCTTCACAAATGTTTTCATTTTCCCCAATAATTAAGTTCTCTGAGCCATCTCAATCACCTTCCCTTTATAGGAAATGGAATTACTGGGACCGTCTCTCCAAAGTCACCATAAACCAACAGAGCAGGAGCAGATAAGGCCTAAGAAGGGAGAGAGCTTTATTCGTGCCACCTCCCACCTTTTTCTAATGTGATTTATTGTTTTTATATCAGTCACAGGTTAGGGACTTTTTAACTGTAATTTATTTATTTTTATATTAGTCACAGGTTAGGGACTTTTTAACTGTAATTTATTTATTTTTTTATTAATCACAGGTTAGGGACTTTGTATCCCAGGCGTAGCCTCCTCCCTCATTCCCTCCCACTCTCCTCATCCCTCCCTCATCTCCTCCCTGCCCCTCTCCAAGTCCACTGATGGGGGAGGACCTCCTCCCCTTCCATCCAACACTAGTTTATCTTGTCTCCTCAGGGCTGGCTGCAATGACCTCTTCTGGGATCTAGCCAGGCTGTTCCTCCCAGGCGTATGTGGGAGAGGGTCAAAGAGCCAGCCATTGAGTTGATGACAGAAATAGTCCCTGTTCCCCTTACTAGGGTCTCCAGTTGGATACTGAGCTACTATGGGCTATATCGGAGCAGGGGTTCTAGGTTATATCCATACATGGACCTTGTTTGGAGAAACCGTCTTATAAAAGACCCCTGTGCCCTGTTCAGTTTGGTCTTTGTGGAGCTCTTGTTCTCCCCAAGTCTTACTAACTTCCCCTATTTTTATTCTTATTTCCCGCCCTCTGCCGAAGGCTTGGTTGTGAGTCTTAATATCTGCTTTGATATATGGCTATATTGATTCTTTCAGAGGCCCTCTTTGGTATGCTCCTGTCCTGTTGCTTGTTTTCTCCTCCATCTTATCAGTAGCTCTGTAGCAGAGTTCTAGAGCAAGTTGGCTCTGACAACCTGGAGTCAGCATCAATTCTCAGGGCACTTGTTATCCAAACCTGATTCACTGGTCCTTTCTACTCATGCTGAGCCCACTTACTGAAAATAATATTGAAAGCAGCATATCCCACAGAGACCCATGTAAGCCCATAATATGAGTAAAACAAGAAAATTTCAAATATAAAAATAATAGCATCCCCATAAAAGCAATGGTTCTCAGGGATATATGGGAATATCTAAGTTCTCTGAAGGCACAATTTAAGTCAACTGCTTATATGTACAGATATTCAGAACCAAGAAGAGTCATGTTAATGAAGTATGGGACCAGAGAGCCTAAAGCATTACAAAGCTACTTTAAAAATCAAGATACTTAAAGAGCAGGCCAATCAGTTCATGTCAGAGACAGTCCCTGTTCCCCTTACTAGGGAACCCACTTGGACACGGAACTGCCATGGGCTACATCTGTGCAGGGGTCCTAGGTTATCTCCATATATGATACTTGGCTGGACTATCAGTCTCAGGAAAGATCCACCTCCCCCCTGAGGGGGGAGCAGCCTTACCAGGCCACAGAGGAAGACAATGCAGCCACTCCTGATGAGAGCTGATAGACTAGGATCAGACGGAAGGAAAAGAAGACCTCCCCTATCAGTGGACTTGGGGAGGGACACGGGTGCAGAAGGAGGAGGAAGGGAGAAATTGGGAGGGGAGGAGGGAGGGAACTACAGGAAGGATACAACGTGAATAAAGTGTAATTAATAAAGAATTTTGAAAAAAATCAAGATACTTTCATCTTTCAGGAATTACATTTCGTGTTAGTAAGCCCTTCCTATATTTGCTCCTGTACCCTGTCATCCCATTCCCATCCCAGTTTAACCTTCCTGTTTAGTTTCCTTTTTGTCCCTATATAACACTATATTCTGTTCCCCCTTCTTTGGAAGAAGTCCCCACTCCCCATCCATCCCTTACTAGATATTTAACCTCTTTGGGCAGATATTCTAAATCAAATACAAATATCTATAGCTTAAAAACTAACGCCCACATGTGAGAGAAAATATATGTTTATCTTTCTGGGACTGAGCTACCTTCTCTCAGGATTATTGTTGCTATCTCCGTCCATTTACCTGCAAATTTTATAATTTTAATTTTCTTTCATGGAATGACACAGTCACACTCCAGGATAGGCTTCATTTCAGGAGTAGTTGACCTGGATCTTCTGTCTTGGGTTTTTTGTTTGTGTGTGTGCTTTTTTGTGCTCTTATTTATTGTTTTTGTTTTTACGAGAGAGAATTAACAGAATCTAGGTGAGTAGGGAGGGGGAGGATCTTGGAGAAGTTGGGGGGAGGAATATGATCAAAATATATAGCATGAAAAATTATAAAAGTAAATTTTTTTAATTATCAAAATAAATTTTAATCCTTTGTAGGCATTTGAAAATCTAAAGTTTGAGGCTGTTTTCTCAATAGGAGTTGCAATTCATTTTACCAACCTAATATGAAGCAGTTTGTAAGAGATATTTAGATATTAGCACTGAAAATTACAAAACTATTATATACCTTAAAGAAAATCTTTTGGAATATTTTTGAAGGTTAGTTAGGACAAAGCACAAAATGGTCGCTGCCATAAGAGCTGTTTTCCAGATCCCATTAAGACCACTGTTTAAGTGCAGGTTCTCAGAGGCATCAGAGCACCTGAGGCTCACTGTCCTCACCACACCACACACCACACCACACCATACCACACACCACACCACACCACAAGAAGAGCAACCCAAAGAGATGCCCAGCCAAGATGGCTCGTGGTCCTAGCTCCTGCCAACTGCTTACATCTTACTTTGGGGATCAGGACTTCTCAAGTGGAACCAGGCTGGTGAAGAGAAGAAAGCAGAAAGTGGACCAGTAGGTGGCGGGGTGGGGGGCGAAGTGGGTCGAAATGGGCAGCTACGGGAGCCTATATGTGGTCAGTCCTGGATACAGTGAACATGTGTATGTGATATAAAATGGGCATTAGGACCTGTTTTATATAAGAATGCTAAAGGGTTGAAAGTTAGTAACATTTGTCAAGGACATGCTGTTGCTCAGTGAGAGACCTGGATACTGTGGTGACATTACTATCCTCCAAGGTTTTACAGAGTTCTCCTAACACCTCATGACACCAAGAACATAGTGAGTTCAGTATGGATTTGTGACATATAGGACATTTGTGCTAATAAAGGACATTTCAGCTTCCGATACTCTGCTATCAAGCAGGTCCTGTTTGAAATCAGTGATATTCTACCAAATACTGAGAGAGGAAGATTATGTGGGGGAACCACTTAACTCGCCATTAACAATCTACAAGAACAGAGGAAAGTACTTACATAGTTTTCTCAAAAGCATCTGTAGCTTTTGAACATATTTTTGAAACTAGGTCAGTAGATTACGTGTTTAAATGCAAAGATTAAAATCATCAAATAAAAAAACGAACTGTGAGAATTCTAGTTGCATATGAAGTTATATTTTTAAGTACAATCTATTATATTGAGGTTTGTGGATTTTAAATTCTGATTCATTAATTTAATTAAAAAAAAAGAAACAGCACACTGAAAACAAGTTTAGAAAAACTAAGCCTATGAAACCAGCACGTAAGAACTGAATCCAGGCAGCTATTTACCAGGAAGAGCTTTAGTTTGGGAAAACAGCATGTCTACATTGTAACAGTTTTATGATAAATTAGCTGTGTAACCAGAGGTCAGACAACTGATTTCTCTAGACTTTAGTTCTTACATCTGTAAAAGATAGTAATACAGACTAAGGGATCATTAAGTTATTTTCAATTATTTCAAAAAGAAAAAGATGGTGAGAATGACCTGCTATATAAAGTAAAGAAATACTTGTGGAAAACTGCATGCAGAAAACATGAACAAAATATATTTTTCTCTCAAAACAGTAAAGTAATAAAAGGAACACAAAGAAAAAAGCAGGTATATTACATATGACAAAAATTGGACCATCTACGTAGCACATTTAAGAATTTTACTTACAGAATGATCACATTCTATTGGATAAGTTAGCTGAACTTACAAAATAAGATTTAAATTCACACTGAACCACAATCTAGTTTGGAGGCCCTCCTAAAATGCCTTACTGTATCTCACCTAGGGACTGATGAATTATATCAACATAATGTAACTGGCTCAACAGATGCAGTCTTGAGTTGCTGAGGAAACTGCCCACACACAGCTCCCCAGGCATGGACAGGGAGAAGTCCCAACACCAACCCTGAAAGATGCAGCTCTAACCTAACTATCCAATATAAATAGACCTTTTTTGTATCCACATATGACAGGCACACACTTAACCAAAAGAGCAAGCTGTTATTCTTGTTCTGTGACTAACACATCTGAACACCAATGTTGAAGCAAAGAGAAGAATGGAAGAGAATGTCACACAAGAACTTGGTCCTATTTTGTTCTTTTGGTATATAAGGAATTTGTTTGCTTTGTAAATATATTTTAATTAAATTTATCTTCTTATTCACTTTACATCCCAATTGAGGCCTCTCTTTCCTCTCCTCCTGGTCGCACCCTTTTCCCCCTTTTCCTCCCCTCCTTCTCCTCAGAGGGGAGTGCCCCCCCCCCAACTCACTCCAGTACATCAAGTCCTATCAGGACTAAGAGCATCCCTTCAACTGAAGGCAGACAAGGCAGCCCAGCTTAGGGGAAAATGATCCAAAAGCAGGCAACAGCATCCATGTCATAGAATGTCCTCACCCTACTTGCTAGGGGAACCCACACAAAGACCACACTGCCCATCAGTTACATGTGTTGGGGCCACAGGTCCAGTCTATACATGCTCTTTGGTTGCTTAAGTCTCTGTAAGCCCCCATGGGCCTAGATTAGTTGACTCTGTTGGTCTTCTCTACATTTGGGTCGAAAGTTTTATGGGTGAGTTGGTGTGCCCCTTCCTCCACTGGAAGTCCTGCCTGGCTAAGAGACAGTCACTTCAATCTCCATGTCCCTTGCTGCTAGGAGTCTCAGCTAGAGTCACCCCATATCCTCCCAGGAGCCTGCCCTGTCGCAGGACTGTTTCAGACATGCCTTCCCTCCTCTGTTTCCCTTCTCTTTCCCAGCCCTCTCACCTCCTACCCTCAACCTTTCCACATAGGATCCCCACTCATCTGACCCTCCCCATACCCTGACCCACCCAGTTCCCTCACTTTATCCATTTCCAATGTCTACTCTATTTCCCCCTTTGAGTGGTATTCAATCATCTTCCCTTGTTATTTATCTTCTGTCAGTCTATCCTGTAGTTTATGGCTAATATGCACTTATAAGTGAGTAGACACTGTGTGTGTCTTTCAGGGTCTGGGTTACCTCACTCAAGATGATATTTTTTAGTTCCATTCATTTACCTATAAATTTCATGATTTGTTTTTAATAGCTGAGTAGTATTTCATTGTGTAATTGTACCATATTTTCTTTCCCTATTCATTGATTGAGGGACATCTGGGTTGTCTCCAGTTTCTGGCTATTATGAGTAAAGCTTTAAGAACATAGTTGAGCAAGTGTCCTCGTTGTATGGTGGAGAATTTTGGGGGTATATGCCCAGGAATGGTATAGCTGGGTGCTGAGGTAGAACTATTCCCAATTTTTTTTTTTTTGAGAAGCGCCAGATTGATTTCCAAAGTGGTTGTACAAGTTTACATTCCCACGAGCAGTGGAGGAGGGTTCCCCTTTCTCCACAACCTCGTGAGCATGTGCTGTCACTTGAGTTGTTGATCTCAGCCATTCTGATGGGTGTAAGACGGAATATCAGAGTCGTTTTGATTTTCATTTCCACAAATGACTGAGGGTGTTGAGCATTTCTTTAAGTGCTTTGCGGCCATTAGAGATTCCTCTATTGTGAATTCTCTGTTTAGCTTTGTTCCCCTCTTCCCTTTCTTCCCTCCCGCCTGCCCTTCCTCAAACCCCTCCTGTGCTGTCTAGTGTTATGTCAACTTCACACAAAAGCTAGAAGGGAACCTTAACTGAGAAAATGCCTCCGTAAAATCCAGCTGTAGGACCAGGCACAGTGATCCACACCTTTAACCTCAGCATCAGGGAGGCAGAGGCAGGCAGATCTCTGGGAGTTCAAGGTCAGCCTCATCTACAAAGTGAGTCCAGGACAGCCAAAGCTACATAGAGAAACCCTGTCTCTAAAACAAAATAAAACAGATCCAGCTGAAGGGTATTTTCTTAATTAGTGATTGATGGGAGAGGGCCCAGCCGAGTTCTATAAGAAAGCAGGCTGAGCAAGCCATGAGGAGCAAGTCAGGAAGCAGCACCTCTCCATGGCCTTTCTATCAGCTCCTGCCTCCAGGTTCTTGCCCTGTTTGAGTTCCTGTCCTTTAATGATGAACAAGGATGTGGCAGTGTAAGCCAAATAAACCCTTTCCTCCCCAACTTGCTTTCGGACATGGTGTTTCATCGCAGCAATAGAAATCCTACATAAGACACTTTCCATGGGCCCTTCCAGCCTTAAGTTGGTAGCTTCTTTTTCTTTGATTATAAATGTTATATGCACATCTATGCCTGTGTGTGAGTGTAAATACATGTATAAATACAAGCTGCTGAGTGCGCGTCTCTCATCTGTGTGTACAGGCACATGGGAACTACTCTAAAGCAGACCACATGCTGGAACACAAAGCAAACCTTAGCAAATACAAAAAAATTAAAAATATACCATGCATTCTATTTAACCATTACGCAACTTAAGACCAACAGCCAATAAATCTCTAGTAACTATATAAACTCATGGAGATTAAACAACTCATTACTGAATGGATGGGTTAAAGAAGATGATGAATGGGTTAAAGAAATCAAAATATTCATAGTACTAAATAATAACACAACACAATAAAACCTCTGGGACACATTAAAATGAAGTTCTGAAAAGGAAATTACAGCTCTAAGTCCCCACATTAAAAAAATCAGAAAGAACACAAATAAGTGACTTAATGATGCAACTCAAATTTTTGGAAAAACAAGAACAAACCAAAGTGAAACCTAGTTGACAACAAGAAACGACAAAAATCAAAGCAGACATTAATGAAATAGAAATAAAATAATACAAAGAATCAATGAATCTAGGAGCTGGTTATTTGAGAAGATAAACAAGGTTGATAGACCCTTGATCCAACTAATCAAGAGAAAGAAAGGATCCAAATTAACAGAAACAGAAGTGAGCAGAAAACATGACAAGGGACATGAAAGAAACACATAATACTATATAGGAATACGTTAAATGCCTTTATCTCATTACGTTGGGAAATCGAAAAGAAATTGATAAATTTCTTGATTCATCTAAACTACCAAGTTAAACCAAGAGGAGATTAACAATGTAAACAGATCCGTAACAAAGAAGATTGAAACAAGAAAAAAAAAAATAGCCTTTCAACAAAGAAGCCCATGCCCTGATGGATTCATAGCAGAAATCTACCAGACTTTCAGAGAAGATCTATAACTGATCCTTCTTAAACTATTAAAAAACAGAAAGAAACCTCCCCTATCAGTAGTCTTGGGGAGGGACACGGGTGCAGAAGGGGGAGGAAGGGAGGGATTGGGATGGAAGGAGGGAGGGAACTACAGGGGTATATAAGGTGAATAAAGTGTAATTAATAAAGAATTTAATAAAAAAATAAATAAATAAACAAAAACAAACAGGAAACAGAATGAACGCTGTCACACAAAGTCACCCAAACCAGGTAAAGGCAAAACAAAAATAAAAATAAAAATTACACATGGATAGCCCTGATGAACACAGATGCAAACATCCTCAATAAAATATTAGCAACCCAAATATAAGCACATATCAAGATCAGCCCATCATGCTCAAGCTGTGTTTATTCAGAAATGCAGGGTAGGTTCAATATACATAGGGCAATAAACACAATAAATGACATAAGTGAGCTTAAAAATGAAAATCATGTGATCATCTCAATAGATGTAGAAGAGGCCTTTGACATATCCGATATGCCTTTAGGAGAAAAGTGTTAGAGAGAGTAGGACCAGAGGAAACTCAGATCAACATAATAAAGGCTACATATAACAAATCCACAGCCAATTCTATCATAACTAGAGAAAAACTTGAAGCAATTCCATCAAAATCAGGAACAAGATAGGCCTGCCCACTATTCCTGCCCCTTTTCAATACAGTATTAGTAATGCTACCTAAAGCAATCAGGCAAAATTAAAGGGATACAAATAGGAAAAGAAGAAATCAAAAATCCCTATTTTCAGAATATACTATATAATAAGATCCAAAATGTTCTGCCAGAAAACTTCTAGAAACAATCAACAATTTCAGCAAAGTGGCAGGGTTTAAAATCAATGTGCAAAAATCATAACTTCTATATATAGCAACAACAAACACACTGGAGATATCATGGGCACACCACAATTTAAAAAGCATTAAAGACAATAAAATATCATGGATAAACATATGTAACCAAGGAGCTGAAAGACTTCTACAATAAAACCTTCAAATCTCTGAAGAGATGAAGAAAGACACTAGAAAATGGAAAGACATCCCATGTTAACGAATTGGGAAAATTAATAATGTGAAAATGCCCATCCAATCACAATTTACTGTTTTAATGCAATCCTAATCAAAATACCCACAGAGTTCTTAACAGAAACAGGAAAACTCATTCTGAATTTCACATGGAACCAGAAAACACCTCCAATAGCCAAAGCAATCCTGAGAGGGTAAAATTAATACCGGAGAGATTGATATTCTAGACTTCAAGATGTATTCTAGAGCTATAGTAATACAAATAGTATGGTACTGGCACAAAAATAAAGATGTAAAGCAATGGACTAAAATAGAAAAGGCAAACATAAGTATATGTGACATAAGAAAAAATACACTGGAAAAAAACAACAGTATCTTCAACAAAGGGTGCTAGAAAAAACGGACTGTCCAAGTGCAAAAGAATGAAATTAGACCCCTATCTCCTTGCACAAAAATAAGATCCACATTGTTGTAACCTGTTCAAACTCTATAGCCCCTCTGTTGAGACCTACTTTATTTCTTATCATAACTATGGGTCCTCTGTTAACACCTGCTGTGGCCTTTAGCATATCAGAAGCCATTTTACCTCCAACTCTCCCTTTTGATTATGTCTCTATGGTCTCATTTCTCAAACTTTTGTATACTTTGTTATCTGGACACTTTATGAAGTCCCCAACTGCAGAAATAATCAAATTAAAGGTCAGTTAGAAACTATTCGTCTAGCTAGTCAAAATGATATGCTTCCTACATCTGGATACTTCGTTGCATTTTTTTTTTTTTATGTAGTTGTTACCTAGTTCCTGTTTGCTTTACAAACCTGATTACAGCTTCGTTACCTGGTCCATACCATTTTACTGGTTTTTTTGTATTAAAAAACAAAACAAAACAAAAAACACCTGCCTTAGGAGCAGACTAATCACAGAGTCTATCTCCCAAATCCAGATTATGACCCTGGCCCGTCAGTTTCTATTTAGCGTTCAATAAATCTCTGTTGAGTTGAGTCTGGTGTCTGAGTGGTCAGTGAGTGGCTATTGCTGAAACTGTTACAAAGTACATCAAAGACTCAACTTGAAACACAAAAATTACTGAATGAAAAAAGGCTGTACCCTCCAAGATATTAGTATAGAAAAGGACTTTCTGAACAAGACCCCATTTCCCAAGGAATTACGGCCAATGGTTGATAAGAGGCTTCTGTACAGCTAGGAAGACAACTGTAAGGAAATCCACAGAATGGAAGAGAACCTTTGCCAGCAACACACTTGACGAAGGGTTAATATCCAAATATAGTAAGATCTCAAAACAGAGTCAAGGAAAGACAACTCAACTAAAAAATGGGCTAGGGGTCTAAACAGAGTTTTCAAAAGGTGAAATAAAAATGGCCAATAATTACCTCAAAAAGTGTTCATCATCCTTAGCAATTAGTAAAATGCTAATTACAACAACTGATATTTATCAAATCTCCACCAGAATGGCCAAGATCAGAACAATGACAACAGACGCTTTGGAGGTTAGGAAGCCAGAGTAGGTCATCCACTGTTGGTGAGAACGCAAACTGGTGCAGGCATTCCAGAAATCAGTGTGGAGAGCCTTCCCCCATTGCTAAGAGGAACACTCCCATGATCCAGCTTTACGGCTTCTCAGCACAGGCCCAAAGAACTTGACATCTTACTCCACAGATACTCACTTGCCCATGTTCATTGCCACCCTATTCACAATAGCTAGGAAATGAAAACCTCAATGCCCTTCAAAAGATAATGAAGACGTGGTGCATATACACTACGGAGTACTATCTAACTGTGAAGAAAACTAAAATTAGATTGCTTTTGATTTACAAAACTTTTTGATTTACGAAATCCTTTTCTAAAAGGTGGCTCTAGGGTTCAAACTCAGGACTTGCTGGTCTGCAGAACAGGCAGGCACATTACTGAGTGAGCAATTTCCCCTGCCTCAGACACATGTTCATCTTCTGATCTGTCTGTACTTTTGGGGGAACTGTGGCTTATGTGACATCCCTTCCTTTAAGAACTTCAAACATCTTGACCAATGCTAATTTAATAGCAGAACACCTTGGGGAGATTATATCTGCTCCTAAACCAATTAGTGTTAAACTCTGGGCAAGTTTACCAAACATTCTTTGATCAAAGAAAAAAAATTTTCCAAACGGTATGATGTTCTACTGTGTGTCTAGCTTTGACATTCATTTATGGACCAGGAAGAGGCCTCACATCCTGTTTGGGAGAGGGCCTTGGCATTGGCTTTAGCAACTGCATTTCCAACACTGTCAGAATGGTTGCACTTGGCCAGTTTCTATGACTTGGTACAGAGATAAGAAGGGCCTGCCTCTACCTCCCTGAGTGCTGGGATTACAGGTGTGTGCCACTGTGCACTGCTCTTCCTGTGAATTTCTGTCACCTGTTAGTTAAAGCCGATATTTGAATTTTGGAATAAGAACATTTATGATCACCGGGTAGTGGTGGCACACGCCTTTAATCCCAGCACTCAGGTGGCGATGCAGGTGGATCTCTGAGTTCGAGGACAGCCTGGTCTACAGAGTGAGTCCAGGACAGCCACAGCTACAATTCTTTGGTGTACAGAAATATACTAAAAGATTTTAAAGTTACTTATAGCTGTAGCATAATTTTTTAAAACGGTTATATTTCAACAAGGAACGAACTCAGCAAAGATTCAAGACAGGCAAGAGAATTGTGTGTGGATATTTACCAGCATGCTAATTAGAAATTCAGACATTAGAATTTTATTAGTAACTCACCATTTGAATCTGAACAGCCTCTTTCTGCTTCTTCATTTTACAGTGGTGCTAACAGAGAATGTTAGGGCAGGAATGAACCCTAGAGATGAGTATTCCAGTACTTTGCTTTTTACAGATAAAGAAGATGAAACTCGGAAGTCAAATATTTGTGCAAGAGTGACCATGCAAAGCAAGACACTAAAAACATTCTGTCTGCCTTTCTGTGATTTTGTTTGGTTTTTAGTTTTTCAAGACAGGGTTTCTCTGTAGTCTTGGCTGTTCTGGATTCACTTTGTAGACCAGGCTAGCCTCAAACTCACAGCAATCCACCTGCCTCTGCCTCCTTTAGTGTGGTTTTGGTTTTAAAGGGGAAATAAGATTATAAATTTGAAAACAAAAGACCCCGCAAATTAGGCAGTACTATCACAATAAAAATCTGTTCTTACTGTATCATGCAAATAACATTAAATTTTCTTGTAATGAACACAATAGTAATGTCTATTCTTACAGATGATACTATGAAAATATTTATGCATTTGTGGTGTTGCTGTATTACCCAAACAAATAATCTCTAAAATCTCTTTCCTAAATGGCTAGGTGATTAAGTAAATGCCTTTTTGAAAACCAGAGGCAAAATTCTCTAAAATAAAAGTAAGCATTGAAATATGGGAAAATATGCAAATAACGAAAAACAGGGGCTAACAAGTGAGCAGAAAAGAAGTCCCACCTGTTGCTTGAATAACAAATTCCTACACGCTGGTGACCTAAATGGATTTGCCACCTACAAAGCTGTACAGCAAACAATCCATCTACTTTCATAAGTACCATTAAATAAAACGAACTTCTTTTAACCCAAAAGACACTCAGAAAGATTAAAGGTTACAGGCATTAGAATTAGGATTGAGATGCCAAAATCAAAGAGAAAAACCAACCCTGAGGACTGGGGGAAATGATGAACAGCCTAACTCTCAAGTCACAGGCTTAAGCACTACAGAACTTCCAAAACTACATAATTACTTCAGGATTACCCAAAGACAGCCAAGAAACCCAGATCATGAAGTTACAAAGAAATAAGGTAATGGCTGAACCTCATACATCCCATGAAAAGACCATTCAGTGAGCAGCTGTTCCCCCACTCATAGTTACAGTGAAGCTGCTCAAAATACTTTAGACCTGATAAACAAGTACATGTGGTAATATATTGAGAAGTTGTTTCTGCCTCAACATGTATCTGCTGAGTTCACATGTATCTAATATTATAGACCACATATTAGTACGTATGCTTAAAGACATTGTGTATAAACGACTGAGTACGAAAGACAATTAATACAAAGTTCAGTCCTGAATCAAAACACAGGCCAACACATGTACAAAGCACTGTTTTCAACCCTGAGAATATAGAAATGTATAACATCACTGAAACCCCTGCCCTCATGAAGGGAGGACAAAAGGAAACAAACAAACAAACAAACAAACAAACAAAGAGTATGCTGAGTGTAATTCTGGTGGCAGCCATCCCAATCTGCTATCACTTCAAGTGCTAAGCCATGCTGATATGTAAGTAGGTCCTTTCCAAACAAAAGCTAAAGATCAGGAAGACTACTACACCAATTTAAATTGTGCCTGCCCAGGTACCGTGCTTAAAGGGTGTTTAAATAAATCAGTAGGTCTCTGTCTCAGTTACTGAGGAACTAGCCAGGTTCTAGAAAAGCACTATAGAATCAGTAAATATTCAAGTAAACAAGGACATTTCCTCAACCATGTTCGTAGCAGCTTTATTCGTAATAGTCAGAACCTGGAAACAACCCAGATGTCCCTCAGTTGAGGAATGGATACAGAAATTGTGATACTTTTACACAATGGAATACTACTCAGCAATTAAAACCGAGGAAATCATGAAATTTGCAGGCAAATGGTGGGACTTAGAAATGATCATCCTGAGTGAGGTATCCCAGAAACAGAAAGACACACATGGTATATAATCACTTATATAGACCTATAAGATAGGATAAACACACTGAAATCTATACACCTAAAGAAGATAAACAAGAGAGAGGACCCAGGGTAAGATGATCAACCCTCACTTAGAAAGACAAATGGGATGGACAGTGGATCTAGGAAAAAACAATTAATAGGACAGGAGCCTACCACAGAGGGCCTCTGAAAGGCTCTACCTAGCAGTGTATCAAAGCAGATATTAAGATTCATAACCAA
>CM053765.1:58011477-58029709 GCA_028658305.1 Pachyuromys duprasi
CTTATACCCATCAGAATGGCTCAGATCAAAAACTCAAGTGACAACACATGCTGGAGAGGTTGTGGAGAAAGGGGAATCCTCCTCTATTGCTACCACTTTGGAAAGCAATCTAGTGCTTTCTCAGACAATTAGGAATAGCGCTTCCTCAAGATCCAGCTATACCACTCCTAGGCATATATCCAAAAGATGCTCAAGTACATAACAAGGGCATTTGGCCAACTATGTTTGTAGCAGCTTTATTCATAATAGCCAGAACCTGGAAACAACCCAGATGTCCCTGAATGGAGGAACCACTTGGGAGGTAGAGGCAGGTGGATCTCTGTGAGTTCAAGACCAGCCTGGACTACAAAGCAAGGACAGCCAAGGCAACACAGAGAAACTCTGTCTCAAAAAACCAAACCAAACCAAAGAGAGATAACAATACTCAACCATCTGCTGCCTACACGAAATATACACAGCTAAGAAGCACATCCATATACTGAGAGGCAAAGGTTACAAAGTAATCTACTAAGTAATGGAAGCTGCTGTCAAGCTGGTATAGCAGTTCTCTTACCTGACAAAGTAGATTTCAAAACAAAACTAATCAGAAATGACAAGAAGGCCTAAACTTTGATAAATGAATTATTCATTAAGAGGACATAACTATAGTAATTGATACACCAAATCTTGGGACTGTCAATTTTACTAAAAAGAAAACAAAACAAAAACAAAAACCATGAGAAGATGTAAAAGACTACATAGGCTCAGAGCTCAGGGAATCCTGCATAAGAGGAGGCAGAAATATTGTAGGAGTCAGAGAAGATGGAGGATACCAGGAAAACACAGTCCTCTAAATCAACTAAACAAGGTGCATTTGAGCTCAAAAAGATTGCAGCAGCAAGTACAGGACCCACATGGGTTTCCACCAGATCCTCTGCATATATATTATCTCTATTAACTTAGTATTTTTAGGGACTCCTGACTGTGAGAACAAATGGGTCTCTCACTCTTGTGCCTGCTCTTGGGACTCTTTTTCTTCTGTTAGGTGGCCATGTCCCACTTCAATATGAAGATTTTTGCTTTATATTATTACATTTTATTTTGTCATGTTTGATTGTTATTTTTTAGAAGCCTGTTCTTTTCTAATGAGATGCAGAAAGGGAACTGATACAGAGGGGAAGAGAGGTAGGGAGGGACTAGGTGAAATAGAGGATGGAGAAACTATAATCAGGATATATTGTATGAGAAGGCAATATATTTTCAATTTTAAAAACTGCATAGGTTCTGACACAATAATAATAGGAGACTTCAATATCACTCTCTCACATCTGGATAGATCTTATAAATGAAAAGTCAAGAAAGAAACTTCAGAGCTAGATTATATCACAGACCTACAAGACTAAACAGACAGGATATTCTACCCAGCAGATAAGGAATACACATTCTTCTTGGCAATTGGGAACTATTCTAACATTGATCATATTACAAATCATAAAGCACGCCTTAATAAGTAAAAAATAAATAGGTAAAAATAGTTTCTGGTATTCTATCAGAATACAGTGGACTAAAACTAGAAATCAATAACAAGATTGGCCTCAGGAAGTCCATAAATATTTGGAGACTGGACAATAAACTTTTGAATGAATGGGTGATTGGAGAAATCAAGAAGATAAAAATTTACATTTCTAGAGTCAAATGAAAGTGAGAGCACAACCCCCCAGCACCCATGGGACAGAATCAAGGTTGTTCTTCAGGCAAAGTTTTCACATTGAAAACTCTGAAAGGGGGCTGGACAGATGACCCAGTGGTTAAGAGCACCGGCTGCTCTTGCAGAGACTCAGTCACAGTGCCTACCTCGCAACCATCTGTAACTCCAGTCCTAGGCTCCACCACCACCTTCCAGCTTCTGCGGGCACCAAGCAGGTCACAAACATGCATGGAGGCGAAATACTCATACACAAAACGTTAAAAATCCTAGAAAAGTAGGGAGCCAAACATACATTCAACAGACAGAAAGAAATACAGATCAGGAAGAAACTGATGAAATAAAGGCTAAGAGAACAATACATAGAACCAACCAGATAACTAAGAAATGATGGGAAAGGGAGCTGTTACAAAAGGCTCTGACAAAGTCATGCGAGCCTCAGGGACTACTCTGAAAACTTTAATCTCAACAAACTACAAAATCTAGAAGGAATGGCTAAATTTATAAATAGCCATGACCTACCTAAACTAAAACCAGAAGATCTGAACAACCTAAACAGACCCATAAAAAGCAGTACGATGGAGGCAGTAATTAAATTTTTCATACAAAGAGAAGTCCTAGAGTGGATGATAGGTATACTGCCAAATTTTATCAAACTTTCAAAGATTTAGTACCAACACTTCTCAACTATTCTACAAAACAGATGAAAGGAACAAGAACATTACCAAACTCTTCCTATGAATCTAGTATAACTCTAATACTGAAACTTGACAAAGCCTGCCCCCCTAAAAAGTAGACCACACTCCCTAATAAACACAGATGCAAAATACTCCACAAAATACAAACTAAATTTAAACATCATAATCCTACATCAATAGCAAGTTAACTTCATTGTAATCCCAGGAATGTAAGGTTAGTTCAACATACGCCAATTATATTAACAGACTTAAAGACCGGAAATCATGGTCATCTCAATGGAGGTGGACATTCAACAAAACACAACATGACTTTATAATAAAAGTCCTGAAAAGGCTAGGAATGGAGGGAGGCAATACGGTAAACTATGTGTAAGCCCACAGCCATTATGCACACTGAATGTAACTGCAATCAAAGTTGCAAAGACATTGCTCGCAAAATTACAAAAAAAAATCCTAAAATTAATATGGGAATACAAAATACCATGACAGCAAAAGCAATTCTAAAGAGCAAACATAGTGAGAGGTATCACATTGCCAAACATTAAACTACGTTACGGAGTTATGATGATAGACAGCATTGTAACTGGCACAAAGGCAGACATGGACAACAATGGGCCACAACCGAAGGCCCAGAGACAGACTCATGCAACTATGAACATTTAATTTTTGATGAAGGTGTTAAAAACTTGCACTTGGAAAAAGACAGCCTTTCAATGAATTATATTTACAAAATAGTATATTCACATGGAAAATTAGAACCACATCTCTCACTCCGCACAAAAATCAATTCAAACTATATGAAAGACATTCATTTAAACAGAAACATTAAAACTTCTCAAAGAAAACATAGAAAAAATACTTTAGGACCTGGGTTTAGGCAACAAATTTCTGAATAGAACTTCAATAGCACAATAAATATGCCCCCCTCAAAAATTGTCAAATGGAATTAAATTCCTGCACATTAAAGGAAACTAAAGACATAATGAATAGAAAACCTATAGAAAAGGAGGAAATCGTCACTAGCTATACTTCAGACAAGAGTTTAACATTAAAAATAGACAAATAAATGTAATAATTAAACACTGCAAAACTCCCAAATCTCCTATCAAGAAATAGGCCAATAATTTGAATACACAGTTGTAGAAAAAAGAAAGAAAAGTAGCCAATCTACTTTTTAAAAAATTATTTCTTTTATTGACATTCTAAATAATTATATCATTTCTCCTATACCATGTACCCCTCCTTTCTCTCAAACTTATGGCCTTTTTTTATTAATCATTATTACCTGCATGCATATATATATATATATACATATACATACATGCATATGTACATATATACATACACAGTCCTATATATATATATAAAACCTGCTCAGCCTGTGCAATGTTACTCATGTGTATTTTTTCAGGGCATATGTATGTTATCTGATATTGGATAACCAATTGATGTGTTCTGACCTGGGGAAAACTTTTCCCTTCTCTCAACATTTCTTGTTGCCTGCAGTTCTTGGTGTGGGTTTGAGGCTTCACAGTCTTTCCTCCAGCTCCTTTGGCATCCCTATAGGCATAGCTTATGACATTACTAAAGAGATACAATCACACAGCAAACTCCCGATTCTCTGGCTCTTAAAATCTTTCTATTCCCTCTTCCCCAGTGATTTCTGAAGTCTTAAATTAGGAAGTTAGGGGGTTGTATTGAACTGTATCCATTGGGACTGAGTTCCAAAACTGCATTTTGATCAGCTGTGGTTTTCTATAACAGTCTCCATGTTGCAAAGAGAAGTTTCCTTGATGAGGGGTGAGAACTATACTTATCTGTAGGTGTTAAGACAAACACTTAGATTGCAGCTGCTAGTTTAGTAATGTGCTAATTGTAGGTTCCAATACCCGTGACTTCATTTGCCCTGCGTATTTCGCTAGGTTTCCAGTACCAGGCATGAGTTCCCTCTCGTTGAGCAGGTCGTAAGTCAATTAGAGACATACTGGTTACTACCAAGGTCACCACTACCACACCCATAAGGATTCTAGTGCCATGCTGGTAGTTGATGTGGTACACAGGCATCAGAGCTAGGCAGTATTGCTGGTGGCTTACCCTCCTTTGAAAGCTAGTCATCAGGAAGGGATGACAATTCAAAGCTAGTCAATTCTAGCTAAGGGATCTCTGGCCTCTCTTTCTCATCTTTTGCATGATGTCTTCAGCAATAAGGACTTACCCTTCACCCCTGGGGGAAAACCAAGGGTAATAGTAATAGGCTGCATGTTTTACAGGTCTTTGGAAAATCATGACCAACAACTCAAAAGAGGGCTTCTGGTATTAGGGGTTTTGTTAGGTGGTCTTCGGCTCTTATCAGCCCAGATGAGAAAAATCCATTTCAACTATGTCTGTTTATACACAGAATCGTATGTATTATATTCTTTAGGTAGATAGTTAATAATATGGCTCCTTATGACCTTTTCAGATATCTACCAATGTACTTTTTAAAACATGTTCAACATTTCTACTCATCAAAGAAATGCAAATTGAAACCACTCTGAGATTCTCTATCACTTCAGTTAGAATGGCTGTCAAGAAAACAAATGACAATAAGTGTTGGTGAACATGTAGGGACAGAGAAACTCTTATTTATTGTTAGTGAGAGGTAAACTAGCACAACTATTATGAAAATCACTATGAGGACTTCTCAAAATAGAATTAGTATATGATCCACCTGTCTTGTACCCAAAAGACTTTATATCCTGCTAGAGAGACGCTTGCACGTCCCTGTTTATTGCTGCTCTTCCATAGCAGCAAAGAAATAGACTCAGCCTAGAGGCTCAACAACAAATGAATGATTAATGAAAATGTGGTACATATACATATATGCATTACATATACAATGAACTTTATTCACCCATAAAGAAAAGCGAAACTACGAAACTTGCAGGAAAATGGATGGAATTGGAAAACATTATTTTGAGTATGGAAACTTGGGCTCTGAAGGACACAAACTATATATTTATTTTATCTCGTATGTAGATCCTAGCCTTAATTGTTAAATATATGTATCCATGTGGGAGTAAATATGGCGGTTGGTTACAAAATAGATACCCGTGTAAACTGTGAAGTATGCTTTAGAGGAGGGGTATGGAGAAGATGATAGAACAAAGTGAAAAGGAAAATACTAGGGGTACAGGGAAGTGCAGTGTGGGCGGGACGGCTGAAAGAGGGGGCAGGAAGACAAGAGGGATGCATCAGGGGACAGAATCAAGCAACACAAAATATGTATACAAAACTATAAGTTTAAAAATTAGTTTTAGTTTTCTAAAGTATCAAAAAATTATATTCTAGGAAAATGGAATCCTAAACCAAGCAGGATCAAAAATGCTCATATCTGATAAATAAATTTTTAGCTGAGTGGTTGTAACATTCATCAAGAAGATATCATGGCTATAAATCTATGTGCACTGAAAGAAAATCCAGTTTCATAAAGCAAACTCTACTGCACATAAAAGGAGACACAGGCTCCTATACAACTGATTTCTGCTAATCTTTCAGACAAATAGATCAACTTCTCCAACTCCTAGCAAATCAACAACAAAAAAACTAAAGTCAAACTAGATTGGACTAAACTAGGAATTAAAGGATCCATACATAACATTCCAGCCAGCGGTGGCAGAGGGTGTGTTCTCCTCATTGACAAAGCTTTTACACAAATAGATCGTTTTAGGGTACAAAACAAGACTAAACAAACACAAAATATCAAGATAACTTCTTGTATCCTATCATACCACAATGGAATTGAAATAGAAAGCAACAAAAATCTATGAAATGCACAAACAGAAATTAATAATGCATTTTTAAATAAGTAGTAAAATCAGGAGATGACTTTTGAAACACCTAGAATCATCCATATCTGTGGGCTACAACTAAAGTATTCATATAAAGATATTTTATAACTATGAGTGCCTATGTTATAAGAAGAAGGATCTGAAATAAATAACTTAATGATAGATCTTGAGATGTAACAAAAACAACAAACTAAATTTAAAAAATCAGCGAACATCAATAAATAATGAAGAACATAACAAAAATAAATGAATTAAGGGCCAATGAAACAACAAAGAATTGGTCTTTTGAAATGAGTGGCAGATATGACATACCCTGAGAAAAACCAAGGAAAAGAGGAAAAAACAATGTGGCTTTCATTATAAAAGCTATAATGAAAAAGTCTGTAGCCAGGATCATACTGAATGGGTAAAAACAGAAAGCATCTCTTCTAAAGTCAGTAACAGGACAGACAGCTGTGCCCACTCTTACCACATTCAACGCACTGCTCGGAACTTTAGCAGAGCAATCACACAAGAGAAATAAACACGAATAAGACACCAATCTACCTCCAACTCTCCAAGGGTTTGAGCATGAAGTGATACTGAATTTTTATCAAGGGCTTTCCCCCTATATCTGTTGATATGGACATTTTTATACTTGATTCTGTTCATACGCTATATTACATCTTGATTGTGGTGAAGAATTCTTTTAATGTGCGTTAAATTCCATTTCTATGTATCTTATAAGAATCAGGACATTGGTCTGTGGCTTTCTTTTTTTTTAATTTTGGTATACATACTCCTATATATATTTAAAAGTCAGTTTAACTGTTTCCAGCTGATATGGTTTTCTATGTACAATATTCCAAGAGTCCAGTAGGAGATTCTTGAAACTTGTGCTTTGCTGCCTTAGAATTTACATTCTAAAGTTACTGTAAAAACGCAAGGGCATTGTACAAACAGTGAGTGAATAAGAGTGCTGCATGTAGAATGTAACAGGTCATGTTGAGGGGAACCTGAAAGAACAGAACACTGAGAAAGCGTAACAGTAGACTTCGTCTCATGAAATTTCAGAAGGAACAGTTTCTATTAGAAACTGGTTTCTGGGACAAAATAAAACAAAAACCAACTGGCTGCATTTTGCTATGTCCTATGAATCTGACTGAGCTGAACACAGGAGCAGGGACTAATTTGTCAGAGGGTATTTGAGGGTAGCACGGCATTTAGGATATGACATACTTGCCCCTTATCACTGTTACCCAGCTCTACAATGGGGAGGGAGGAAAAGGTGGAACAAAAAGATATTTTTAAAACATGCAGCAGGTAAGGAGAAGAGCACAAGAAAGTTTAAGGTTGCAAACAAGAAGGATTCAGGAAAAGAAGCTACAATTCTTACAGAGACTGGCCCCATTAATGAAAAGCCTCCTGCTCTGTCTTGAGGGCAGACAAGCTCCCCTCGCCCCCACCCAAGGCTCTGACTCATGAAATCCAAATGTATTTGAATGGAGAAACCCTGATCTAAGTTCAAGGAATTCCAGCTGAAAAACAACTGCCTAGGAATGTGAACTTGCAAATTCAGTCTGACATGGAACTGCAGGATTTGGTGTTTATCCTGCTTTAGTCAAATGCACTAAGTGTTCTCAACCTGCAGGTTGCGACCTCTTTGGGGTCAAACAAGCCTTTCAACAGGGGTCACCTCAGACAATGGAAAAACATAGATATTTACACTACAACTTAAGACAGTAGCAAAATTACAGTTGTAAAGTAGCAACAAAATTAAATTTATGGCTGGGGTCACCACAACATGAGGAACTGCATAAAAGGTCACAGATTAGGAAGGCTGAGAACCACTGCTCTGCTGATGCTTCACCATGCCTTATCCCTTCCTTTCGGAATGGGAATGTTTATTCTGTGCCACACTATAGTGGAACTATTTAACTTTTTTTTTTTAATTGTTCAGGGGCTCACAGTTAAGACACTACCTGAGCCTTAGAAGAAACTCTGCATTTTTAAAGATATATTTTATTTTTTAGGTGTGTGTGTGTGTGTGTGTGTGTGTGTGTTTGCATCAGTGCAGTACCTGCAGAGGTCAGAGTAAAACAATCCATTCCCTTGTGCTGGAGTCACAGGAAGATATAAGCTATCTGATCTGGGTGCAGGAAACTCAGCGGAGACCCACTGTAGAGCAATATGTGGTCTTAACTCTTAAGCCAGCTCTCTATCCCCTGTCCCTATGCTTTCAAATAATGGTGGAGCTGCTAAGACTCTGGGCAGCCTGAAGGGAGCCTGAACACATTTTGCATTATGGAGTGGCTGTGAGTCTATGGGGATAAATGGTATACATTTGGCTTTAAAGTGATATGAGGGGTCAGGTTGACAAAAGGGAGATTTGTGGTGGTAGATACTGAGTGTGGATTTGACAGGGTCTAGATCATCCATGATAGAAGCCTCTCGGCTTAACGGTAGAGATTATTTAGCTTAGATCAGTTGAGTTGGGGAAACAACACCAACTACTAAGCTGAAAGGTAGAAAGGAGATGAGCACTAGCGTTCACCACTCCCCACCCCGACTGGATTCAATGTGACTAGACACACCAAGCTTCTGCTACCATGACTCCCTGCCCTCCCCACCCCACGAGGAACTGCACACTTGCTTTGCGACCCAAAACAAATACACAATCTTTTAAGTTGCTTTTACCAGGGCATTCTATCACAGCAACAGCAAAGGCAACTAATCTGAAATGAACAGACAAAGCTACCTACAATTAACTTGTCTTGGCAAAAAGCCAAATCTGAATTCGTTTCCAGATGTGCGGTCCTAGGTGGTAGTGGAGAAGAGAGGAAACTGTCCTACCTTCCCAGTGGAAAAGCCATGATCTAAGAAGCTTCTCTGACAGGCTTGGTGGATGGTAAGAGGAACCACCTCAGCCATGGTAAAATGAGCCTAACTCTGCACGGGGCGGGATGCACCAGCCACCAAATCACATACATAGTACCAAAATTCTGGACCTCATAAAGGATGGTAGTTCCGTAAGCCTATAACGAAACTGAAATCCCCTGGCTGCCTAGTGACGCCTTAGCTCTTAGAGTGTGCTAGCTGAGCACACTACTGGCACACTGTGAGCATGCTGGAATAAAGAAGCGCATCTTGCCACCCCTCACACCTAGCACAGCGCAGCTATGAGCTGTGCATAACTACAATAAGTGACTGTTACTCACCCACGTGCTCATGATTGACTTTGCATCTTTTGTAGAGCAGATTCTGGGCACTGGAAACAGAATGTGGTTTCCTCTAGCCCCACACCTCATATTTTCATATCTTTCACAGAATCAAGGGGCTACACCATGGGATAGGCCTGTACCATCTGGATGTGTATATGGACAAACTGATGTTCACACAAGGAGAAAATTACTAACCAAGGCATTTTAAAAAACACATCGCCACAGCTGACGGATGCACAACTGGTTAACATTTCATGGTGCTTTCTTTTAATAAGAGGGCTCATAATTTTACACCCTTACCTCTTCCATGCATTTATTTATAAAGTATTAGTTTCCTTTTGATAGAAGGTATAATTATATGTATTTCATTGACATTCACATGGGCCAAGAACTGTTTGCCAAATTTTCATATCACATATAAAAATACCTCACAAATGTTAACCTCTACTTATCCTGATGTAAGAAACAGCTTAGACAAGATATGACATTAATTATCCAAACTACAAATATTTTTATATAAATGCTATGAGAGAATTTGACATTTTCTAAATTTCTCTGAAGCTTTGCTAACAGAGCTAATTTTCTCATACATGGGCCTTTGAAACACATTAATAATGAGAATGCTAACTGAATTTTAAATACCTCTGCTAGGCAACGGTGGCATCTATTATTGATTCTATATATGAATAATGCTCTTAAGATTCAGCAACTTTTCAAGCTTTGGTTCGCTCGATCCCTGGGCATCAGCCCTATCTGCCAACCATGTGAAGTCCCAGAAACTAACAGAGGACAAGACAGGAAGCCTGCACCATCCCACAGAGCTGATGCCCCAGTGGGTGGAAACAGCAAATAACCAAATACACAGAAGATATCCAATCCTAGTAAGATTTCTGATGAAGATGGAACAATGACACTGACTGCTAAGGCCAGAACTTCTGAGGCGTAAATGAAGCTTGAATGTCAAAAGGAGACAGACACTAAAGATCTGGGAAAGAAGTTTCCAGACAGAGAGAACAGCATACATTCAACAACTATGCTCATGAAAATAAGCCTGGGGATATCAGGACAGCAGAAGCAAGCTTGGTAAATCTGAGGAAAGTGGAAGCTACACTATGTCAAACCTCCATTATACTCTGCCTAAGTATAATGGCATGTTTTGTTTTGGTTGTTTTTTGACATTTAATGACAGATTTAAACACGTATGAAGGAAAGGGGGAAATGACTGCATACAACTCACCACTGAGTTTCCATAATTGCTCAGCCACTCTTGCTTATATCCTTTGCATTCCCGATTAACCCTTCAAACTGCATTTCAGTACACATATTTTACTATGTATCTACTGTAAATAACGAACACAGTCTTTATAATCTGTGGCTTATCCTGTTTAGCTTCTCTTTTCCTCTTACTATTGTGGGGGCTTGTTGTTCTACAGTGCTTTTCATGTACATAAAGTATTCTCTATGTCAGCTCTTTTTGTGTCTACCTGTTATTCTACAGATTCCCTATAAAGCCACAACTAAGTCTAGATGCTTAATCATCATTACCATCTGTATCTGTCCTCCTTAGTTATGTGTGAACTGGGCACAAGCTACAGTCATCTGAGAGGAGGGAGCCTCAACAGAGAAAATGCCTCCTAAGAGCAGGCTGTATGCAAGCCTGGAAGGCATTTTCTTAATTAGTGACTGCTTTAGGACAGCTCAGCTCATGTGGGTGGGGCCATCCCTGGGCTGGTGGTCTTGGGAGAAAGCAAGCTGAGCAAGCCATGAAGAACAAGCCAGTAAGCAGCACCTTCCATGGCCTCTATACTACCACCTCCCTCCAGGTTCCTGCCCTGACTTCCTTCAGTGATGAATAGTGATTGTGAAGCAAAAGCTGAATAAACCCTTTTTCCCCAACTTGCTTTTGCTCATGAGGTTTCATCACAGCAACAGAACCCTAACTAAGACAGTATCTTCTTCTCCTCCCCCGTTTAAAAAAAAAAAAATTCAGTGTTTAGGAAGTAAAAAAAAAAAAACAACATTATTTTATGGTTTAAAATATATACTTTTTATTAGCTGGGTGTGGTGCTACATGCCTTAAATGTATATATATATATGTACATATATATGCTTTTTATACAAATAAAAATATAAGACAGGACTAATGTCTTTTATTTGACATAATTTCTCATTTTTCCTCCTACTGTAGTATATAAACAAAAGATGCACCAGGTAAAAACATCTAAAAGCGGAAAAATAAATATTTCAACCCTGACTCCCAATGCCTCACATTACCTAAGACCACTACAGACAGGCTATGCAAGCAGCCAGAAACCAGAGCAAATGGAGAGCAGAACTCGAAAACAACAACCAACTAATAAATACTAACATATTAGTCTTGGAAAAGATGGAAACACCAGTTCATTTTTAGAAGCTAATTTTCCATTTCTAATGAAAAACTAATAAAATTGCAATTGCTCTGTTAATATCCTGATTTCCCTACAAAACAGAAGAATATATGATGTTTGGGGGAGAAGGTAAAGAAAGCCCAACCTCGATAAGAAAAACGGTGATTGACAATACTTTCTAAATGGCCATAGTTCTAAATCCTAAATTCTAATTTCTAAATTCAAATTGAGTCTAAATTATTATTATATGTATATATTTTAAAGGAATGTGAGATAGCAGCATTGAGTCTCTGCAAGATGAACACAAGATGAAGGCAGCCAGCATCCCAGCATGGATGGAGGAACCTGTTGCTAAGGACTTAGGCAGTTGGCTGCTGCTGGGGAAGGCAGAACCAGCCTTCTCCAGGACTGTGGCCCTGGCTCACTTTCCAGAGCACGTCTCCACATCGACATGCATGCTAACAGCTCTAATCAGTGGATCTTTATTCTCTTTTAAGAGCACATGAAGACAGGAGAAGAACATCTGCAGGGCCTTAGAGAGGTAGGGAGCACCAGGGAATAGATAAGTGTCCACATGTGAAAGTGTCAAAGAATGAATAATATATATACATACATATTTAAAAAGAATAATGTAACAAGTGATTCCTATAAAGAAAAACCTTACAATATTGCCATATTTTGATAATAAACATTTATAGAGTATTTGAATAACTGTTAAACATTAAATGATAAATAAAATTACTATGTCATCATTTATATAAGTTTTATGTATAATAGTTAAATACATCCTAGTGATTTCCATTAGGCCTTTAATTACATTTATGTGTAAATATAGCTTATTGAATAGTAAGCAGGTCAAAGGACAGATTTTTTTTTCATGAAAATGATAGATTAAACTTCTCAGCGTCAGGGCTACCCTGCTATCCAGGCTCTGGTGACTCACTCAGGGAGTAGAAGAAACAGCCACACCACTTGAAGACAAGACATGGTAAGAAAATGAGAAGCACAAGGATGCCCCTAAGCTTGCTGGTCAGATATTAACAATTACACAGACAGGTATGGCAGAAAGAGAAGAGGCTGGGTCATTTACAAAGGGGGAAACTATAGATACGTTCAATACAATCCATGCATTAATGTATACACAGTGATTCTATTATCCTTTGTGAAGCACAAAATGTTATGTATTCTGTGTGGGTTTTATTTTTAAATGCTTTTCCTGACATTTATTTTTAAAGAAACTAATGAAGTGCTTTATGCGTCTGTGTGTTTCTCTTGCTCAGAACCATCATGAATGTTTAAATGCAAATTGGTTCCATCAAACATCTTCACAGATGACAAATTGTATTGTGAATATCAATTATTCAAAAATGCATAGTCAGAAGATTCCAAACTACTTGTTTAAACTCTGAATGTACAAACACAGAAGACATTATCTATTCATGCTCTTTGTAATACAAAACAGGTTCTTAATATTTATATGTGTGACATATGCCTGAATGAAGCTGCTGAGCTCAAACTTCATGTTAATCTTTCTTTTCCCTGGTAAAAATCAGTTTCAACCTCTTTCTTCTCCTTTCATCCCACCCTCCCCTTTCTGCTCCTAATCCCTCCCTCTCAGCCCCACTCCCTCACCACATTTCTTTCCTCATTATCTCTCTAGTTACTGCTGACTCTACCCCCAGAATAAATATCCAACAAACTCTTCAGTGTTCATCTCATCTTCACTGCCTTAACCTGGGTAAGAGACAAAGTTATGACTTAGACACATAACCTCCTCATCTTTTAATCTTTCCAATCACTATTTCTTTCACCTTCTCTTAAAAATGTTCCGCTAAAGCTTCCTCTGTTTTGTAAGAATCAGAACAACGTAGTTTCTAGGAAGGTGGAAGGCCTAACCCCAGTCTATGGTGGTTTGAATGAAAATGGCCCCCACAGGCCCACAGGCAGGAGTATCTTTAGGTTTAGCCTTGTTGGAGTAGGTGTTGCCTTCTTGGAGAAAGCGTATCACTGGAGGTGGGCTTTGAGGTTCCAGATGCTCAAGCCAGGCCAGTATCTCACACTTTCTTCCTGCTGTTTGCCAATCCAGATGTAGAACTCTCAGCAATCTCTCCCCCACCATGTCTGCCTGCGTGCCACTATGATTCCCCCCATGGTGATAGCAGACTAAACCTCTGAACCTGTAAGCCAGCCCTAATTCACTGTTTTCTTTTATATTAAGTTGCTGTAGTCATGGTAACCTTAACTAAGTCACACTCTGAATGAGTTGAACTATGTAGTACCCGAGTTTTAGAGAGTATGGATCCTGGGGAAACTCTTATCACATTTTAAGGTATTTACTGTCCAATCACATCACAAGTTCCATACACAGTGAGTGAGGATATTCACTTGTCAGAAGTATTTATGATTCAGAAGCTGAAAGCTGAAGAGGTGGCTCAGCAGTTAAGAGCATACTGCTCTTCCAGAGGACACAAGTTCTATTCCGGCACCCAGGCTGGGGAGCTCACAACCCAAAGCTGTAACTATTTATGGGAGACCTGACGTATTCATGTGCACACCAAAACACAGACATACACGCTACAAATATAAAAAGAAGATTCTTAAGTTACACAGTTAGTTTAAAGCTGGTGGAAGATATCCCCTACAACTCGGGCAGAACAGTCAGCCCTCACCCATTTAAAGAGCTAGTAAACACACACAAACTGCGTGAGTCACAGCCCGCCTCTAAAGAATCACTGAAAAATCTCACTTCACTAAGCATCAACTCCGTATTTTTACTTAGTTCAACATACCTTCACAACAGCTAAGAGTTCTCAAACAGACACATCCAGTTATTTTACTTCTCCCTTGAGGCAGCACTTTCTCGACAGCATGCATGAAGACAGTGTGGATGTCAGTAAAAACATACAAGTTGAACCTGAGCATGGGCAGACCTCTGCTCTCTGTCCTCTCACCTCGGGACGCAGCCAATTAAACCCGAGACTCGAACCCATCTTACCTTTGTGTCTCCCACCATTTCCCTTTTCTAACATCAAAGCAACAACAGGAAGACATCAACCATGGCAAGAGGTTGGAGAAGTCATGAAGAACCAGAATCACGAAAGCAAAACAGCTTTGAACAGGAGAAAGAGCAAGACCTGAATGGCAGGCAGGTGCTGGCACAGCTGGGCCAGGCTGACGCAGGTGCTGAGCAGTGAAGGAGAGGCACCACATCAGGTTTTCCCATTTGTGACAAATTAGGGTACACTGTATATTCAGGGACGTTGCATCTTTGTTTTTAGATGGCTATGGAAATGGAGATACTAACACCAATTCTGACCCAGGGATGAGAAGCTAGAAACTAGAGACAATGGTGAAAACATTATCAGAAGGTTGGTGATAAGCTTCAAAAAAAACACACTGTAAGGATGGTCTCAGGCTTAGGGAAAGTCAAATGTCAAATTCTCAAGTTTTGCTGAGATCACTTGTAGAGCCAGCTATATGGGCTTGGGAGCTTCCTGTTTGGTGCTGTGGTGCAGATTTGATACCCCACACCAGGTTGGGTTTTAGTGTCTGTGTGTTTTCCAGGAGTCGATGTAGGTGCTTTTATCTGCTGAGTCTTCTCACTGCCCATGCTCTCTCTCTCTCTCTGGCAGTGCTTTGTTGGTTAGCATCACCAATTCTCTTAGAATTTCCACCTCTCAGTTTTAATAGCCATTTGTTCCACATGCTGTCATTGTAACCCAGAGCACGTTAGTCAGACCTCTTTCAAATTCCTGATCTCATCACTACAGCACCCCAACCATGTCTAAATCTGTTTCTGATCCCTGCTGCCCATTTTCAGACTCTCTTCAGTGGGGACTATACTTATTTCCTGATAGCTTGACATGTACTGTGTGAAGAGAATGGCTCTGATGTATTGGTGAACTGTGGGTGAGCATTCTATAGTCCTGTGAGAAGGTCCCTGTCAAATAATGAGTCTGTGCTGATAGAGTATGACCTTACAAGCCTTTTTCAGACCACAGCCACCCACCCCACTCTGAGGGTTCAGAGGTGTCTGTGGTTATATTTCTCTTCTCACAGGTCTGTTAGGCTTTGATATAAACCCAGCAGGTGAGGCCCTAGTGGGATGGTTTCTATGATAGACCCTCTTTGAAAAAAGAGAGTGCTCTGTTGTATTTCAAAATGGCTTTCCCCAACCTGCCATCAGGTCAGGGGCCTCTTTATTCCTTTTCTTATTCAGATATTTACTCTAAGAATCTGTTTGAGCTCCTGAAGATAAAAACTCAAAAACTCACAAACTGGCTACAGACTTTAGCACAAAACACAGTGCCCCATAAATGAGAGGTAACTACAAAGGCAAAACCCACAAGAAACAGGAATATCAGAAATAAAAAAGCGGTAAAAAAAAAAAGATAGAAAAACAGAAAATCTTACCAAAATAATATCTGACAGTAAAGGAAAAAAAAAAAAAAAGTCAGTGTCCATGGACAGGATAAAGGAAAACAGTACAAAAACCTACAAAGAGCCATTTCAGACCCAGGTTCACATAAAAGAAAAACATGCAGAGAGAAACAGCAGCTTCAGAGCAACCAAGCAAGCAATCACACCGTATCCAGACAAAATTGAAGAAAACGGACTGGGGGGGAGGGGGACGCACACCTGCCAAGCATGCAGAAGCCCCTGGCTTGATGCTTACCATGGAGAAGGGGTGAAGTCATCAAAAGCAAATGAACAGAAAGTGAGTAAGTAAAATACTTAAATCACCAACCAAGAATTCTGTACTGTACAAAAATCATTAATATTGACAAGCCTTTAGCCAGATTAACTAAAGATGGGGAAAGATCAATACAATTAAAGATAGAAGGCGAACAGTACAACAGACACCAAGGAAATCAAGAGAATCTTAAGGACGTGCTTAAAAATCCATTTGTCAAACTAAAAACCTCAAAGGAAAGGATTGATTTACATACATATATATGGATATATATATAACTTACCAAAGCTAAATCAAAATGGAAATAAACAATTTAAACAGACTCCAGAATCTCCAGTGAAATAGAAAAAGCCCTCCACAAAAGACTAAAATGGATTTGGGGCAGAATTCTACCGGACATCCAAACAAGAATTAACACCAACACTCCTCATATAATCCCACAAAATAAAAACTGAAGAAACATTTCTTAATTATTTTTATAAAGCGGCTACTATGCCAATTCCAAAACACACAGCAACAAAAACTCAATATAGATAAATATCCATAATGAACATAAGTACAATACTTCTCAATAAAATACTTGCAAACTGAATTCAAAAACATATCAAAAAGATCATTCGCCATGTTCAAGATGCAGGGATGATTCACCATATGTAAATCAATAAATGTAATCTACCATATATACAGACTAAAAGATAAAAACCACATGATCAGTCTCATTAGACACAGAAAAGGTCTTTGAAAAAATCCAGCACCCCTTCATGATAAAAGTCCTGAAGAGAATATAAACAAATATACTACATATTACAACCCAGGAAACATACATTTATAGCAAGTCCACAGCCAACATCATCCTAAATGAAAATTTCAAAACGTTTCTACCAAAATAGGAACAAGACAAGAGTGTGTCAACTCTCAACACCTATTAAATATAGTATTTATAGCCAGAGCAATAAGACAACAGAAAGAGATCAAAGAGATGCAAATGAGAGGAAAAGGTCCAAGTATCTCTATTTGCAGATGATACGATCTATACATAAATGACCCTACAAACTCCAACAGCTGAGAGATGCCTTCAGCAAAGGACACAAAATGAACATTCAAAAAGCAGTTGTCTTCCTCTATGCAAATGACAAAAGGACTGAGAGAGAAATCAGGGGAAAATGCCTTTCACAAGAGTCTCAAAAGGACATCTGAATAACTGTAACTGCGCAAATGAAAGACTTTCTATGATAAAAACTTTAAGACACTTAAGAAAGAAATTGAAGAAGATACCAGAAGATGGAAGAGAATTTCTGTAAAACCCATTAACTGCAACTTCTTATCTGCTCCTCCCAAACACCTGATTTCCCATTATTTTCTTTTCTTAGTGGTTGCTAGAGTGCCTGCTGTGTCTGTGACATGGTCTAAAAGTAAAATCGGTCCAAATAATTTAGTGACAGTAAATATATTCAATATTGTTTTCACAATATGTGAGTTATACACAGCAATAATAGTTATTTTAAGAATTGGTTAGCAAAAAAATTAAAGCTATGAAATTTCCATATTTATATATAAATATAAAGGCAATAATGAAGGATTTATACCAATTCATCAATGAGTCATTTTTTAAGCAAGACATATGGCTAAAAATGAAAATGAAAAAACTGTTCCCAACTGTTGCACATCAGAATGTCAGAGGCCAAAGGGAGATTGACTCCAGCTACTTACATTCTTCTCAAAAGAAAGAAAATGCAGCTA
>CM053765.1:58030209-58055211 GCA_028658305.1 Pachyuromys duprasi
AAGCCCAGAGAACTGATGAGCTATACTATGGCACTCTGCCACATTTATTTATTGTACCTTCTTTTGCCTCAGAGTTTCCTCATTTTAAAAACCAGAATAGTACAATGAGAATTTTGTGGGTTAAAAGAATATTATACATAAGCAAAATAAGATTTGGCACATAAGCTGGTGCAGGGGCACACATGTGTAATCCCAACTCAGGGAGTTCGAGGCCAGCCTAATCTACAAAGCTAGTCCAGGCCAGCCAAGGCTACATAGAGAAACCCTGTCTAAAAATTAAAAAAAAGAAAAGAAAAGAAAAGAAACTCACATAATCATCTCATTAGACATAGAAAAAAAACTATGATAAAATTCTATCATGAAAATTATTCTTCATGATAAAAAACCTGGAGCAATTAGGGACACCCCATAAGAAAAGGGAATTTACAGCACATCTATAGCAAACATCAACCTAAATTGGGAAAAACCTCAAAGCAATTCCACTACAATCAGGGAAAGACAGGCTGTCCACTGTCATATCTATTCAACATAGAACCTGAAGTTCTAGCTAGAGCAACAAGCAGGTAAAGGGACACAAACTGAAAAGAAAGAAGTCAAAGTAAGCTGGACACGCTGAGGGGAACAAACCAGTTAGCAGCCTTTCTCCCTGGTCACTACTTCCATTCCTGCCTCTGGGTTCCTGACTTGACCTCCTGCCCTGGATTCCCTTGATAATGGACTGTGATGTGAAGATGAAGACAAATAAACCATTTCTTTCCCAAGCTCTCCCAGTAATAGAAACCAAACTACAAGTGGTAAAACCATAGCATATGTCTATCAGCATTCAGTTAATCATGAGGAAAAGATATTGTATCTCATCATCGCTAAAATCCATGGCCATAAGATATATCACTATTTTATGTAGCATCCAGAAGGAAAAACATAGCTAAAATTAAAAGAGAATGTTAAGTGACACTAAGACTGTGTCATAATGTGGTTTGTTATGAAATTCACTCTAATTTCAGAAGTATTTCAAGCAGAAATCGATGTATCTTAAGAAGAACAATTATAGAATCGACCTAACAGGAAAAAAGCAGTCTCAATCTCCAACACATCCATAACTCCTCAGAAGTTTCTGAGGAGCTATTGAAGGCTCCCTGTGGCTTGAGGAACTCCAGCATGCTTCAGACATCTGATTCTGATCTCTGATCCCTCAGCTGCACCTACCCACCAGAGACCACAGCTCTGAGAAGCTTTCCTGAAGGATCAGCAAGCAATTTTACATGACCTTCATGAAGGCTTCCTCATTATCACTGCAGTAGACAAGACATAATTACTCCTGCCACAGACTCAGTTCAAACCATTCCAAGTTAGTTTTCAACATCTGCACAAAAAATAAAAAAATAAACCTATTGACTGGAAAAGAGAGGAATTCTTCTGGATGTATCCAAGGGAAAATGGACTAATATAAAGGTTTGGCAATTAAGCCTCTTTTTAAATTGACTCATTTCAAAGGGGAGTTATTTTAGCCTCAGTGGTTTCTGCTGCTAATGAATTATGTCTACTCCTTTCACCCTCCTTTGATCAGTATAGCCCACTGGTGTGGCACAGTTTCTAACAACTCTTCATTTTATACTAATTTTGACTGCTGGCCTTCATTAAATGAGAAACTGCTATTTTACCATTTCTCATAAAAAAGAAGACAGACTACTGACTGATATTAGAGCTACGGTTATAACCTGTCATTAACATAAAAGGCTGTCCCGTGACCTCTACATCATTACTTTCCTCTGATACACAGACAGAAGAAAAGGTTTGCAGAGGTGAAACCACAATGGGAACACCGATATCCTGGTATTTTGTTGTTGTTGTTGTTTTCTACATTCAGGCCTGGTAGTAGACTACATTCTCTGTTTTGCTCTAATTTCCCTTATTTATGTAGTTATATATCAGAAACATCAATAACTGAAATATGTTGTTAAAGTCTATATCTTCAATCTAAGACAGACTGAGGGCAATGGCCCACTGTGAAATTAAAGAATGACTCTCCCTACTGAGGATGGAAGCTGATATGCTGGGGGAGAGCCTGGGCCAAATCTATCTCTCCTTATGAAGCACTTGTGTCAACCATGGGCAAGCAAACCCACACCCTGAGCTCACAGCCTTGGAAAGCCTACCAACAGCTCAGAGAGTATTTGCCACTGGAAGTTATACCAAAGACAAGCAAACACTTTGGGCTGGAAGTATGGGAAAGACCCAGGTAAGAAACACAATGTGGTGGTGAAAAGTTCTGTAGCAGAAGACTATGAAACAGGGTAGGAAGGCCAGTTGTGCCACAGAAGTCCATTGGAGTTAGCAGCTTCTGCCATGGCAAGTGGAAGAGAAGAGGACAAGCCAGTTCTAGTGGGAGGGACAGCACATGACAGGCCTCTCAAGAGACCAACCTCTCCCCACCCCCGCAAAAAAAAAAAAAAATCATGGCCAGTTGGAGCCTGAGGTGGGATGATGTGAGGTCACCTGGTGACAGCAGCGGAGCCTAGCTTAGGACGCTTGATCAGAATGACAGACATGGCCTTCCCTGAGCTCCCGAATGAGCTGCTTGAATGTCATACTCCACAGAATGAGAATGGGGAGCACAGTGAGGCAGTAATGATCCCTCCTTCACACCTGATTGCTGTGCTTTGTTTCTATTTCTTGATACAAATCACCCATCTACCGAAGCTTCAGATCACTAAGCAGTTTCACTAGGTAAAAAAGCGTCTCTACCCCAACCTCATGGGGCCAGAAGACAGATGTAGACTGGTGAAAGAATGGCAGATCTACTCTAATGCTTGAGCAGTCTGGCATAAATGACTTGGAAACAGTTAGTAGCAGCCTTTAAAAAAGCTGCAATAGCTTGTGGTCTTAGAATCTCTTCCAGCATCGTGCAGAAACAACCGTGCAGCACAGTGTTCAAAACTACACATATAAGCATTGTCGTCACTGTGATTTGAAGGCTCTCATGTAAGTCATCTCTGATAAGTAACATGGAAAAAGGCATGTTAGTAGTTAGAAATAATAGCAATTAATATTGATAGGCTGCTTCTAACTCCTTTGACAGTTTGTCCTGTGGAAGCTGACCACAGGTTTCTTTTCTAACATGAAACCTAAAGACTGCAACATTTGTTATTCTATAGCAATCCCACCAGCCACGGATGTCAACACTACATAACAGCTTCTTCTTTAAGTTCCAACATTCATAGGACTCAAATAAAACACTGCTCAACAGTGTGTGTCATCAAACGCCCAGTCTACATAAATGTCACACTTAAAAGTCAAAAGTAAGTTTGAAACTAAACGCTTCACTTTACAACTGTGATGTCTATAACTATGTCTTGTGCACCCTTCCATCTTCCACATCTAAGCAACACAACAAACAGCAAATGTTGACTTCGGATAATGACAAAAAATCTTAGGACATATTAAAAACACCGCAGGAACTATCTGTATCAGTAAAATAAATAATTGGCTAAAGAATGACTGCATGATTTCGAAAAGATTAATCAAACCAGGCTTCTTCCTGGTAATACTACCTTTTAAAAAAGGTCTCAAAGAAGCTGGGCATGGTGGCACTCAGGAGGCAGAGGCAGGTGGTGGATCACTGTGAGTTCAAGGCCAGTCTGGTCTACAAAGTGAGTTCTATGATAGCCAAAGCTACATAATGAGACCCTGTCTCAAAAACAAACAAACAAAAGAATAGCTTTCGTCATAATGCATTCCTATAGTCTTATGCTAATCTATACTTTTAAAATAGAAAGGGAAACTCAAAACTGAATTCAGCATAATTGTCTCTTTAGCCTTAGATTGTGTTTTTAAAGAGATCTAGAAAGAGTCATTAAGCTAGTCTATCTAGAAACCATGCTTGCTTTTTGTTTGGTTGGATGGTTTTGGTTTTTTCAAGACAGGGTTTCCCTGGCTGTCCTGCCTCTGGAATTAAAAGTGTGCACCACCATACTTGGCCCATGTTTTACCTTTCTTAAGATCTAATTCTTTAAAGTATAAGAGTTTTAGGTGCCTGAAAGACTGCTCCCTATCCAACTGACTTAGTATTCTTAATTATCCTTTGGTGTTTGAGTTTGTATGTTATTTTTAAAAATCATATATGTGTTAAACGACATATGTGAGAACATGTTTTTGTAGCCCTTCCACCTCCTCATCCACACCCGTTAACCCAAGCTGACCCTTGTAACCTGTGTCCGTCCTTCCCTCCTTCCCTCCTTCCCTCCTTCCTCCCTTCCTCTCCCCCCCCCTTTCTTTCTTCTAAGAATTTATGGTTCTGCCAGAATAACGTGTAGTGGCATCCAGCTAACTGTGACACTGGTACTTTGACAAGCTCTAACAAGTGTGAGGCCATCTGTGAGACTGCTGGCCACACTCCCGTTGTTTCTGGGTGCTACACCATGACTGTTACTTCGATAGCTCTACTGGTAGAGCAGAGGGCTGTTGTATTTATTCTTAATTCTAAATGTTTCCGAGAGACCCATCAAATTACTTTTAAATACAAAAAGTACCTGATGAAGTAAAAAGCACAAGGTGGAATGAATAAGCATGATATCACCCAGTGACTTCACCTCCAAGTGAATGTGCACAGAGAACCTGTCCCCCGAAAGACAACACATTTTCTTGGTGTCCTTAGATAGCTAACTTAATTGTCTTTAAAATATCATTTAATATTATATCTCTTTGTCTAATTGTATACAAACATTTGAAAACTTACTATATAACAAAGAATTTATATCATTTACATGTCAAAAGGAGAAAAAAGAATAATCTCCTTAGAAACTAGCTGACTGTGAATGACAACAAAGAAAGCATGTGCTGCAATGTTTTCTTGCCTCCATATATATAGGTCACAGGTTCCCACTGCAATCACTACTGTCCAATAGGAAGAATCTTAAACACTACCGCAATCACTACTATCCAATAGCAAGAACCTCAAACACAAATGCTCACAACTACTAAGTAAGTTAAGCCGAACTCTAACGGATACCTACCTGTAATCTTTGGGTATAATAACAGATCTGGTAGAGAAAACAGTTTGCATCAACTGGACAATACATATGTTTCTATATAGATTTTATGTTAGCATAGTACAGGTAATAAAACTGTATTTCTTTCTTTCCAGAACACATTAGTCATTACCTAATAAACCTCTATTGTTGCAAACATTAAATAAAGAAAAGGACTTGGTTGAATATTAAACACAAGGAAAAACTCTCCTATTATAGCTTCCTGTACAGTCACTTGCCATTTGAAAAACTATGTGTTGAATTCCTTTGGCTCTTCCCTTGAAAGGTACTTAGGGGAGTTCAAACATTTTCTTTTTTCATTTAATACAGGATTAAGCAGAGTTTAGCCCAACTCAAAGGCAAAATTCTTTAGAAATCCAAGGGGTGAAAACATTCCTTATTCAAAAGTGAAATTCTGCTGTCAGGGAAATCACTAATACCAACTATCAAGGGGAAATGTCTCATTCCTATTGCAGGATCAGCTAAAGTGAAAAGCTTCTCTAGTTGCTAGGAAACACCTCTCATTATATACCATTATCAGAACCCTAGAGAAGAAACTGGTATCTGCTCCACATTTGGGACACTAGAGACTAAACCAAAACCAGTGAAAATGCTGCCGAAACCCCTGAGCTCTGAGTTTATGCTATGCCACAGTGGTGTCCCATCTTTGACTTTGATGGTTTCCCTTCCCTGCTTCTTTCGTTAACGACTAAAACTACTTTCCAATATCCTACATTTCCAAACGCAAAGACTCTAAAAACAGGAGAAAGAAAAACAAAAACTTCCTCAGGAATCTTTAATAGAGAAATTGAAAACTAGTAAGTTATTCATAGAATAAAAGACACTAAATGTTTCTACCTTTAATGATTAAGATCAAAACAGAAAATAAAAACATTATTGCAATATGAGGAGAATAAAAAGAAACACACAGCAATAAATTCAGCACTGAAATGATATTCCAGGATTTGTCTGTCTGGTTTTCTGTTTTATACACTGACATGCTTTTCTGCAATGCATCAGAGAACACAATCCCAAACATACACCAGATGTATTCGGCAATCTCCCCCCTTCCTTTTAACTGCTGAGGTTCCGAGAATATTGGGCGACACTGCAGATTCTGTACTAGAAACTGGCAAGTTGAAACCAAAAGACTTTCAGTCCAAACACTCTGTATTCTGAGAATTAAGACATCTTTCAGAAGCTAATGAAAGCTGGATAAAGGATCTGGCAAACCATCCTTCATTAAGGTAGGTTGATGGCGGCAGGGTTCCATCCTCCTGTAAATCCTCATTCATGTGCAGGGCATTGCAGTGACTCCTGGTTACATTCTGAACTGAACAACCAGTCCTTGGTGTAACTTTAAATTTGTTCTCAAGGGATTCTGCCTTACTGAAATAGCATGCCTAGCTTCTGCCAATCTCTTTCTTTATCCCATATTAACATGATCACTTGCTACTAAGGCTACCAGATATAAAAGAAAAATTACAGGAGACTCATTTATATATCAGATTTTTTTAAGGTATGGATTTGTCCTAAATTATCCCTTGGCTCAACAGTACTCAAAATAGCTGGTTATTCCAGCGTATCTGGCAATCTGGCCCCTACTCTACTTTCTGATGCCCTGATTTGGCTTTTCTCAGTGTATTAGACCTGACTTTTCTCATATAACCCCATTTCCAACATCTATTTAATTCTACCTATTTTTTTAAATAGCCTCAGTTTTCTAACGCCCTTACTTCTTAATTTACCTGCCCTTTCCCACACCATTCCACATTACAGGAGATTCTAAATTATTTGATCCCATCAATTTTATCCTGACTCTGAATTCCATCTAACTGTGTGTCTTGCACAAAACAGAACTTAACTTCCTTGACTCTCTCATTAACTGACTGGATATTTTCCCACTTTGGATTCCCTGTACTGCTACTTCTAACTCTAGATCCAGCAACAGGTGTGTCCATGTAAAGTCTCCAGCTTCACAGAGTTACTACAGATGATGACAAATGGTTGGAAGGTTAGCATCGAGTGGGCCAGATGCTCTTTATCATCATGTGTTCCTCAGGAGGAAGTTAAAAGCAGTACGGACTAATTTCAGAGCTCTGGAATATTACTAGAAATGCTAATTCTGATTTTTTTTGAGTTAATTTTGTATCCAGCCACTTTGCTGAAAGTGTTTATCAGTTGAAGTAGTTCTCTGGTTGAATTTTTGGGGTCGTTCATGTATACTATCATATCATTTGCGAATAGTGATACTCTGACTTCTTCCTTTCCAATTTGTATCCCTTTGATCTCCTTTCATTGTCTTATTACTCTAGCTAAGCCTTCAAGTTCTATGTTGAAAAGATATGGAAAGAGGGGGCAGCCTTGCCTTGTCCCTGCTTTCAGTGGGATTGATTTAAGTTTCTCTCTGTTTGGTTCGATGTTGGCTATAGGCTTGCTGTATATTGCCTTTACCATGTTTAGGTAAGCACCTGTATCCCATCAAAATACCAACACAATTCTTTACAGACATTGAAATAACAAGTCTCAACTTCATATGGAAAAACAAAAAACCCAAAATTGCCAAAATGATCCTGTACAACAACAGATCATCTGGAGATATCTCCATCCCTGATCTCAAGCTGTACTACAAAGCAATAGTAATAAAACTGCATGGTATTGACATAGAAACAGAATGGTGGATCAATGGAATCGAACAGAAGACCCAGAAATAAATACACACACGTTCGGACACTTGATTTTTGACAAAGAATCCAAAACCATACTGTTGGTATAATATTCTTCTGAAATGTATACACCTTACCTTTGTTCATTCAAATGCTGATTCCGCGCCCCCTTCTCTGGTTTCAATCCAGATATTGTATTGTGATACTGATTCTAAGCATCCTGTCTCAACTCTGTGTAAACAGGCCAAAATAAAGCAACTGGACACAATGTTGAGCAGTGGGAGGAGCCAGAGGCAGGAAATGAGTGGGAGGGGAAAAGGGGAGAGAGAACTAGGAGAGAGAGAGAGGAGCAGAGATCTTGGAACTACATGGAGATGAACTGAACCTAAGATTTCACAAAAGGCAAGTATAATGTGGGAAATCTAAATGTTGGTAAACTATGAGGGCTTGGAGGTTTAGCATGGATTAACTATTGCCTAGCATTGTGTTCTAGGTTAATTAAATAAACCCAGTCTCTGTGTGGTGACTTGGTTATACAGCTGTTTAGGACTAACAGCAGCTTTACCAGAAGATATATCAATAGTAAATATTAATTGTTCTTTACAATACCATAAAATAGAAAAAAAGACAGCATCTTCAATAAATGGTGCTGATCTAACTGGATGTCTACATGCAGAAAAATACAAATAAGATCCATATTTATCATCCTGCACAAAACTAAAGTCCAAGTACATCAAAGACTTCAACATGAAACCAGATACACTAAATCGGTTAGAAGAAAAAGTGGGGAAGAGCCTTGATCTCATTGGCACAGGAGACAACTTCCTGTACAGAACACCAACAGCACAGGCTCTAAGATCAACAATCAATAAGTAGGACTTCATGAAACTGAAAAGCTTCTGTAAAGCAAAGGACACTGTCATCAGAATAAAACAACAGCCTACAGATTAGGAAAGGATATTCACCAGCCCTATATCTGACAGAGGGCTAATATCCAGAATATATAAAGAACTAAAGAAGCTAAAAAGCAACAAATCAAACAATTCAGTTAAAAAATGGAGTACAGAGCTAAACAGAGAATTCTCTGTAGAGGAATATCAAATGGCAGAGAAACACTTAAAAAAATGTTCAACATCCTTAGTCATCAGGGAGATGAAAATCAAAACAACCCTGAGATTTCACCTTACACCTATCAGAATGGCTAAGGTCAAAAACTCAAGTGACAATACATGCTGGAGAGGTTGTGGAGAAAGGGGAGCCCTTCTCCATTGCTGAAGGGAATATAAACTTGTACAACCACTTTGGAAATCAGTCTGGCGCTTTCTCAGACAATTAGGAATAGTGCTTTCTCAAGATCCAGCTATACCACTCCTAGGCATATGTCCAAAATACTAAAGAAGAGGAAGATAGTAAGACTAAGAGAGGACAGGAACTCCACAAGGAGAGCAACAGAACCAAAATATCTGGGCACAGGGGTCTTTTCTGAGACTGATACTCTAACCAAGGACCATTCATGGATATAACCTAGAACCGCTGATAAGATGTAGCCCATGGCAGCTCAGTATCCTAGTGGGTTACCTAATAATAGGAACAGGGACTGTCTCTGACATGAACTCAGTGGCAGGTCTTTGACCACACTCCCCTGAACAGGGAAGCAGCCTTGCCAGATCACAGAGGAGAAGAATGCAGCCAGTCCTGATGAGACCTGATAAGCTAGGGTCAGATGGAAGGAAAAGAGGACCTCCCATATCAGTGGACTTGGAGAGGGGCATGGGAGGGGATGAGAGAAAGAGGGTAGGGTTGGGAGGGAATGAGGAAGGGGGCTACAGGTGGGATACAAAGTGAATAAACTGTAATTAATATAAAAAATAAAATTTAACTAAAAGAAAAAAGAAGAAATGCTAATTCTATGGCCTAAAAACAAATACACTTAAAATTATATTTAGTTTCAAAATTTCAAAAGAAGATTTTTAAATTTTCATTTGAAAGGTAATACTTTTTCTGTTGCCAAAAACATTTTGCCCTAGGAAAGATATAACCCACCAAAAAAGGAAACCCCCAGACTTAGGATTGGGGCAGAGTTTTGCTTTTATCTTCCCAGGAGAATAAAAACATCTAACTAAAGAATCCGGAGACCACTGGACAAATGAAACATCTCAAGAAAAGGGCTGGACTATTAAGATAAACTGTCACAAGAAAAACAAGTACATTAGCCAAGTGGTATTGCCTACCTCCATGTTGTCTCTTCTGCCCTCTACAGACATCAGTAGCAAATGGTCTTTTTGTGGTCCCAATTTAGTTAAAAATTAAAGCTGGCTTTGGGGTTGGAGCATGGCTCCTTCCTTCTTTAAGCCCATGCATGCTTGCTAAAGGGAAATTCAAAATCTCTATCTCATATCAGAAGAACCACTTGGTATGGGGTCAAAGAAAACAAAAAATAAGGGACTATTCTGTTGCTATTGATCTCATAATCTTTTGGTTTTCATTTGACTCTAATTTTTTAAGGTACAAATATTATCTCAAAATCTATAAAATTATTATGTCTATATAAACTTTGTCATGATACTAGCAGTTATACAGAGTAGTAACTAATTCTAGAAATGAGCTTCATCTAGCTTTCTGTATGTGTTTCCAAGTTTGAGTCTGAAGCAGGTAACTAGAAACAAAGTTTGTACACCTCCTATGTACTCAGTAGATTCCAGACTTCAAACCTTTCTGAGATCTGCTGAACAGGGCATTTTAAATGTTTGGGCTTTTTACCACTCCTAACACTAACCTTTTAGGTTTTCAAGAAGATAATGGGGACCCCAGTGACAAATCCACCTAGATTGTGTAACACCAACCACTGGGAAAAACTGCTCCATGCTTCTTCTGTCACCTGGTTCTGCACTAACACTGAACACCTTTGAGTTAACTGTCATGTTCTGCCTAGTCAGGATTGCCACTAAGGTGACAATCATCACCCAAAGTTTAGCTTCAGACTACAGACTGCTCAGGACATTCAAATTGCTGAGTCCATATGAGACTAACATGAGCATTTTCCCATAACTTTGAACTCAAAAATACTTAATCCTAAAACTGGCAAATACAACCAAGCTGGACATGGTGGAAAGCTTAGCAAAAATTGTCTAATTTTTGTAAATAGTCTTACTATATATTTTCTTTTTATTTAGACAAAAAAGGGAATATAGAATAATATAGGAACAATTGGAAAAAGGGTAATTATTGAATGTACTCTTATAGATCTTTGCATATTGATACAAAATAAAGGTTATAATTGGTCTAGATCCTTTGTATATTGATACAAAATGAAGGTTATATTTTGGTTACAGCGTACTGTGAATCAACTCTTTTAAAGGTTCTGTACCTATGCAATTCTTAAAAATGTACTGTGAAGTCCTCCTAGTCCTTTTGAAAGCTACTATCACAAACCTTTTAGAATAATTAAGAAATGCAAATTAACAGCCAATCAAACCTGTGGTTTTGTTAGGTACTTGTTTAGTTAATCACGCGTGTTTTCTAAGTTAACCGTCAGTACATAGTTAGAAACAAGCAATTCAGATATACTAAAAATAGACAGATGGTCTTCAGGAATTTGGCATTATTAATTTGAGAATTTTTTAACAATGAGACATGTCAGCTCCTGGCAGCAGCCCCACTCAACCTTCAAAGATGATGATGAGCATCAAAAAAATTCTCCTTTTGGAGATGATTTCATATGTGGCAAAATAGCTACTGGGCAAAGAATGCAAACAGAATGCTGGACAAACTGGATGCAGGAAAGTCGACTGGTGAGTTTTGCAAGGACAAGGTAGGCAAGTCCTTCATAATATCTGCTTCACAGAAAAGTCTGTCAGATCTTCTGAGCCAGAAGAGTGAAGATTATGCTCCAACTATAATGCATAGAGAAATCTTGGGTGACTGTTAGGTGACTGTCCAGGCAGCCAGAAGTCTCTGCCATTTCTATAGTTTTAGAAGTTGCAACCACTGTACTTCCTGTTTATTCACATAATACTTATCATTCTCAGGTCTCTGACAGGCTTGAAGACTAAATCATTATGGTCTTACAATGAAGCTTAAGTTCTTCAGGATTTAAGAAGATGTTTTAGGTCTAAAAAGATGGGTTTTGATTGGTAATGCAATTTTTGATACAAAGTGATTTAGGTACAGATTTTTGGATTAACCAAGATAGGACAGACAGTAGAATACTTTCTCCAAGGCTACTAACTGCATATGGACTAGACACTGTGAATGTAATTTTTACATGATAGTATATAGTTTGTTGATGTTAGAGAAAAAGTCTTTTATATAGGCAAAAAGGGGAAAATGTTGCAGGATATTTGATCCCATTGTGAACTGCACAATTGTGAACTGAAAAACCCTGTTTTTGGAAAGTGTGACTGTTACCTAGGAAGGAGGAGTCAAACTTTCATTTGACACCATTCCTCTCTAAACTAGCCATCTATTTCCCAATTTTCCCTTTCTGCAGTCTATCTTATTTAATAAACAGAATGTATCCCTATCTCCACTGTCTTGCTTTAAATTTACTCTCCAAACCCTATAATCTGACTTTTTCTGCCAAAAGTTCAAATGGCCACATCGCATGCCAGCTATCTCCTTTCCTATCACAATCCTCATTTTCATTAAATTTTGCCATTTTAAAAACTCTGCAAACCACAGATTTCCAGAATCAAGTACAGAGTTCCACAAGAGGCCATGGCTGGATCAGATACCCAGTGAGTGATCTGAATGTCATGGAGCTTAACCTGAAATCCAAGTTTTTAAAAGATCACCCAATGATTCTTTCATGTAAGCATGCTGAAGAACCATTGATCTAAACAATCCAATAATCCACTAATAGTAAAATGCATTATTTATGTTAAGTATTATAATAAAAATAAACAGTTAAAACAAACTGCCTAAAAGGAACTGGAGTCTAGTAAAAGAGCCCTACCTAACGCTGAGACAGAGGAGCCAAGTTCTCTTTAACTAATTATAACTGGAAAATTCATGACATAGAAAGAAGCATGCATCTATCAACTTTTGCCTTGTCAGAAGAAAATAAAATTAGAGCACCTTCTTATTAATATGAACCACAAATAGTCACTCTTGCAGTTTTTTACTCTGAATTCATGTAACCAGAGTAGTGCCAAGAACTTGAAAGATAATCTGGTTGAAAGTTGGCTCTTGTTTTAAAATGTCCCCTAGTGCTGGGGAAACAACAACTAACCTCTCAGAGAGAACCTAACTTCACTCCAGCGATGAAGCAATCCTAAAAGGCCAAATATGAGAAATCCAAACATTCATACGATGCTGTTTCATGGGTATATTACATATTAATTCACATACTCTTCATAGAGGAGGAGCTAACCCTAACCCCATGCTGCATGTGAAGAAAACAAAGTTCAGGAGTGTTTACTGAGTTACACAACTCTAAAATGTGAAAAGAGAGCAAAATTGGGCAGATGAGGCCAGAGCCATGTCCCTAGCTTCTGCACTACGGACCTAAACCTATGATGTCAACATTACTAGGGTAGGCAAGTATAAAGAGTTAAAGATAAATTTAAAAAGTTACAAGAAATTACAAAAGCTGCCTAAGCTGACATGACATCACTAGAGGAAATATAGTTTTTTCACAAATAACCAGGGACAGAAAACAACAAAACATCATTTAGAAGCTTGAGAAAACAGTATCACATCAGAATTAAACAGTGAAAATGCAGAGAAAAAAATACATTTCCAATAAGTGAGATACGAGAAAAGATATCACCAATAGATAAACACCAAAGCAAAATATAGAAGTAAATCTCTAGTATAAAAAAAGACACTAAATAAAACTCAGATCCAAACAAGTAAAAACTACTGAAGTAATAACATAAAACATAAACATAAAAGATTATGTTCTTAATTTAAACACAGCTAAGAATATTGTATAGCAGTGCTGTATGTGATTATTCCTGTATGCATATGTAAAATATGTCACAATATAAGAAGCACAGTAAGTGGCAAATGAAGCTGCAAAGATCTTAACCTTATATTACAGAATTGTTTGCTCATTTCACAGACTCCTGTATCAGATGCTGGCTTCAAACATGTTATATAGCAAAGATGATTGGGAACAACTGATCCCAAATGTTGAGAATATAGGTGTGCACCTTTACACTCAGTTTTATTGACATTATTTGAAGAAAATTGTGATAAGAAAATATATTATAATCCCTAAGGCAGCTAGAGAAAAATACCACTAAAACTGAAAATAATTTAAATGGAATCTAAAAAATACTAATTTTTAAACTAAGAAAACATATTATAAACCCTATGGAAGTGACATAATAATACCAGGAGATAAAACTAAAGAAAATATAAATGAATATAGAAAATTATTTCATTTATCCAAAAGAATACAATAAAATAAAATTACTTTGAAAAATATATGTGACAAATGGAAAAAGTCAAAATAGAAGACTGAAACTCAATCATAGCAGCAATTATACCATATATAAATTCAGCATCCAAGTAAAAGGCAAAAATTAGTAAACTAAATAAAAAAAACACAACTAAATGTTTGTTGACCTACTTTAAATATAATGAAATTAGAACAGGCTAATATGAGAGGCCTGTGCTGCCGCCAAAGGCCATGTCTGGGTCTCTGGCGCTCCGGCAGCAGGGGTCTCTGTTGATGTTTATAGCTCATGTCACTACCTTTGCCTTGTGGACGTCCATGGTCAGGGCTGCCACCTGAGGCACGGTCTGAAGGCTGAGCTGGCCTCTCTCCGGCCACTGCACAGCTGCACCAGTGGTGCTGTGAGCAGAAGCTGGCCCCACGCCTTGCCTGGGAAGCATGGGAGAGCTAGCCCTAGTGACGTCGATGCGCGGGAGCTGGCAGCCAACCAGGCCCAGGAGCTGGCCCACCCTAACATCCACCCCAACTGTGCGCTGCTGGAGCATGTAAAAGGACCGGTCCTGGAGACCTAAAGCTGTAGGATCTCCATGACTCAGGGAAACACAGGATCTCCTAGAACAGTCTTGATGAGGGTCAGTATAGATAGTGTAGCAGAAGCCAGAGGCCTTGAACTATGGCTCATTGCAAGAAACATCTGCAAGTAAAGCTATCTGGGAAAAAAAGTATACTGTGTGATATACCATGACATACTGAAGCTTCGCTGGAGAGAAAGTTTTTTGTTTTTTAATTTTAATTTTTTTCTTTTCTTTTGGGAGGGACTTACAAGGGTGGAGGGCAGATAAAGAAGAACTGAGAAATGAGTGGGATTGAGATACGTAATATGAAATTCACAAAGAATCAATAAAATATGATATGGATATATATATATATATATAATGAAACTGATGTTTAATGGTCTGAGGGTATGGCTCAATGAGCTTGCTTAACATGTACAAGACCCTGGGTTTGGTCCAAGACTGAAAGGTGAAGTTAAAAGAAAGGATTTTTAATTTTCAGTTACATGAGAACCAAGTATTAGCTGGAAAAATGAAACACCTGACAAAAGCAGCTTAATAGAAGATGCTTTATTCTGGAGGACATTCCTAGGGTACAGTCCACTATAATGGGAAGTCATGGCTGCAGGAGCTATAAGCAGCTAGTGGCATAGAAACCACAGTCAGAAAGCAGAAAAAAATGAATGTCAATGTTAAGTTCACCTTCCCCTTCTCTTTCAAACAGGAGCCCCAGAACATGCTATGATGCTACCCACATTTAGTGTGGGTCTCCCCGCCTCCATTAGCATGATCTCTGGAAACCTGGCTCCTCTGGGAGGCGAGATCCTGCCTTGGCAGTTGCTATTAACCAGCACGGCATAGAGAAGAGTCTCAGGTGGCTACGTCAGACGAATCAGGCTGACCTCACAATGACAAGTTTCTCAGAGACATGGAGGAACAATCCATAACAGTAAGTGAGTGAATTCACAAGGAAGACGTAACAACTCTAAATATGTACATCTGACAAGAGAGCTTTCAAATATGTGAAGCAAACTCTAAACCTCCTGTTAGTTACAAAATTATAGAATGACAAGGCAAAGAGAACCAATCAAGACAGTAAGAGATTTGAACAGCACTGTCAATAAACCTAATCTAAATTAGAAAATATATAGCATTAGCCTGTATTTTTAGTACAGTAACTATGAAGCACACTCAAACTATCCAAAACACACAGAATACTGACAAAAATGGAACATACAAAGACCCACAAAAGTCTCCCAAACGTTAAAGGATACCTGATAAAAACACACTTGCCCAACAAATTTCAACAGAAACAAAAATGATTAAGTTCCTAAGAAAACCCAACAATGTTTAGATAATGATCATACTACATATATCCATAAATAATAGGAGGAAAAGAAATCATAAATTAATTTGAACTTAATAACAATGAAAACCTAAAGAAAATCAGAATTTGTGGGATTCTAAGCAAATCCTATTGATAAAAGTACATCCTTAATTACTTATATTTTTAAAAGAAATCTTGCAGGGAGCCGGAGAGACGGCTCCATGACTAAGAGTGCTTACAGCTTTTGCAGAGGACCTAGGTTGGGTTTCCTGGACTCACATGGTGGCTCAGAAAAGCTGTAACTCCAGTTACAGGGGATCTGATACCCTCCCCTGGCTTCTGTGGACTCCTGTACATACATACTGCATATAAATTCATACAGGGCCACATCTACACACAAAAACTAATAAATAAACTAATATCAACTTTAAAAAAATAAATTATTGAAATTCAGTCATCCTTGGAGAGAACAAGAGCTCTACAAAGACCAAACTGAGCAGGGCACAGGGGTCTTGTATGAGACAGTTTCTCCAACCAAAGACCATGTATGGCTATGGCCTAGAACCCCCGCTCAGATGGGGCCCATGGAAGCTCGGTGTCCAACTGAAGACCCTAGTAAGGGGAACAGGGACTGTTTCAGTCATGAACTCGATGGCTGGCTCTTTGACCCTCCCCCATACACGCCAGGGAGTAACAGCCTGGCTAGATCCCAGGGGAGAACATTGCAGCCAGCCCTGAGGAGACAAGATGAACTGGGGTCGGATGGAAGGAGAGGAGATCCTCCCCAGTCGGTGGACTTGGAAGGGGCGGGGAGGAGATGAGGGAGGGATGGGGAGAGTGGGAGGGAATGAGGGAGGGGGCTACGCCTGGGATGCAAAGTACCTAACCTGTGATTGATATAAAAATAAATAAATAACATTAAAAAAAAAACTCAGTCATCTAAGTATTTACTAAAGATGCTAGAAAAAGAACAGCAAACTAAGCCACAATATTCAAAAGCAGAAAAATGATAAAAACCCCGAAAGCAATAAAATAGTAAAGAGATGATGAGTACAGATATTTTAAAAGCCAAAAGTTGGTTCTTTGAAGCACAGAATATAAAAAATAGAAAATAAAAGAGAATAAAAGAGAAAATTTGACAAATAACTAATATTAGGAATAAAGAAGACATTGTCACATGCTGTTGCCTACTTTAAAATGTAATAAAAGAATATGATGATTAAATTTCACATATCGTACAATTTGTTTCTTTTCTCCAAATTCTTTAAAGATTTCTCAACTGGGCTTTTGCCAAATGTTGAGGATGAATAAGCTGCTGATGGGAGAGTTCAGATGGTGACTAACTTTGGAGATCCCATTTGTACAATGCAGGCAATTAACGCAGTTATTCTATATTTTCTGACAGCGTTCAGCAACAGAGAAAAGAAAGGCTGGGATCGGACAAATAGAGGTCACAGGCACAGAGGAGTTTGTGAGGAGAGGCATATGGGTCACATAACTATAACAACCAACAGGACCTGGTGGAAAGAGGAGGACTCAGTCCACTCTCAGTCAGTAAGCCTTCTGTCTATCAAGTATAGTCCTTTGTCAGATATGCTGACTGCAAACTGTACAATTCTTACATCATCAAATACATGAACCACAACCCTGCCAGAGTAGAATAAGATTTAATGCAACTTTCGTACCTGTCTCAACAGTTTCTCAATGGCTGACATTACCATAAGGCCTCGCCAAACAACTGGTGCAGTCTCTTCAACCAAAAAGCCCATAGACATACTGCAACAGAAATCCAAAAGTATAATTCATAAGTGCAGGATGATAGCGTTTTCCTAAAAATACAACATTTTTAAAATACACTCACCAAGCAATGCCATAATTCAAAAGAGGCCTCATTAGGTTGTCTGAAATAAGAGGGAAAACAAACTCTTTTAGAAGAGTACAGCACTGCAGATAAGCACACTTTCTTTACTTTACATACGCATGGTTTGTAGAACGGTTAAACTGGACTGATTAACATATCCATTACCTCTTATGTTTATCATTTCTTTGTGGTACGAACACTTAAATCTACTTATGACAGTTTTAAAGTACCTAATAATGGTGTACAACAGATCACGGAAACTATCCCCTTGCCTAAATGGTACCACGCATGCACCGATTAAGAAACCATGTACCGTTAGGTTAAATCCTCCCTTTTCGTATTCTGCTTGGTGATGATTAGCTCACTGGCACCTGACTGGTTAGGATCACCTAGGAGACTCTGGCTATGTCTAGGAGGGTGTTTCCGTGGAAGCTGAGGAATGATGGAAGACCCACCAAGTATGTGGGCGGTGCGAACCCTGTGCAAAGCTTCTAGATTAGATACTAGGTAGAGAACTGCCCTCTGACCTCACCTGCTGCTTGTGGAATGGATGCACTGTCCTCAGCCACGCCACACTCAGGTTGCCACCCCTTCCTCACCAGTGAGCTACACCTCCTACACTGCAGGCCAAATAAACCTTTGCTCCTGTAAACTGCTGTTTGTCAGGCATTCAGTGAGCTACACCTCCTACACTATAGGCCAAATAAACCTTTGCTCCTGTAAACTGTTTGTCAGACATTCTGTCACGGGAATAAGAAAATAACTATGTTAACAGCATTAGGAGTTCATCTCTCTCCCACACCAAACCTCGTTGACAGGTCTGGTCGTACCACACACATTACAGCAAGGCTTAGCCTGGTGAGTCCACCTGATCCTTGCATTCACACGCCCTCCCCCCTGCCTGGTTCGAACCCAGGTCCAGCATCCTGGTGCCTCAACCTAGTTTACCCTTAACTATATACCCTTGACCCATCTCCTCTATTCAGAAAAGGTCACCCTCTTTGACCTAGTGTGCAGCTTCAGGAGGGACAAGATATGACAAAGAATGATTTAGGTACAAATCTTTAGACTCATTTAGACAGAATAGACAGTATTTTCTTCAAAGCTGCCAAATACAAATGAGCTAATATTTTACTTTTACATGTGGCCTCCCTGATTGTAAAAGAATGGGTGTTTATGATATGAAAAAAAAAGAAAATAGAGGAAGACACAATGACACCATGCTTCTAGATAATATTTGAGTTTGTTTCTCTTAGCATACAAATAATTTTTCACTGATGATTTCAGTTTTGTATATCCTCTTTGGAAACTATCAGGATGAGACAGACTTGGAGAAAGAAGAGACTGAGGAAACAGATGCTAAATTAAGGGCCATAGAACAGAGGTTGGGGGAATCTTTGAATAGAAATAGAGAGTGTTCAGAGCAATATAATCTGGTACTTAAAATAACACCAACAGAAGTGGTTCCAGATGAGAAAAGTCCACAGGGACTTGGAGATAATTTCAAACTGGCAGTCCATTCAGATGCTGGAGAGAAAGTCTTCAGCTATGGACCAACTTGGTCAGACTGGATATTATATGTGTATTGTCAAGGTTCAATTACTGGATAAGGGTCTATATGCTAAAGTAGAAATGCAGATCCAGTTTAATGTTGTCTAGGAACAAGGTCATACAGTGGCTGATGTTCTCCACTTTACAGAATTTGGAGAAGTGAAATACATGCACCATGCCATAGATTCATATTCTGAATTCCAGTGTGCTTTTGCCTTAAATTTTGGAGAGCATGATACTAAGGTTAGACATTTGTTAGAGATGGTGAATATTTTGGAGAGCCCTTGGAAATTGGGTCTGATGGTACTTCAGCATGTATAACCATTAGAATTCAAAAATATTTTACACATGACATGAAACTTGTTACAGATATAACTTATAATCCTACAGACCAAACAATTATGAAAATATCTAACAGTAATGTTTAAAAGATGGTCATAAAACAGAAGGGAAAAATATCTCCCCCAAATTGATTAAATAATAATTTATCAATTTTAAAATGTTTAAATGAAATAAGTAGTACATCTGCTAAGACATAGTGGAATGTAGAAAGGACTGCTAAATTAGAGCAGCATATAAAGGTCCTAATTCCTAAATGGAGAACAGGGAATGTGTTAACCCTAGGGATGAGGTTTTGCGTATGTTCATACAGGAGAAGAGAAATTATGGGTTCCATCAAAACTAGTAAAAATCAGATTTGACAGAGAAAGACCACTAGAAGATCTTCGGAACACATAAGAAGAGAGAAATCAAGAAGACTAAACAGAACAGGTAACATAAATTGCTGATCCCTTCACATGGGAACAACTCTGAAACTGACTGAGACATAAAAAAAAAAAAAAGTCTTCAGCCAGAACTTCAATATTATATGGCCAACAAATCCTTGGCTACAATATCCTCAAAATTAACTACGCCATTTTTAATGGTATAGATAAAATTGGTTTACACTTTAGTTTCATCCTGTACATCTCATACATTTATAATTTTAGGATTGTATAATTGAGAAATTATATGTTTGCAGAACAAAAGGACTAGACACCAGAGATGCTGGATCAAACCTGACAAAATTCATCCTGCCAGAATGCTGAGACCTTGGCACATCTGTTCCAGCACCTTGCATATTCCAGCATTCTGCTTGTTCCTGCCTCAACTGCTTCAATTCCTGTTTCTCACCAAAGCCTCCTCCCAAGAGAGCTTTGAAGAAAGCTACTAATCTCAATTGGTCCAACATTTTAGACTGTTCCAAACAGGGCTTCTATTAAGCCTGAAATTTGTCTACATTCAAAGAGTGGACCACAAATGTTAATGCTTGCTTAATTAACCATTTTTCCCCAATTTCCTTTGGGCCCCCAAAAGGATTTCTGTGTGTCCAAAAACTCAGCTAGAAAAAAATCATGAGAATGACATCCAATTTACTTTAAAGGGGTTGAGTAGGTTTTTGGTTGTTTTCTGGGGCTATGAATGTTTATTGTCATTGGGAGATGGTTATAAGCTGTTAATGATCTTATTCAGAGAGAAAATAAGGTTAGAATATTAGGTAATGCAAGTTAATTGTTAGTTAATTAACTAATAGTCATGTCGGACACTAGTCTAATTTATCACAGGAGTATACATCCTAGGTTTAACAGATAGATATGATTCTATAGACGGATTATATAAGGATAGGTAATTCTTTAAAAACTTCAGAGACCTACATAATATGACATTTAAAATGTTTTTATTATTTTAAAGATTCTTTGACAATGAGTCAGGTAATCTCCTGGACACACCCCAAATACCTCAAACAAGATGAGCATCAAATAGCCTCCATATGGAGATGGCTTCAGATGTGACAAAAGTGTCACTCAGGCAAAAAGAAAATGCCCTCGTTTCACAACAGACGGAATTCTGCCAAAAATGGGCAATCTTAAATGCAGGACAGGTCGACTGCCAAACTCTGCCAGACAGGGTAAGTCCTAAATAGTTCCTGTTTCACATATATGTCTGTCCAATATACTGAGCCAGAAGGCTGAAGATGATGCACCAATGTTATGACAGTTTGGGGTAATTGTTCAGGCAGCAAACTGTCTTTGTCAATGTTTTATTTTTTGGAAGCTGCTAGCATGCACTTCCTATTTACTCAAGTAACTAATTTTATTCTTTTTCAAGTCTCTGATGGAGTTGAAGACCAAATAGTTATAGTTCTACAATTAAGCTTCAGTTGTTTAGAATTTAAGAAAATGTTTTCATATAGGTAATACCAACAAGGATAAAAGTTAATGTAGGTATAGAACTCTAAACTTGTCAAGATAGGATAATGAGATACTTGCTCCTAAGTTGCCAAATACACATGGACTGGACATTGCACATGTAAATTTTACCTAATAGTTTTCATAACTTTTATAATTATTATTGTACTAAAAGAAAAGGAGCCTTTTATTGGACTTAAAGGGGGAAATGTTGGTATAATGTTCTTGTGGAATGTATACAATTTACCCTTGTTCATTCAAATGCTGATTTCCCTACCCCACTATCTGGTTTCAATCTGGAGAGTGCATGTTTATTCTAAGCATCACCTGTCTCAAGTTTGTGTAAACATGCCACCATTTGTTTTCTGTACTGCCAATAAAACCAGCCAATGCAGAGCAATGGAGAGAATAAGATGGAACATCTTGGTCTAGAAGGGAGGAGAAGGAAGCTAGTGGGAGGAGTCTGAGTAGAGAGATTGGCAGGAGAGGACTTGGAACCACCAGGAGAGAACTACACCTAAGATATGACTAAAAGCAAGTATAATATGGAAAATGTGAATGGGAGGAAACTATACGGACTTGCCCAGCATTGTGCTCTAGGTTAATTAAATAAATCCTAGTCTCTGTGTAGTGATTTGGGTATACAGCTGGTTTAGGAATAACCACTGCTTAACTAAAAGATTGAAAAATAAATATTAATATTCAACAACAAGAGACAACTGGAATTGGGGGAGTGGAAACTTAGTGCAGTGGAAACTTCCTGGAATCTATTAGGGTGACCCTAGTGGGGACTCCTAGCAATGGAGGATATAGAGTCTGAACTGGCCATCATTTGTAGCCAGGCAAGGCTTCTAGTGATGGAGATGGATTTCATTACATTGACTTGTAAGCCAAGTGAGATCCCTAAACAACCTAGGTTGGTGCAAGAACAAAAGATCACTCTCTGAAAACTGACAGTGGGGACCTAATGCCACACAGCATATTGAATATAGAGAGCTCAAGCTGGTACAGGCTTGGAGCCTTCACCCCTATGCTCTATTCTCTTTAGTGCAGGAAGGTACTCTACAAGCTACAGAAAAAGAAGGCTGGACACCAATCCAGCCACAGAACCCTTCACCTACAACCTGTCCTGTGTGCAAGATGTGCTCAGGCAATGGTGGTGCAGATCTTGTGGGAGCGGCCAACTAACATGCGGTTTAACTTGAGTCCCATGCCGTGCCCATGCCTGACACTGTCTGAATGGACAGAAACTAGAGATTGAATATCCCAGAGACCTAGGGCAAAACCAAACACAATTAACAACAACAACAACAACAAAAATCAGTGAAATGATCCTAATGATGTCCTCCTATATTCACAGATCAGTACCTTGTCCAGTCCTCATCACAGAGGCTTCCTCTGGCAGCATATCAGAGCAGGTACAGAGATCCTCCCCCAGACACAATCCAGAGAGAATCTAAATTGGAGGACTTCATCAGGTCCCTCCCCTAGATGATGGGGGAACCCCCACAGAAGAATGGGAAGAAAGATTGTAGTAATTAAAGGAAATGGAGGACACCAGAAGAACATGGCCAATCAAATCAACGAAGCAGGACTCACATAGGCTCACAGAGACTGACACAGCAAGCATAAGGCTAGAAAGAGTCTGTACCAGGTCCTCTGTGTATATGTTATAGCTGTTAGCTTGGTGTTTTTGTGGGACTCTTAACAGTGGGCAGCTGTATCTCAGACTCTTTTGCTCTTAAAACTCTTTCCCTCCCATTAGGTTGCCTTGTCCAGTTTCAGTATGAGAGCTTTTACACTGTTCTATTGTATCTTGTTTTGTCCTGTTTGGCTGTTGTCTTTTAGAGGCCTGGTCTTTTCTGAAGAGGAAACAGACAGGGAGTAGATCTAGAGGAGAGAGGAGGTGTGAGGAGAGCTACGAGAAGGGAGTGGAAACTGTGGTTGGGGTGTATGACAAAAGAATCTATTTTCAATTTTAAAAAGTAACCATCATAACAAATATACAGACAGATGGACAGATGGACAGATAGACAGATAGGTAGATAGATGGATAGATGGATGGATAGATAGATAGATAGATAGATAGATAGATAGATAGATAGATAGATAGATAGATAGATAGATAGATATAGATAAATTCTTATATCCAATGGAGATAGATAGATAGATAGATAGATAGATAGATAGATAGATAGATAGATAGATAGATAGATAGATAGATAGATAGATAGATAGATAGATAAATTCTTACATCCAATGGACAAACCACTATCCATAGGATATTTCTACCCAAATACCAAAGAATGTACATTCTTCTCAGTATACAACTGAAACTTTTTTTAAATAGACCACATTCTGGGACACAAAACTAGCTTAACAAATTCAGGAAAAGTAAAATTATCCCATATATCATAGCTGGCCATTATGTTATAAAATTTTAAATTGAAGGCAAACAAATCTCCACAAAGTTCAAAACCTCATAGAGATAAAACAACACATTACTAAATACTACTAAATGAATAGGTAAGAAAAAAAAAACTTCCTGAAATTAAATGAAAATGAAAACACAGAACACATGCAGGTACACACACACACACGATTATCTTAGTTACTTTTCTATCGTGTGAAGAGACATAATGATCATAGAAACTTACAGAAGAAAAGAGTGTATTGGGCTTATAGTTTCAAAGAGCGAGCCCCTGAGCACCATGGCAGGAAGAGCGGCAGCAGGAAGCCAGGCGTCGCACTGGGGGCAGCTGACATCTTACATGCTTATGTGCAAGTAGGAGACAGAAGGAACTAATTGGGACTAAGACGGGCTTTAGAAATTCCAGAGCCTACGCCCAATGACACACTTCCTCCAACACGGCCACACTGCCTAATCCTTTCTAAACAGTTCCACCAACTGGGGTTAGCATATTCAGATATGTGAGCCCGAGAGGACCATTTTCATTTAGACCACCATAATGATGGAACTCAAGAATTTGAGAAGACAGAAATAACTGAAACCCAAGTGCATTATACTCTTAAGCCTGCAGGTTCTAGGAAAAGTAGTTCCATCATTCCTACCCTATACCCCACCCCACCTTAAAAATCATCCGTCCACGAGCTACTCAAAACTGGATCGGTGACTGCTGGTAAGAGCTGAAACTCTGAACTGCTAAAAGAAAAGAAATATAGGAAACATTTCAAAATAGAAGCATAGGCAAACATTTTTTGAAAAGGACTCCAATAGCTCAGGAAATAATCCTAAGAACTGACAGATGGGATTGCATGAAATTAAAAAGCGTCTGCATAGCCAAGGAAACAATCACCACAGTGAAGATGCAGTCTACATGATTTAAAAAAAAAACTTTGCCAACTGCATAGCTGATGGGAGTTA
>CM053765.1:58055311-58130722 GCA_028658305.1 Pachyuromys duprasi
GAAAGAAAGAAAAGAAAAACCCATAGTACAATGACCAATATGTATCAAGATGCTTTAATCAAAACCATCACTTTGCATGCTGACCTAAAGATTTTAAGATAGTAATGCTCTTAAACAAAAACCTTAACTTTTGATTAGGCAGAAACTGCTGGCTCTGTAGAGTATAAATGGCAGAGCATACAAACCATGTTGGTATCTCACATTCTTGTCTGTGAACTTTGTGAATGAAAAAGTCCTTTCTAGAGTTACTAGTGGCAAAAACTGTAGTTGACATTTTTGTTTACTGAGTTTCTCTTATCCCTAATCCTTATGCTCATAAGGTAACATTTCTGGCCTTTTAAACAAATTTATATGACATACGAAACTACAGCTTAATGGGCTGCACTAGCAGGAGATGAAAGGCAGCGGTGCTGAGGGTGATTTCAACTGTGCTGGCCTCGAGAGGCTTCAAGGGAACAGGATTTTAGTATGTGGCCTACAGACTGTTCTTGTGGTATTTTAGCCAAGAATGTGGCTGCTTTTTGCTCTTATCTGAAAAGTCTGCCTGAGGCTAAAGTGAAGAGTTTGGGATTGATGACATTAGCCAAGGAAATTTAAAAACAGCCTAGTATTAACTCTGTTGTATGGTTATTAGTGTTTACTCTTATGCACATCTATAATAAAAAGGAGCAAGCTAAGCAAGGAAAAATACAAAATGTGCAGTTCAAGAAGAAAAGAGGCACCAGGAACTAGAATGGAGCTAAATTCTAGGAGATATATTCAAGGATATAAACATATTAAAGAAAATCTTGATATTAAATGAAACATGGGAGTAGTGATCTCAAAGCAAGTCCCCACCCAGATAAGATTCCAACTTGTGAAAAGGAATTAAAGAAAACAGGTTAGGTCCAAGTATAGTGGTGCACTCCTTTAATCCCGGCACTCTGGAGGCAGAGACAAGCAGATCTCGAAGTTCTAGGCCAACCAGATCTACATACTGAGCTTCAGAATAGCCAAGCTTAGGCAGTAAAGGAAACCATCAAGAACAGAACGCTGGTATAGATGCGACTGAGCGAGGGGACTATGTTCCAGCCCCAGGAAGAAGACGAACATGGCAGCTTCAGGCACATGGTTCTGCCTTTACAGGTGAAGGTGGAAAAAAGGGATTATGGAGTCTCCCTCTGTAACTAAAAAAAAAAAAAAAAAAAAAAAAAAAGCCACTGAGGTCAAGTGTGTATCAGGGTGTCCCTGCATGGAAACCTATAGAGGTCATAGTGAGAAGCTGTGAAGGTGAAGTCTGGACTGCCCTGGCAAACACAGAATGTTGGAGCTGCCAGAGCCATGGGCTACCTGCCAAGGAAAGCTGCTAACAGGGAGTGGAACAGCCCAGCGAAAGAAGTGCTACAGTCAACGAGCTGAAAAAATCGGAGCTCTAAAGAGCATTTTAGACATGGAGATGCAGAGTCTGGAGTCTGCCCAGCTGGTTTTCAGCCTTGCTTTGGTCCAGTGTCTCCTCACTCTGCTCCCTTTCCTCACTTTGGGAATGGTAATGTATATCCTGTGCCATTATATGTTTGGAAGTTATCTGCTTTTTGATTTTGGTTTCACAGGGGTCACAGTTAAGAGATTACCATGAGTCTCAGAAGAGTCTTTGGACTTTTAAATAAGTGTGAGACTGTGATAGACTGCAGGGACTTCTGAAGTTGAACTAAATGCACTTTGCATCATATTATGGCTATAAGCCTATGGGGGCCAGGGAGTGGAATGTGGTGCTTTGAATAAAAATGACCCCTATAGACTCCTGTGTTTGAATGCTTGGCCCAGCGGGAGTGGCACTATTAGGTGGGGCCTTACTGGAGTAGATCTGCCCTTGTTTAGGGGTGGGAGGGCTTTGAGGTCTCAGTTGCTTGAGCGATGCCCAATGTGATATTCACTTCCTTCTGTCTGCTAATACAGATGTAGAACTTTCAGCATCTCCAGCACCATGCCATGTTGCCATGCTTCCTGGCATGACGATAATGGACTAAACCTCTGAAACTGCAAGCTAGCCCCAATTAAATGTTTTCCTTTATGAAAGCTGTCATGGTCATGATGTCTCTTCTCAGCAAACAGAAACAACAACTAAGACAACATTCTTAAACCTAGCACTTGGAAGCATATGCAGGCCAGGTCTCTGGCCAGACTGAGGCCAGACTGTTTTACAGACTGAGTTCCAAGACAGCCAGGACTATAGAGAGAGACCCTACTTCCAAACTCACCCCCCAAAATTATTAGGTGGGCAAGCTTGTGCCAAAGTTCAAATACAGATATTAGGGAACAATTCTGTGGAGTTCCTTCTCTCCTTCCACCTTCATGTGAGTGTTATAAATTAAATTCAGCTTGCCAGGCTTGAGTGGAAAACACTGTGACATCTTGAGACCCTACATTGGTCTCTCTTCTAAAAGTCACATCTTAGGCAGTGTTCTATTGCTGTAAAGAGACACCATAACCACGACAACTCAAAAAAAAAAAAAAAAAAAAAACAGTTAACTGGGGCTTGCTTAGAGTTTCAGAGGATTAGTCTATTGTCATCATGGTGGGAGGCATAGTGACATGCGGGCAGACATGGTGCGGAGAAGGAGATGAGAGTTCTCCATCCAGATCCACAGGCAGCAGGAACAGAAAGACCCTTGGGCTTCTGAAACCCCAAGCCCACCCCTAGTGATCAACATTCTCCAACAAGGCCACACCTCCTAACTTCTCAAGAAGTACCACTCCTTGATGACTAAGCATTCAAATAGATGAGCCTACAGAGGCCAATCTTATTCAAACCACCACAATTCCTTTTCAGTAGAAACTGGGAGTCATGGATTTGAGGGACCCCTGAGCTGGAATCTGAAAGTCTCTAGGGCACAGGCACCAAGAGAAATGACAGAGTGGTGCAGGACACAGGACAGGAAAGATAGTCCAAACCAAGACTGCACTCTTCTGCTGACTGAAATATTGACATGTGTCCCTGGCAACATGGTCCTGACGTTATGACACCAGCACAAAGAGAAGATGGAGAACTTAAACAGAACATAACAGATACAGAACCAATTACATGGCATTAGCCTGAGCGTGGCCTCTACACATCTGATTACAACAATGATATAAATACAGCTGATTCTGAAAGAAAAGGAACAGACACAAAGCATAAAAATGAAAAATTATTTTAAAACTGCTGGGAATTACGATATGATGTTATTCTGTAATAAAAGTGACATACAGGGTATAGCTGCAGAACGCAAATAAACACGTTATAATAAAAAACTATCAAAGAGAACACATTCCTAATAAATACTAAGAGGCAATCCTAGGCACAAATGTTTAGTACAGACGCTATAAGCCTTATTACCACCTGGCTATACTGAAGGCTTGAGAGTTTGCATGGCCCATATGGCAGCACGTGTAGATAAAAAGTCAAAGGACACGAGAACTAAGCAGAGAGTCACCAGGATTGCTGACTCACAACAGAGAAATCTGCCCAGAGGAGTGATACAAGGAAGGCAGCAGGACTGTGACTTCAGCCCCAAAAATGGAAGCAGCACAACTGATACCTGCCCGACAGAATCTCCTTCATGGTAGACAACAGGAAATCATCACAATATCCAAACAGCCATCTCCCTACAGAAAGGACATGTCAATTGGTTTTATTTCTAAAATTGTACTTTGGAGGCTCAATGGAGACTCACCGTATAAGAGAATGGTTTCCCGTTACTCACTGGCATATTTAGTAAATGCCTCCGTAAGCAGAAAGAACAGAGCAGAGACAGAGGGACAAAAACAGACACAGGATCTCCCCATGAAACACACAGTCTACATGGAGATAAACATTAACAAACCAGTCAATAAGGAAGAACATAGACCTGTTCTAGTCCTGGACACCTTTGAAATAAAACATAATTTTTCAAAGAACCCTAAAAGCCTGATAATTTTATGAACTTTCTAATAATTTTGGAAATATTATTGCTAAAAAAAGAAAAACCATCTTTGATCTAAATTAGTATCATTCGTCTAAAGAAAAAGCAACTTTATTTCCTTATTTTATTTGTCAAAAGAGCACAAGAATGCCTGTTTGGGTATACAAAGTGATATATTGATATACATGTATTCTGTGAGATTACTTAATCAACCTCTACTGCCTTACATGCTTATTTTTTGTGAGGCAAACATAAAATCTACTCAGTACTTGCAAGCAATAACTCATTACTAACTGCAGTCACTACACTACATAAAAGAACTCATCATCTATCCCTATGTTATTAAAACTCTGCACTTCTGAACACATGGCATCTCCCTCCGCTGTGGCCCATTCCCAAATTCCTGATAAGAACCATTGTACTTTCTGAGACTATGAGTTTCATTCTTGGTGATTTCATATGAGTGAGATAATCCATGATTCAGTATTTATCTTTCTGTGCCTGGCTTATTTCACTTAGCATAATATTTTCTAAGTTCATTGAGGTGGCTGAAAATGGAAGGCTACCCTACTGTGGCTGAGTAATATTCCATTGTGAACATAAAGTACATTTTCTGTATCAATTCATCTGCTAACTAAATGCTATAACCAATACTGCTTTCCATTATCTCTATACAATTTACATTTCTACAAACAGTATAACATAGGTTCCCTTTCTCCACATTCACACTATGACTCATGTTTTTTGTTTGTGCGTTGTTTTTTTCAGCTAGAATCTCATGTGGCCCAGGATAGCCCAGAACTTTGGCTCGCCTGCCTCATCATCTTTAGTATTTGCCTACCAGAGTGTACTACTACCTATCATTGTGGAAAATCACCACTCTACTAGGTGTGAAGTGATACTACATTGTAACTTTAATTTGCGTTTCTCCAGTTGTTGTGTTGTTGTATGCTTTTTAATATACTTGAGGGGCCATTTATTTGTATATCTTGTTTGCAAAATGTATATTCAAATCTTTTGCCCACTTTCCAGTCAAATTACTTGTTTCCTTGCTATTGAATTCCTTACATGTTTTCAGTGTTAAACCTTTGTCATACACATGGTTTGCAAACACATTCTCCCAACCATCAGTTAAGAGGGGAAAAGTCTAAGATAGTATCTTCTTCAAAAGTACTATTCATGCTTTAAAAACCTAAGTTAAAATGTAAGAGATAGTTTGACTTTTAAACAAACATTCAAATATCTGGAACAATGTCAGTATTTCAAAAGTTTTAAAACTTGAGTGTTTACTAATACTTGGGTCCCTCTGATGTAGCCAATACACATTAAATTTGGAAGTATTTTTCAACAAAAACCATTCTGAAAAGATGCTGTTACTTCGCATCTTTACATATAAACACAGTCACCAGAGCGCAGGAGGATGCGACTCGCGTCTCATCTCTCCCTCTGCATGTGGCTGGCGGTGCTGACAGCGCACAGCGTCATTCCTAAGTTTTTCATTTCAGTCTCCTACAAGCGAACACCTAACCTGTCAAAGCATAGCAGTAACTACTGTCCAAACTAAAAATATTATCTGCTCATCCGTGACAGGAATATATGTGTGTATGCATATATATGCATATATTTCAGAAGCTCTAACTGCATGTGTTCAGATTACCTCTTAGGCTTACTTCTTTAATGTTAATCTAGCAAAGTCTCTTATGCAAAACTGTTATCTGTGCATCCTAGTTCCACATCTGCTGCAGTGACAAAAACGCCCCGACGAGAAGCAACTTAGGGGGAAAGTTTACTTTAGCCCACAATCCCAGGTCACAATTCATCACAGAGGGGAAGTCGAAGCAGGGATGTGAAGCAGCCAGTCACATCACAGCCGGCATCAAGAACAGGGAAGAACAAGAGCTTGTGTGCTCTCTGCGCTTAGCCCCTCTGCACTGTCTACAGCCCAGAGTCCAAACACAGGCATGGCATTGCCCACAGGGGTAGGTCTTCCTCCTCAATTAAAGCCACTAAGACCATCTCCCACAGACATGCCCACAGCGCCGACCTGACCCAGACAAGCTCTCACTGAGACCCTCTTCCCAGGTGATTCCAGATTGCGTCAGCCTCATTAAAACCAACCATTATACCACAGTTCCTTATATTTAATATCTAAAGTTGCATGTGTTCATGCTGTCTCATAAGCCTTTAGTTTGTCATGTGAATCTTTTTATTGGTATAGTTAATAAATAAGTATTTAAAAAATACTTGGATATTTTTATTCATATTCAATGAATTTATTACAAATTAAATTCCCCTAAACAATTATCTTCAATTATAAAACTAGTTAAATTAACTTGCTTAAAACTACATTTACAAACCACTAATTCTCTAAAGCTTCTTAACTGTGTCACATGGTTGCCTTGTAAATCTTAACAACCAAAGTTTATCTAAATATATAAACAACTCATGTAAAATTTAATAAAGCTAATAATGGACCATATCAAATTATCTAATGTCAGCTTATCTAAACTGTCCTAGCATAGCTGAAAGGCTTGACCAAATTATTTCATATTTTTCATATTAAAACCCTCTTAAGAATAATAAAATGGTTATGCAGAAGAGATTTAGGCTTCTGGTGACTTTGTGGAATAGAAATGTTGCATCAATACTGGTGGCTACCAGCCTCTCATGTGGAACACAAATTAGTTTCTTTTTACTACTGTGGTATTGGATTTTCTTTCATTTGCAACTAAATGTCATCTCAGTTAATATACAATCGATTTTAATTTAATTAAACATTTCAAATTAAAATTACCAAGATAGGGCTGAGGAATGAATACAGCTCAATGGTAAAGAGCTTGGCTGCCATGCAAGAGGCCCTAAGCTCAATGCACAGCACTTCACAGAGCATGGTGGCATTGCTTATGACTCTATCAGGAGGATCAAAGTCATTCTCACTTACAGAGCTAGTTTGAGGCTAGCCTGGACTGAGATCCTGTCTGAAAAACAAAAGCTAAGCTTTTCACATTCTCCAGTTTAGTTCTTTCAGAGGCTTCAAGCATCTTTAGTAAGAGACATGTGTAGTCTCACAATGGTTCTTAATAGACAAATGCTAAAAGTAATGTATGATTTGACTTTATCTCTAAAGGGGGGATCAGGATATATGTTAGAGGTCTGGATTATTAGTCAGATAATCAAGGCAGAGCTGTAGGACTCGGGTGTTTATTGCAAGATCATCCAGCCTGGAAGGTCCCGCTAATGGTGTTAATATTTTCAGATCCATGATTTTTCTTGCAACTCAACAGAACATACACCATTTCAATTTTTAAACACCCTGTCAACACAGCTTTCAATTGCCTGCTTTCCACTGATGACATTCTCTAAGGACCTGAAGGTGCTCAGTGGAGAAAAAACTTAAAGTCAAGATCACAGTATGCAAATATCTCAAAGGTTATCAAAGAAAATAGAATTAGAATAGAAAATTCTCATGGGGACAGAACCAGAAATGCATGAGAGAGTTACATAGAGGCCTGTATTCTGGTTAGAGCTTTCTAGATAGTGGGATGTGAGGTCTTCTCCACAACACTCACACTCAACTACCTTCTCCACTGGCTTTTCTCTTTCTTTTCTTATATTTCTCATTGGAAATCATTTTGCTGACAGTGAAGATGTAACAGAGAAATCAAGTTCTAGTTTATTGCTTTAACTTTTGGAAAGTGATAATCAGCAATTAGATGCTATAAATCATGGTTCCAAGAGCTGACCTGACAGGACTACATATTGATTACCTGACTTCCAAGGATGATTCCTGACTAACCATAAAAGATAGAAGATAATCTCTTTCTAAGGAAAATTAGATATCTAAGTAATGCTGAGAAATTTCTCCACATTTTTTAGTGTGGGTAAAACTAACTAAATAGCAAAACAGGAAGATAAATGTAATAATTAGACTTCCAGGACTACAAGGTTGCTCTTAATAAATATGCATAAATGAAACTGCAATGTATAGATTTAAGTATCCCATAGTGGATAACTGTTGGACATCTCCTTGCAAATAAGGAACTTGGATTTTTTTGGGAGGGGAGAGTTTTGAGGTGGTATAGAACAGAAATAACCAATGATGAAAGGAATGTGATAAACAGTTTGCATTTTCTTCCTTCTGTATTTACAGGACTTAGAGAAGCTTAAGCGTAAAGGAATAAAGTGGCCAGGTATTGCTGTCAACCCTATAAGAGTTCTGACTGTGGACAGATGAGACAGGAGGCAATGAGTTTAAGGCGAGCATCAGCTACACAGCAAGACCCTGTTTCAAAAACAAAAATCAAAACAAAAACCATGAGAAGGAGTGAAGTAGCAAGGGATGAGCTGAGGGTTTTCTGATTTCACTGTGGTGCTCATTATTAGTGCTGGGTGATTAAAATCACATTGACTATGCTCCTTCAGCACATGTCGGAGACTAAGGCTCATAGCTGGGCAATCTCATTTAAGTGTGATACTGTTAAAAGTGATACAGTCATGCAGATAACCAATAGTTTTGAGAAACATATCATATAAAAAAATGCTAAAGACCTGAAAATGCTCAGCCAAGAAAAACTTAAAGCCTTGTCACAGTGTACATATATCACAAAGGTTATCAAAGAAAACAGAATTAAAACAGTTCTCATGGGTACCAAACCAGAAAATAAATAAAAGTTACACAGAAGTCAGGCACTGTCCTTTGAAAACTAGCTCTCTCAAGGTTACTCAATTTATACTGCAAACGGCTACACAGCACAGCCATCCTCATCCACCAGCCCAACCCAGCTTCTGGAGAACTTCAGTGTTTGCTGCTTCCCCTGGCACTCTCAGACCAGGAAGAGTTTCCTTCCTTAAGCCTCAGGAGCCAGCCTCTGAGAGCCACCTCTTCACTGTGCAGGGCCCTGTGCACCTCTGCCTTCCTAGAACAGAAGACAAGTAAGAACTCATCTGGAATAGGCTTTGGCTTTAAGCAGGTGTTGTACCAGGTGTCCAGCAGGTGTCTTCTATCTTGCCCCCTAAACTTGATCCACTAGTGATAAGGCTGTTGAGTTCTTGCTGTTGAATTCTTACTGTTTCACCTGCTCACTGCAGTGGCACTTCTGTTTCCATCTCAACCTTCCCCTTGTCTTCAGAACTTCCCTGTTGAGTGTGCAGACACCCAGCTTCCTGCCCCTTTATCTTGTGACACGCTCCTCACTAAGCTGAATTATTTCTAGCTTTGGATATGAAGTGAGGAAGCTGGGACTCTTCCTTTCACTTCAACAACTAGAGGCTACCAGGGTCAAACTGCAATATATTGTGTCTCACATACAGTTCAAAGCACACTAAAATAATTATAACAATAACAACAAAATCATTTGCCACACTCCACCAAAATAAATATAATGAGAAAGTTTGAAATATTACTAAAACTACCAAAATAGAACACACACATGGGTGCTCACATGCTGTTGGAAAATAATACCAAGAGTGTCACTTAAGGCAAGAAATTGAGAGTTTCACAAACCTTTAAACACACACACACACTAAATGTGGGGCACAATAAAATAAGAGGTGTGTGTGTGTATGTGTGTGTCCACCATAAAGATGATGGAATCAGCAGAAGTAGTAGGTAGATCACACCTATAATCCCTGCACTTAGGAAGCTGAGGCATGAGCCTCAAGGTTCAAAAGGCTTTGGAGTCAGTCTGGCCACGGGAGTATGATTCAGAAGACAGAGAGACAGACAAAGAGAGGAAGGAAGAACATAAGGAAGGAAGGAAAGGATGGAAGGAAGGAAAGGAAGGAAGGAAGGAAGGAAGGAAGGAAGGAAGGAAGGAAGGAAGGAAGGAAGGAAGGAAGGAAGGAAGGAAGGAAGGAAAGAAGGGAAAGGAAAGAAAGAAGGAAGGGAAAGGAAAGAAAGAGAGAAAAGAAGGGAGATGGGAACGAAAAATACTATTCTTATTTCTGACTTTATGCTACAGAAAGAATTTACACAAAAAATATGTAGCAGTTAAAACTATGATCAGAACTTCACTTTTGACCATGAAAGAGTTAACAGGAGCCAGTGAGACAGCTCAGGTACTAAAAGGACTCGGGGATGTCTCGAGACCTAAGTTTGATTCCCAGGCCCCACAGAGTGCAAGGAAAGAACCAACTCATATAAGTTGTCCTCTACCTCCAGAATGCTGTAGCACATGTACACAAATAAATAGACAGACAGACAGATAGCGGATGGGTGGGTGGACAGATGGACAGACAGACAAACAGATAAAGTAGAAAAACATTAAAAATAGTTAACAGAATGGTATTTACTCCTGAAACCTTGTCCATACATACATGTACAACATAAAAGTACTTTAAAGCACTAGAAAACCAGATAAAAGTACATTGAACGCTGTGGTCAATAAGCAAGAAGACTACAAGCCCTGAAAAGAGCAAGTGAGACAGGACCTACAACATCCCAAGTTCTCTGCCCTGGCCATCCCAGGCCAAAGCAGAGGGCAATAAATCCTTAATACATTGAGAAAAAGAGAATCAAACTTAGGGGAAGCCAAGGCAGCTAGATACAGAGCATATATTACAAAAAGTAGGAGCTACCTAGAGAAAGAACCCCAGAACTGTAAAAGAAACCTGACAGTTCTTAACAAATAAGATGCGGAAAAGAGCACTAGAGAAAGAAAACTGTGTAGTTCCCAGATAGTGCACACAGGTGGAATGGCTGATTTCCCATCAGCCAGAGAAAAGGTCTCCCAATTACCAGAAAGAAGCAATTATCCCTCAACTCACAGATGCCATTAAATGCATCATCGTAACTGGGGACTGGGTCAGTCAGTCTAAGTCTGAAGTCCAAGGTCTTTCTCTCACAGGACCCTGTCATAGCAGTAAAAATCACAGGCCTAACAGAGGACATTGCAGCCATTCCTGAAAAGACCTGATAAGCTAAAGTTAGATGGAAAGGGAGGAGGTCCTCCCCTATCAGTGGACTTGGAAAGGGGCAGGGAGGAGATGAGGGAGGGCTTGGGGGGGGGGGGGGTAGGGAGGGAATGCGGGAAGGGGCTATGGCTGGGATACAAAGTACATAACCTGTGATTAATATAAAATAAAAATGTTTAAAAAAAATCACAGGCCTATTTCCTCACTCCTCTCAAAGTCTGCTTTGAGCATCTTTCGATACATGCCCAGGAGTAGTATAGCTGGGTCTTGAGGTAGCACTATTCCCAATTTTCTGAGAAAGCACCAGACTGATTTCCAAAGTGGTTGTACAAGGTTATATTCCCACCAGCAATGGAGGAGGGTTCCCCTTTCTCTACATCCTCTCCAGCATGTGTTGTCGCTTGAGTTTTTGATCTTAGCCATTCTGACTGGTGTGAGAAGGAATCTCAGAGTCGTTTTGATTTGCATTTCTATGATGACTAAGGATGTTGAGCATTTCCACCATTCAATATTCCTCTGTTGAGAATTCTCTGTTTAGCTCTGTACCCCATTTTTAAAATTGGATTATTTGTTTTGTTGGTGTTTAATTTCTTAATATTCTGGATATTAGCCCTCTGTCAGATGTAGGGTTGGTAAAGATCTTTTCCCAGTTCGGAGGCTGTCATTTTGTTCTGTTGACACTGCTCAGATGTAGCCCACAGGCAGCTCAGTCGCCAGGTGGGTCTCCTAGTAAGGGAAGCAGGGGCAGTCTCTGACATGAACTCGATTGCCTACTCTTTGATCACTTGCCCCTGGCGGGATAACCTAGGCAGCCCACAGAGGAAGAGGATCTGGGTAGTCGTGATGAGACCTGATAGGCTAGGGTCAGATAGTAGGGGAGAAGGACTTTCCCTATCAGTGGACTAGGAAAGAGGGATGGTGGGAAAGGGGGGGGGACCTGGAGGCAATGAGAGAGGGGCCTACAACTGGGATACAAAGGGAATAAATTGTAATGAATAAATAGGAGGAGGAGGGAGAGGAGGAAGTGTGGATTGAGGCTCTCTTCTGCAGGGAAGCACTCCTTCCCTCCCCGGTCCTAAGCCCGCCCTCCCTGCCTTCTGCTTATTTAGAGCACGTGTGTGCTGCCGCACAACTCATCGCACTGCCACGTCTATCTGCGTTAACCAACGGCAAGCACGCAGCTTGGGGACAATTCTCATCGTTACTCCAGCATGGCCTAAGAGCTTTATTACCAGCTTTGAAAATGTATTTAGAGGTTTTTCGTCTGTTGACATCTCAACAACACTAGTAGGTTGAAAGGAGAGAAAGGACCCAGTGGGGTGAATACAGGACTCCCATAGCACATCTCATTGCTTCCAGAGCCTCGACACAACTGCTCTGCTTATAAAGCGCTCACCTCCACAGGATTCAAAACCGTCTTCCAGAGCAACCCAAATACATAACAACCATTACTAAAGCAGAGAACGCTGACTCTTGGTCGAACCATTGGATATCCAAGAATGGTCACTGATTCTCTAGAGATCGCCAAGAACCTTTCAACATGAAACAAACAGGCACAACTACTTTCATAGGAATGCTAAGCATCGTATGGAAGACAGCCACAGTGTTCTGGGCTTGCTTTCATTTTCACTGACAATAAAAAGCATGATAGGTAAAGGTGGCCATCTTTCGGTCACCACAGGAGCAGCAATGCCTATAGTCGCTGTGTTCTTCAATGCCAGGAACCCACAGCGAGAAAGAGACTCACTGAAAGGTGCTTAATTACGTAGTACAAACTAATTTGATTTATTAAATCAAATTTGATTTATTAAAGTTCAACCCTAGAGAACAGGTCTTGTGATTTTGTGTGACATATGAGGAAATATAATAGGGTACCTTTGAATTACAACGGTTGTCCCACAGAAAACCCTGGCAGAGTGAACGGAGCTGCATGTTGAACTAGGGCCATTTTTCATGGGACATGGTCTTTCCCTAAAAGGCAGACAGACAATAAAAGCTATTGAAAATTGGGTATTAATCATACTACATGAAATATTTCAAAAGTACAACTGGTCTACAATGTGAGTCCAGGACAGCCAACACTATACAGAGAAAACAAAAAATAAAAAACAAACAAACAAAAAAAAAAACCTGACACTATTTGTTGCTTATAAAAACAAAAAACTTTTAAATGAATGAAATTTTTAGAAAGCCTGTATCTGACCATGAATTTGACAAATTCCTAATACTAAAAAATAAATTTGATGAGATAATACTGTTAATCAACAAATGTGACTTTTAAAATCATATAATGAAATACACAAACCTTTAGAAATACACAAACTTTTATAAGTCAATAAACTAATATTCTGCAAACTATAAATGTATGATGCAATAAAATCATATGTAATGTAGAACTTGCTAGCAAGATGTCTTCGAAAGCAAATGCATCGCTGCCTGGCCTGACAACCTGAGTCTGATCCCCAGGACTTCCATGGTAGAAGGACAGAACTAACCCCTGCAAGTCGTTCTCTAACCTCGCACATGGTCCCACACATAAACACACAAATAAAGAAATGTCATTTAAGATCCAACTCAAAGTAAAAGTCTAAATGTGTTTTTCTTTAAGTCAAGGCCCACATACATTTGCTAAAGAAATTGGGCAAGATACTAGAAGATGGAAAGATTTCCCTTGCTCCATACTGACTTAGAGTCACTGTACTTGGGTCTCCAAATACCATACTAATGCTTCGAATACACATACCTCAAAGTAGAGATCACACATAATTTGATCTCACAGCCATGAATTAACTACTTCTCATGCCTAGTAACTACACAGAAAACAATAAATACTAATAATCTACTTCACTAGGCAGATTGCAAGTGACAAGATTTTTAAGACTGCAATGTTTTACTTAAGTATGTGTTCATGCTCTTTTTCAATCACAGAATCTGTGGTGATCATTTATATGAAAATAGTTTATATAAAAGCCTAACTGTTCTTCCAATGCCAATGGACCCTGTTGATACATCCAAATCTAGACACAGATCTTCCTTATTATTAAAACTACAATAGCATTTAACTTTGAGTTAAGAGCCAAAATCTGACAAGGGATCCAGGCTTATGGGTTAAATGTACAACATCTTCTATCATATTATACAATTATTTGCTTGAAATAAGAAGCCAAGCTGGGTGGTGGTGGCACATGCTTTTAATCTCTGCACTTGGGGTACTGAGGCAGGCAAAGCTCTGAGTGTGACACCAGCCTGGTCTACGAAACAAGCCCAGGATAGTCAAGGCTACAGAAAACCCTGTCTCAAAAAACAAGCAAAAACAAAAAAGGCAACTTATAAAAAGATCAAATGGCCAACATTTAAAATCTGTCCCTGAGGATGGAAAGGTAGCTCAGTCAGTAAGAATAGTTGCTGTAAAAACTTGAGGACCTTGGTTTGAATTTGTAATATTCAGATAAAAACTAGTTCCCAAATTCCTATAAGCCATCCCTAGATAAAGCAGAAGAAAACTACATCTATTGCAAAATTACTGTCTCACAATAGGAAAGACTACTCTGTATCTTCCTATTTAGTCATTAAAATGCCACTATCCAGCCTCAATAAAATCATCTGACATTTTCATCTTAGTAATTTCTTTTTGCAGCTCTTAAAATTTTCTTACTTCTTTAGCTCAGTACATTAAAAGATACTCCTCAATAAAAACTAAACTCAATAAATCCACAGGTATTCTGGTAATAAATTAATATCACAAAATATGAAAGACAGTAGGCATTTCTAGCAACAAATGGCATTTTAGAAAGCTTAGGGAAAACCTCAACCTTATCACAAAAGAAATGTTACACAGGAGGCTGGGTGGTGGCCAGTGGGGAGAGGGTTTCCTGTGTAAGGACCTGACATCCTGGGTAGATACCTGACGTCCAGGCAAAAGCCCAGTGTGATGACACATTATCTGTAACCACAGTGCCAGAGAGGCAGGATCCTGGTGGCTTGGTACGTAGCCAGTGAGGACAAAATGGTGAGATCCAGATTCAGTGAGAAATCCTGCCTCAAAAAATAAGCTGGAAAGTGATGAAGGAAGACAGTGTTTGTCATCCACACTCACAAACACACAAGTTCATGAAATGTGTCAACATAGCCTTGAGTGTGTTTCTGAAAACTTTCCACTCAATTATGGTTAAGATTATACTTTGTTAGACTGTAATATAAAATTTGAGTACTATGTTACTTTAAAATTGAAATGAAAAAACAACTGCCATTTGTTCTTTTTAAAAGCAAGGTTATATTCAAGCATAAATACAAGTTTCAGCAACTACCCACTGGTTGTCAAAACAACATCAACCTGTTGGTGCTCTTGTTCAGTATGCTTTCTACAAACCAAATAGACATCACACTGCTAACTTCCCATAACATAAAAATTGCCAGTCATTTTAAGCTAACAAACATTCTCGATTAAGAAACCAAAAACTGGCCAGAAGCCCAGGTAGGCTGCCCACAGGCCTTCTCCACACCCTGTGCTCCCCCATCCCCGATTCTCAGGGTGTGTGGCAACAAGCCACCTCCCCCTGAACTTCCCCTCCTCAGCCTCTAACACCAGCGGGCATTCCCTGTGGACACAACAGCTGACCCGGCCAGTAAAACACGCAACACACAGCCAACACACTCCCTGAAAATCCAGAGAGGAAACAGAAACCAGGGAACAAAATTTCTAGCCAACAAGGACAAACCCAGAAATCACCACCTAGATCTATAATCACCTCAACACCAGATGCCCATATACCTGCATAAGAACCCAACCGATAACAGCCAGGACAGCATGTCTCCACCAGAACCCAACTATCCTACCACAGCAGGTCCTGAATATTCCAACACTAATGAACCATGAGAAAAAGATGCTAAAACCAATCATATGGAGATGATAGGGGTCCTTGAAGAGGAAATGAATGAATCCCATAAAGAAATCCAGGAAAACACGAACAAACAATTGGAGGAAATGAACGAAATGAATAAACCCCTTAATGACAGTCAGGAAAACAAAAACAAACAATTGGAGGAAATAAATATGTCCCTTAAAGAAAGCCAAGAAAAACAAATAAAACTTTTCAAACAAGACCTGGAAATGAAAATAGAAGCAATAAAGAAAATACAAACTAAGGGAATTCTGGAAAGAAAAAATTTAGAAATTTGAAAAGGAACTACAGAGGAAAGTTTCACCAACAGAATACAAGAGATGGAAGATAGACTCTCAGGCCTTGAAGATACAATAGAAGAAAAAGATATCTCAGTCACAGAAAATGTTAAGTCCAAAAAATTCCTGACACAAAGCATCCAGAAAATCTGACAGACTGTGAAAAGGCCAAACCTACAAATAACAGAAAGGAAAAGAATACCAGCTCAAATGACCAGAAAATACGTTCGGCAAAATCATAAAAACAAAACAAAATCCTAACCTAAATAAGGAACTACCTATAAAGGTATAAGAAGCATACAGAAAATAAAGTCCCCTTATCATAAAATAATCAAAACACTAAATATATAGAACAAGGAAAGAATATTAAAAGCTGCAAAGAAAACGGTCAAGTAATAGGCAGACCTATTAGAATTACATCTGACTTCTCAATGGGGACTCTAAAAGCCAGAAGAGCTTGGACATGGGCTGCAGACTCTAAGACCACAGATGCCAGCCTAGATACTATGCCCAGCAAAACCTTCAATCACCATAGAGAGAGAAAACACAACATTCCATGAAAAAGTCAAATTTAAACAGTATCTATCTACAAATCTGGCCCTACAGAAGATGATAAAGAAAAAATCCGCAGCAAGGAGGTTAGCTAGACATGAAACACAAGACTTACGTTTTTCATATAATCTCACACCAGCAAACCCAAAAAGACTGAAACACACACCCATGCACACACACATACACACAAACATACCACCATAACAACAACATAACAGGAATTAAGAATCATTAATGGGTGGTGGGCAAGATGTTGGCGCCAAGAAGACATTATGCGAGACAAGCAAGACGACAGTGACTGCAGTGACCAACAGACGGAACTCTGGGTCCTAAAACACCAGCGATTGTTTCCCAGGTGAGAGGAATCCTACCATGTAGTTAGCAATCCGGTTCAGGTCACCCAGCTAAACCCTGGAAGAGTTCCTGGGTCCTGGCAGGTGCTCGGTTGCCAGCCAAGAGCCGCACGCCTGCGTGCTCTGATCACCATCCCAGACTGAACTGTGGGCAGCACAATACCAGAGACTGGGATTTCCAGTTGAGAGAAAACACCACAGTAAAGGAAGCAATCAGGACCGACCTCAGGTCACACACACAATCCCTGGAAAAGTCCCAGGGTCTGGCAGGCACTCAGCCGCTAGCCCAGAGTGGAGTGTGCAGCCGCCAGCCCAGTGACCTGTCCACGTGTCATACTAACCTTCCCAGACAGAACTGTGGGCCCCAGGGCACTAGAGACTAGGGTTTCTCTGATGGGAGGAAACCCCATGGTGAAGGAAACATCAGGTCTGACCTCAGGACACCCAGCTATTCCCCAGAAAAGTCCCTGGGTTCCCGGCAGGCTCAGGGCTCTAGCCTCCCCCTCCCGCTGCATGCCTGAATGCTGCACTCACCTGCCACTGATTGTCACTTGGGTATTGGGGCACAGAGCTCCAACCTCAGACCTACAAAAGCCTGAGATCCACGGAATCAGCCTCCAGACACTGCTCCAAGGCACAACCTATCTCCCTAGCTAAACTGACCAAACTGCGAACCAAACTGGTTCTTTAAGACAGCAAATGCAGGGTAAGAGCAGCAGTAACCACTCACTAAATTCAGAGCAGGAAACCGGGTAGCAGGGCAGCTGTCTCCAGGACTTCTCCTGGTGAGAAGACAGTCATCCTGATTACCAACGATCACAATTACCACACAGGTCCACACACCTGTGTAAGGTGAGCTGTGGCAATTCCTGAGACACACCGGCCATTCGGTGTCCATACTCAAAAGGCTAAGGAGGAAGAGGATTCTCCCCACCCCAGGATTCCAGCAGGCACCAGAAACTAACAGCAAACACCTGAGACAGCCAATGGGTAGAGACCAGTATAAAAGCACAACCAACAAAAGCCAAAGCAATATGGCCTCTCCAGAACCCAGTTATCCAGAGGCAAGTAGTCCTGGACACCCCAGCATAAGTGAAATTCGGGAAGATAACCTTACGTCTATATGTATGAAGAGGATAATAAAGAAAACAAATAAAATGCATAAAGAAATAGAGGAAGATAAAGTCAAACAGATTATGGCCATCCGTAAAGAAATATGGGAAGATGCAGCCAGTCTGTGGCCTTCAGAGAGGAAATAATTAAATCACTGAAAGAAATAAAAGAAACAGGGGAATGTTCAAACAAACAGTTGAAGGAACTGAAGGAAAATACAGTCAGACAGGTGAAGGAAATAAAAAAAACAATGGCTCAATATCTGAAGATAGAATAGAAAAAATTAAAGAAAACACACAGAGGATATCATGGAAAGGAAGAACTGAGGGAAGAAAACAGGAACTACAGAGATAAGCATAAACAACAGACGACAAGAGATGGAAGAAATAATCTCAGGTGTGGAAGATACAGTAGAAAAAAAATCGATGTATCTGTAAAAGACAATTTTAAATCTAAAAAATTTCTGACACAAACCATCCAAGATATCCAAGACAACATGAAAAGACAAAACCAAAAAATAACAGGAATAGAGGAAAAAGAAGATTCCCATCTCCAAGGCCCAAAAAATATTTTCAACAAAATCATAGAAGAAAATTTTCCCAAGTTAAAGGAGAGGCCTATAAGAATACAAGAGGCCTACAGAGCACCTAATAAATTAGACCAGAAAAGAAAATGCTCTTGCCACATAATAATCAAAACAGTAATTATACAGAACAAAGAAAAAATATTAAAACCAGCAAGGGAAATGGCAAACCCACCAGAATCACACCTGACTTCTCAACAAAGACTATCAGAGCCAGAAGGGCCAGAACAGATATCATGCAGACCCTAAGAGAACACAGATGTCAACCCAGGCTACTATACCCAGCAAAACTCTCAGTCATCATAGATGGAGAAAACAAGATATTCAATGACAAAAACTAATCCCAACAATACCTACACACAAATCCAGCCTAACAGAAGATACTAGAAGGAAAAATACAACCAAAGAAAGCTAACTACATTCAGGAAAACACAAGGAAATAAATAACCTCACTACAGCAAAACTAAAAGTAGCCAAGCGCAGAAACACAACCACAACTAACATCAAAATAAAAGGATCTAACAGCCACTGGTCATTAATCTCTCTCAATATCAATGGACTCAACTCTCCAATAAAAAGACACAGACTAACAGAATGGATGCATAAACAAGACCCAACAATCTGTTGCATACAAGAAACACACCTAAGTCACGAAAGATAGATATTACCTGAAAGTAAAGGGCTAGAAGATGGTTTTCCAAGCAAATGGACCCAAGAGGCAAGCAGGAGTAGCCATTCTAATATCTAATAAAATAAGCTTACAACCAAAATTAATCAAAATAGATGAAAAAGGACATTTCCTACTAATCAAAGGAAAATTCCACCAAGAAGGCATCACAATTCTAAACGCCTATGTCCCAAATACAAGGCTACCCACATTTGTAAAAGAAACATTAATAAAACATAAACCACACATAGATCCCCACATATTAATAGTGGGAGACTTCAAACACCCTACTCTCAACAAAGGACAGGTCAAAAACACAGAAATTAAACAAATAAACAATGACTCTAACAGATGTCATGAATCGACTGGACCTAACAGATATCTGCAGAACATTCCACCAAAACACAAAAGAATTTATTTTCTCAGAACCACATGGAACCTTCTCCAAAATAGACCATATAACCGGGCACAAAGAAAGTCTCAACATATACAAAAGACTAAAATACTCCCTTATATCCTATCAGCCACCATGGACTAAAGCTGGACCTCAACAACAACAGAAAAAACAAAGAGCCTACACACATATGGAAACTGAACAACTCGCTACTTGATGACAGCTGGGTCAGGCAAGAAATAAATTAAAGACATCCTAGAATTCAATGAAAATGAAGGCACAATATACGAAAACTTATGGGACACAATGAAAGCAGGCTAAGAGGAAAGTTCATAGCACTAAGTGCCCTCAAAAAGAAATTCAAAACATCTCATACAAGTAGCTTAATGGCCCAACTGAAAGCCCTGGTGGAGGATTGGGGGAATACACCCTAGAGAAGTAGATAGCTGGAAATAATCAAACTAGAAACAAAGGGAACAATTAAAAGAATCAATGAAACCAAGAGCAGGTTCTTTGAGAAAACAAGATAAACAAACCCTTAGCAAACTAACTAAAAGGCAGAGAGACACTATCCAAATAAAAAAGTCAGAAATGAAAAGGGGGACTTAACAAGAGACACTGAGGAAATTCAAACAATCATTAGTCTTACTTCAAAAGCCTATACGACACAAAAATTGAAAAACTAAATGAAATGGACAATTTTCTTGATCAACTACACTTACCAAAGCTGAATCAAGACCAGGTAAATAAATTAAATAGTCCTGGACAGAAGCCCCACAAGGAGTGCAACAGAACCAAAAAAATCTGAGCACAGGAGTCTTTCCTGAGACTCATATTCCAACCAAGTACCATGCATGGAGATAACCTAGAACCCCTACACAGATGTAGCCCATGGCAGTTAAGTGTCCAATTGGGTTCCATAGTAACGGAAACAGGGACTGTCTCTGACAGGAACTGATTGGACTGCTCTTTGATCACCTCACCCTGAAGGGGGAGCAGCCTTACCAGGTCACAGAAGAAGACAATGCAGCCACTCCTGATGAGACCTGATAGGAGGACCTCCCCTACCAGTGGGCTTGGGGAGGGGCATGCATGGAGAAGGGGGATGGAGGAAGGGTTTGGGAGGGGAGGAAGGAAGTCACTACAGGGGGGATATAAAGTGAATAAAGTGTAATTAATAAAAATTAAAAAAATAGTCCTATATCTCCTAAGGAAATAGAAGCTGTCACCAAAAGTCTCCCATCCAGATAGTTTCAGCACAGAATTCTACCAGACCTTCAAAGAAGACCTAGCTCCAATTCTCTTCAAAATATTCCACAAAATAGAAAAAAAAGGAACATTATCAAACTCATTCTATGAAACCACAGTCACCTTGATACCTAAACCTCGCAAAGACCCAACAAAGAAAGAGAATTTCAGGTCAATCTCCCTTATGAACACTGATGCAAAAATCATCAACAAAATACTGGCAAACTGAATCCAAGAATGCATCAAAGATATCATCCATTACGACCAAGTAGGCATCATCCCAGGTATGCAGGGGTAGTTCAATATATGGAAATCCATCAATATAACCCACCACATAAACAAACTGAAAGGGGAAAAAAACCACATGATCATCTCCTTAGATGCCGAAAAAGCATTGACAAAAGCCAACACCCATCCATGTTAAAAGTCTTGGAGAGATCAGGGATACTACACATAGTAAAAGCAGTATACAACAAGCCTATAGCAACATCAAACTAAATGGAGAGAAATTTAAATCAATCCCACTGAAATCAGAAACAAGGCAAGGCTACCCACTCTCTCCATACCTCTTCAATATAGTTCTTGAATTCTTTGCTAGCACAATAAGATAATTAAAGGAGATCAAGGGGATTCAAATCAGAAAGGAAGAAGTCAACGAATCACTATTTACAGAGGATATGTTCATATAAATGAGTGACCCCAAAAATTCTATCAGGGAACTCCTACAACTGATAAACACCTTCAGCAACGTGGCTGGATACAAAATTAATTCAAAAAAAAAAAAAATTCAGTAGCCCTCCTGTATACAAAAGACAAAAGGGCTGAGAAAGAAATTAGGGGAAAAAAACACCCTTCACAATAGCCACAAAGGATATAAAGTACCTTGGTGTAACTCTAACTGAGCAAGTCAAAGACTTGTATGAAAAAAACTTCAAGTCTCTGAAGAAAGAAATAGAAGAAGATATCAGAAGATGGAAAGATCTCCCATACTCGTGGCTCAGCAGGATTAACATAGTAAAAATGGTCATCTAACCAAAAGCAATCTACAGATTCAGTGCAATTCCAATCAAATTACCAACACAATTCTTTATAGACCTTGAAAGAAAAATTATCAACTTCATATGGAATAACAAGAAAGCTAGAAGAGCTAAAACAATCCTCTACAATAAAGGATCGAGGTATCTCCATCCCTGATCTCAATATGTACTATAGAGCAACCGTAATAAAACTGCATGGTACTAGCATAGAAATAGACCTTATGAAGCAACAGAATTGAGTAGAAGACCCAGAAATAACCCACAAACTTATGGACACCGAATTTTTTACAAAGATGCCAAAATCATACAATGGAAAAAGGATAGCATCTTCAACAAATGGCACTGGTCTAACTAGATATCTACATGTAGAAAAATGCAATAGATCCATATCTATCACCTTGCCAAAACTAAAGTCCTGCTAGAAGAAATAATGGAGAAGAGCCTTGAACTCATTGGCACAGGAGACAACTTCCTGAACAGAACACCAACAGCACAGGCTCTAAGATCTACAATCAATAAATAGGACTTCACAAAACTGAAAAGCTTCTATAAAGCAAAGGACACTGTCATCAGAACAAAATGACAACCTACAGACTGGGTGAAAGGATCTTCACCAACCCTACATCTGACAGAGGGCTAATATCCAGTATATATAAAGAACTCAAGAAGTTAAAAGGCAACAAACCAAGTAATCCAATGAAAAAATGGGGTACAGAGCTAAACAGATAATTCTCAATAGAGGAATACTGAATGGCAGAGAAACAAAGAAGTGTTCAATGTCCTTAGCCATCAGGGAGATGCAAATCAAAACGACCCTGAGATTTCACCTGACACCCACCAGAATGGCTAAGATCAACAACTCAAGTGACAACACCTGCTGGAGAGGATGTGGAGAATGGAGAACCCTCCTCCATTGCTGGTGGGAATGTAAACTTGTACAACCACTTTGGAAATCAATCTGGTGCTTTCTCAGACAATTAGGAATAGCGTTTCCTAAAGATCCAGCTATACCACTCCTAGGCATATATCCAAAATATGCTCAAGTATACAAAAGGACATTTGCTCAACCATGTTCATAGCAGCTTGACTTGTAATAGCCAGAACCTGGAGACAACCCAGATGCTCCTCAACTGAAGAATGGATACATAAATTGTGGTACGTTCACAAAATAGAATATTACTCAGCAATTAAAAACAAGGAAATCATGAAATTTGCAGGCAAATGGTGGGAACTAGAAAAGATTATCCTGAGTGAGGTATCCCAGAAGCAGAAAGACACACATGGTATATACACACTTATAACTGGATATTAGACATATAATAGTGGATAATCATAACAAAATCTGTACAGTTAAAGAAGCTAAGCAAGTAGAAGGACCCTGGGTAAGATGCTCAATCCTCATTCAGAAAGGCAAATGGGATAGACGTTGGAAGAGGGAGAAAACAGGAAACAGGACAGGAGTCTAACACACAGGGCCTCTGAAAAACTCTATCCAGCAGGGTAGTAGAGCAGATGCTGAGAATCATAGCCAAATTTTGGACAGAGTGCAGGGAATCTTATGAAAGAAGTGGGAGATAGAAAGACCTGGAAGAGTCTGGAGCGCCACAAGGAGAGCAACAGAACCAAAACATCTGGGGTCTTTTCTGAGACTGATACTCCAACCAAAGACCATTCATGGACATAATCTTGAACTCTGGCACAGATGTAGCCCATGGCAGCACAGTCTCCAAATGGGCACCCTAGTAAGAGGAACAGGAGCTGTCTCTGACATGAACTCAGTGGCTAGCTCTTTGATCATCTTCCCCTGAAGGGCGGAAAGCCTTACCAGGCCACAATGGAAGACAATGAAGACAGTCCTGATGAGACCTGATAGGCTAGGGTCAGATGGAAGGGGAGGAGGACTTCTTTTATCAGTGGACTACAGAAGGGGCATGGGAGAAGAGAGAAAGAGGGCGGGATTGAGGGTGGGCTGAAGGAGGGTACTACAGCTGGGAAACAAAGTGAATAAATTGTAATAAATTAAAAATAGGATAAAATTTAAAAAATTAAAAAGTGAATCTCAACAGATAAAAAAAAAAATGAAATAACCCCTGCATCCTATCAGACCATCTTGGAGTAAGGCTAGATATCAACAACAGAAACAACAGAAAGCCCACAAAACCATGGAAACTCTACCACTCACTATTGAATGATAACTGGGCCAAGATAGAAAGAAGAAAGAAATTTTACTTTCTAGAATACAGTGAAAGTAAAGGCACAACATACTCAAACCACGAAAAACAATGAAAGCAATGCTAACAGGAAAGTTCATAGCACTAAGTGCCTACATAAAAAAAAAATTGGAGAGATCTTATATTAGCAACTTAACAGTATAACTAAAAGCTCTAGAACATAAAGAAGCAAACAAACCCAAGAGGAGTAGATGGCAGGAAATACATTGAGGGCAAAAACTAAGAAAATAGAAAAGCAATAAAATAATCAATGAAACAGAGTCTGTTCTTTGAGAAAACCAATAAGATAGAGAAACCCTTATCCAAACTAAGCCCTTAAACTGAAAGACAGAGAATATCCAAATTACCAAAATCAGAAATGAAAGGGGGGTCATAAGAGCAGACACCAAGGAAATCCAAAAACTCATTAGGTCATATTTCAAAAACTTGTACTCCACAAAATTGGAAAATCTAAAAGAAATGGACAGTTTTCTTGATAAATACTGAGTCATCTTTTGTAGCCAGGCAAGGCTTCCAGTGGTGGGGACGGGTTGCATTCCATTGGGTTGTTGGCCCAGGGTGTCCGTGGAGATCCCTAGATCACCCAGGCTGATGCTAGGACAGAAGGTCACTCTGAAAACTGACAGCTGGACCCAATGACAAGGACAACTTCCACACAGCTCCCTGAATATAGAGAAGTCAATCTGGTACTGGCTTGGAGCCCTCACCCATATGCTCTGCTCTCTTTCATGCAGGAAGGTACTCTTCAGGCTACAGAAAAAGAAAGCTGGACATCAACCCAACCACAAAACCTTCCACCTACAACCTTTCACTTGTGCAAGATGGGCTTAGGCAATGATGGTAGAGAACCTGTGAGAGCGGCCAAACAACATGTGGTTTAAGTTGAGCCCCATGCCATGACAGGGAACTCACACCTAACACTGCCTGAATGGCCAGAAGCCAGATTCTGAATATCCCAGTCTCTGTTAGCTAGTGGAAGTGGGTGCCAAGCATTATGAGGGAGAGTGTTTAAATCAGAGGTCCCTTCCTTTGGAGATCAGAGAACCCCTTAGAAGTAGGGGGAAAACTGGAGGAATCAGAGATGGAAGACACCAAGAGAACATAGACCACCAAGTCAACTAAGCAGTGTGCATATGTGCACATGGAGACTGAAGCGGCAATCACAGGCCTGCAAAGATCTGCACAAGGTCCTGAGTATATTTTATGGCTGTTAACTTGTTTTGTTGTTGTTGTTGCTTTTATTGTTTTGTTTTTGTTTTTTTTGTGTGGGACCTCTATTAGTAGAAGCAGGTGTAACTCTGACTCTTTTGCCTGCTCTTGAAACTCTTCTCCTCCTATTGTCTAAACTCAATATAAAGGCTTTTTGCGTTGTCCTTCTGTTTCTTGTTTTGTTCTGTTTTGCTGTTGTCTCTTAGAGGCCTGTTCTTTTCTGCAGAGGAAACAGGGAGGTAGTGGATCTAGGGTTGAGGAGAGATGAGGAAAAATATGGAAGTAGGGGAAACTGTGATTAGTATCCTTGTATAAGAGAAGAATCTATTTTCAATTATAATAAAAAAAGAAACCAAAAACTATTATAAACATGGGTTTTTCCATCCTGATTTACTTTTCTAGATCAAATACAAAATTTCTCTTGGTAGTCAAGTCTATAATGTCATAATTCCACAAGATGTATGGAATTCTCTCAACAAGAAAAAAACATATGAAGAGAATAGGAATAATGTACAATCTATGCACTTTACCACTGGGTTTCCTAATGAGAAAATCGATGAAAACCGCATTATCACACATTAGTTTAAATAATGAAGAAAAGAGGCAATGCTAAAGCTGTCTGGCCTCCAGGATTCCCAGCTGAGTCCAGGTAGAGAAAGGCCAGTTTACCAGATCTCTCCGAAGCCAAAACTGCTGAAACACGTGTCCCAAAGTTTATCTGTATGGTTAATTAATAATTTTATGTGTACTGTATTCTTTGTAAGCGTGTAACAGGGAAAATTAACATGACAAAGCACAGAAACGTCAAAATGAGGCCTATAAAGACAACGGTAGCCAGTTTTTCTAAGACTCAAAAACAGCTTAGTGCTTAGGGGTTAAGAATTCACACTTGTGAATGAAGGCCTAAGTCATCCGTTTCCAGGGTTTCTAGCACACTGAGTTCACCTCAGTCACACTGGCAGATGCTGAGCAGACTGCCTGGAAAAGCAGGGTTGTGCTTGAGTCCTCACAGTCGTCCCTAAAGGCCCAGACACTCAGAATGCCGGAGTCAGGCACTCTTCCCTGGTTGGCACTGACATCGTTGCTCATTCCCATGTCTGCAGACTGCCGCACCAGAAGCACCTGCCCTCTCACAAGATGAGGAAACAACCACATGAGGGGCTGCTGGCCTTCCCAGACCTCTGGAGTCAACTCTTCAGAAAGAATAACCCGGACATCAGCATAATTGATGCCAGAACATAAATCACACACATACCCACCTTAATGAGCAAACAAAGTTTAAATAATTCTTAATTACAATGAAAATAATACTATAACCTAAATAATCTAATAACTATAATATTATAATCTAAATAATCTAATAAATAGATCAGTACATATATTTTGTTCAAGACAGATAAAAAATATACCTATAAAAAAACAAAATTATTCAATTTTATATTCATCATGAGTAGAAATTAATTTTATTTAGAATATTTTAATATAAATCCATTTTAATAACCAGTTTTTATCATTTTTATGACTACATAAAACTATACTTAAGACTTTATATTTGGTAGTGTATCAAATACACAGTAACAAGAACAGTGAAAATACTAAAGATTTGTTAAAAAACCTACTTCTTCCTACACAGATGGCAATAAAACTATGGAGCAACAAACCATTGTTTTGGGTGTTTATAAATGCTCTAAGAAAAATCTGACAAAAGTCTGTTTGTAAAATAAAAATTTCATTTACTACAAATATATTTTTATTCAAATATTCTTATATAAGTACATACTTAACATAAACAATGGATACTTAATATTTTAATCATGTACTGGTGCCATGAATTATGCTAAATTCTGCTGCATTTACATTATTGCTCACAGCAGCTGTGATCTTTTTGCACGAATAGGGGCCAAGGCACTACAAGATGGAATGGAACTACACAGTTGGTCAGATCCACGCAGAACTGAGATTCAACATGATGCCAGCATGACTTCTGAACTGCTTCTCTACATGACATGCAAAGCACACATGGTTCCCAGCAAGCGAAGAGTAGGTACTATTCATCCCTTCTGTACTCACTTGGTGATAATTCTGGATTTCCTTTCAGGTTCATCATCTTTGGAATGGAAGGACCATACACATCCACATCTAACAAGCCAACCGCCTTGGACTGCAAGAAAACCAAATTTACCATAAGGTTATTCATGTGTGCATGGGACAAAAAAGACTACACAGCAATAAGCCTTTTAAAAAGAAAATGTAAAGGATTCAAAAATCATAACCTAAGCAACAGGAAGTATAAGTTGTCCAGAAGTGTTATATTTAGATAACTGACTTGTTCAGGTCTCCTGTACAATCTCAAGAAAACTAAGACTTTTTTGATATAAGCATGATCTCTAAGAACTAACAAGTAAGATGCAAACAAAATTGGAATGATTAACAAATGCCCAACAAACCCCCAAGATGATGGAACACTGACTTCTGAAAGGCCCTAAATTACAAAATGAAAAAAAAATCATGGAAACAAGATTCTCTTTTAGGAACAATTCTGTTGGTATCGAGCAAGAGCCAGAGGTGGTAACAAGGTAACTACTAGCAGAGGTAATCCCGGCCACCGCTTCCGTACAAACCACAGCTGAAGACAGAGCCTTCTGGAGAGTCAGGAAGGGCTAACTACTGTTTACTTTCATGGCTGGTTCAACTGAGAAGGGCCGAGAAGCCTTGTGGGTCTCTGCCAGGTGCAAGCTAATCAGCAACTTAGTTAAGGAATGAAACCAAATTTGTTGCTTGTAAATACTTTCCCTCTACCTCTAAATCTCTCTTTGTTGTGTTTTCTCATCTCTGAGTGAGCAGGGCAATACTAACTGCACCTCCCAAGGTCTTACATTTCTCCCACTGTCCCCAAATCCTAGCAAGAAAACACTCAGGATCTCTCAATAACAAGAAATTGAAGCAACTGAAACAGCCCTAAATCTTCCATAATACCTGTTTCCAGACATAATTACTCTCTAACCCTTATAATCTGGTTCTATAAATATACAAAACAAGGTAAATTCAGCATTTCAGTTCCTAATCTTACACTGATTCAATGTGCAGTCCTAAGCAAACTACTTAGTATCCTTATGTGACTTGGTCTCCAGGGTGTGAAGAAAGGAGACTTATGTCTGTCTGTTCTGAAATCCCAGACTGATTAAAAATAATTAAGAAAGCAAAAAGGTATATTTTGCTTTCAATAGAAAGAACAATTACATATAAAACTTAGTTTTAATGGATTGAAGTGGCAGCTATAAAAAGGGGAACATTCCTGAGAAAATCTGCTACATTTAACAAACAGGAGAACTTAGTGAGACTACAAGAGAATTAAATTTACTGTGAATAAAATTATTTCAAGTGGGGCTGTTGACATAAATAGCTAAGCTTTTTCTAGTATTATCTCACTGTAGAACTGTTTCTGTGACAACTTCAAGGGCTAAAAACGTAGTACAAAATAACAAATCTCAATTTAAAAAATGTAAGGTTATTTTTCCTTCTCTTATCTATATTAATGTTGGTTTTACAGTAACTTGAAGAAATAAGGTGCTAAGTTTCAAAGTGATCTAAATTCTGTCAAATAAAATAACTCAGCCTTTGAAATTAGTGTTTTAGTAAAACAAAACTTTATAAACAAAATAAAACATAAACTATATAGGACATGGACACTCCAAGGTAGGGAAAGCAGGAAATTATATTGTAGATAAGAGAGAGAGAAGCACCCAGGCTTCTGGGACAGCCCAGAGCAGACAGAAGGGAATAGATTGAACAAGGCCAGTAGATTGAACTTAGCCATGAAAGGAAAGGAGAGGTGGGTGAGGAGAAGAAAGAGGAATAGAAAGAGACAGCAGGGTTATAAGGAGAAGAAGGGGAGGGACGCCCAGTTGCAGATCAAGTTTAAGGTAAGGCACTATATGAGAAGAACCAGGATGCCAGCAAGGACATGTGTAACAGGTACCTGTGATACAGAGGGAGCCTGAAGGCCAGCACGTGCTTCATAGAGAGCCATTTGTCCCTTCTGCCAGTGAGAACTAGCTCCTTTGGTGGAGGGGAACAGGCTTCACAAATTTCTGAGGAATGCTGGCTTTTATCTAACTGCCAGAATTTGGACCTGACAAGAACCAAGTGTCATCTCTTAAGATTGTGCACCAATCTCATCATCCCTAGATTTTCAAGTTTCCTTCAAAATGTAGGGATCCATCTTCTACCCTTTCTTCTAAAAAACAAAAACAGGCCTTCCTCATGAACCCTTAGTACTATAGTTCAAGAAACTAGTTCAAGTTCAAGACTTGCCTTCACATCTGCTGTGGTTAGCATAGACCTTGCATGCATGACTATGATGGTGAATGCCACACAAAACAAAAGGAGACAACAGATTACAAAATCTAGAATTTACATGTCTTACTCCTTGCAGCAAAGCCATGCTGGTATTGTCGCTACTATGGTAAGAAGGAAAGGAGACTAACATTTGCAATAGCCATGTTCTGTCCTTAGTTTTTTTATGGTTTCTTTCTTATGACAAAGCAGAATTAACACAACAAGCCAAGCCCTATTAGTCTCCACAGACTCTTAGCACAATCTAATTACAAAAACTTAAACAGTGAACACATCTTTTCAGCAATTTATGGCTATGCATATTTGTGCATATACATACATATATACATATATGTATCAATAATAATCACAGAATAAGACTATCAACTTGGAAAAGAGGGCATGGGAGGAATTTGTGGAAGGGAAGCTGAGAGGGGCTACAGGGAGAGAGGCCGGAAAGTAATGCAGTTCTATTTCAATTCAAAATACATTGTTTAAATTTTTTAAAGAATGATATTGACTAGTATTTATTTCTCTTATTTCTTGAAATTATATTACCATCTTTTCTCAAAGATTCACCTCATAAATATTTTAATCCTCATAGATCACACGATCTCTACAGCAGCTATTCAGTATTACTACTGGAGCATCAAGGGCTGCTGGAATAACATGTAAGTGAATTAGCACAGCTGTGATCCAATAAAACTCTGTCAGCACACACACACAAACCAAAGACTTGACTAACCGGTTATAGATTTCCAACATATAATCTAGAGAATAAACTTTTTATGACCAAGTTAATTAACCAAGCACCGAATTACCCTTAGTAGAGTCAAGAGTAAGCAGCTCTTTTCTTTCTTTTTTTCCTGAGATTATAACATAATTCCTCCCTTCCCTTTCCTCCCTACAAATGCTCACATCAGCCTCTCCTTTCTCTCTTTCAAATCCATGGCCTTTCTTCTCACTAACTGCTACTGCATTCATTTATGTATTTGCATATACATACGTACTTCCAAAATTTAACCTGTTGAGTCTGTATAATGTATACTGCTTACACACATCTCAGGACTGACTAAATGGCCCTGGAAAACCAACTGGTGTGCAGAGCACCTCTGCCACTCCCAGCTTTTCTCGGTTGCCTAGAGTTCTCTACGTAGGGCTTTTCTTTATGGGCTTTTCCCTGTCCAGTCTGGCAAGTTCAATGGTACCTCCCTTATTCAGCTCACTTCTAGACAGTCATGGTGATGAGTATATCTTCTGGTGTTACTAGGAGGCACATTCTCACACCAAACTCCCTACTCCCACTGCTCTTACAACCTTTCTGTCCCCTCTTCTGCAATGTTCCCTGAGCCTCAGCTGTGGGACTTCCTGTAGAAGTAGCCATTGAGACTGTGAACCACAACTCTGCATTTTGGTTTTCTGTGGGGTTTTGCCTTGATCTTTGGAAAAGAAAAGTTTTCTTGATGAAAGGTAAAGATCACAGTTCATCATTAAGAATGGCAGGAACAGAACCAAGAACCTGGAGTAGAAACAGAAAGAGACCAAAAATGCATACTGCTTTCTAGCTTCCTTCCACTAGCTTGCTCAGCTACCTTTCTTTCATAGCCCAGCCTGCCTAGAGCTAGCATGCCCACAGAGTAAGCAGCTGAGGCAATTCCCCAACTGAAGGTCCCTGTTTCTCAGGTGTGTCAAGTTGACAACTGAAGCTAACTATGACAATTGTTAGATAGGCTTCTATTTTAAATATCTAAATAGTCTTTAAATTTTAATTTTAAATTCAAGACAATTCTGTACTATAGGAAAATGAATAAACAAGGTAGGTTACAAATAAACGTATGCAGCAGTGTTAAGTCTCAAAATATTTTTCCACCTCCTTCTTCCCAGAATAATTATACTTAGTCAAGAAAGCTTCAATTAGGATTTGCTTTATCTTTAATCTTAGCCAGACCCAAAAGAAAGAATCACCACAAACACCTTATAAATACACAGCAAATAAAATCATTATTAGCAAAAGCATTGCAAGCTTACTGTTGTAAAATATAATTGTCATCTTTATCATCATGAACTTAGCTAAATACACTGCCATCTAACACTATATTCTTTTTCTGACTGTCTTGCAGGTCTCAATATCTAGCAGATAACATAAGATAGACCAAACCTCAAGATACCATTTAGATTTTTGGATTGTTCCTTTATAATATATATCAATCTGTGAAAGCTGTAAGAGGTGGCAGAATTACTCAGTGATTATACTGTTTCATTACTACTGCATGAAAGCTGCAATTTGAGAGCCTACACATCCTATTTTTTTTGTGTTGAATTTCAAAGGCAGCAACAGTCGTGATACTGCTTTGTTCTTCCAGCAGAATTTATCCTGACGACTGTAAAGCTTCTGACATGTTCCTTTTATCCCTCTTGTCTACTAATATAGCCCATCAAAACAACATCTGAGAGCACTCCCACCCAATTATTCCTAAGTAAATATTCCTTTCAGACTTCCCTTAAGCTTGTCCTTTCCACAGACGGACCCAGCTAGAGTCCCATGATTTCCTGAATATTATATTCAATGTAATCTGAGACTGGTAATTGGTATTATTCAATTTGGAGTTGATCCAAGCCTCTTCTTTCTTGTCTTTCTGCCTATCTTTGAGTCAAGCTGTCATTCAAAAGAACTTCAATCTCTTACTAGAGAAAAGCATGTTTCCTGATTCTGTTAGCTAGGCTTAAACAAGAATCTGTCAGAAGAACTAATGGTTGTACAAAGTACAGAGAACAATTTTCTATTGCATATCAAAGGGATAACAAAATCTCCAAATTCAGTCAAGAAAGACAAAGGAACAAGGGCACCATGAAGGAAAAGGTTCACCTGACAGGTTGTCACAACTAGAGATGTCTCGAGGAGAGTACAAGAGTCTTAAACAACAAAGTCATTGCTTGTAAGAGAGCAGGAAACACAAAAGTGACGAAAGAATTCTTTCTAACTTGAAACTTTATTTTGAGAGCAGAAACAAACCTAGGAGGTTACCGATGTCTTCTAAAGAAATTGATGGGTGGGCAAGATTGCTGAGTGGGTAAAGGCACTGCATCCAAACTTGGTCACCAGAGCTCTATCCACAGGAGCCACCGAAGGAGAAAATCAGCCCACAGCTGTCCTCCTGCTACCATATACACGCCATGGCATGTGCGTGCCCACCCCTACCACACACACATCACTGGGATTGCCTTTCCAAATTTATAAGGGGGGACACTGCTGAAATACCTACATTCTTGCCCTTAAAGTGGCTATTAAATAGACCAGTGTGGCAAGAGCAGTGGACCGTAACAAAAGAAAAGTTGCAGGCACTTGAACAACTGGTTCAAGAGCAGCTGGATGCTCAACATATAGAGGAGTCTACCAGCCCATGGAATTCCCCTGTGTTTGTTATAAAAAAGAAATCAGGAAAATGGAGGATGATATCAGATATAAGAGCAGTGAATAGAGTCATTCAACCAATGGGTCCTTTACAACCTGGAATTCCTTTACCTTCTTTGTTACCGAGATCTTGGCCTATAATAATAATTGATTTAAAGGATTGTTTTTCCTCAGTACCTTTGCTTGAGCAAGATAGGGAAAGGTTTGCTTTCTCAGTACCTACTCAGAATAACAATCGTCTAATAATGAGATACCACTGGAGGGTGTTGTCACAGGGAATGTTAAATAGTCCAACTTTATGTCAATATTCTGTGTGACAATCGTTAGAAATAATTCGTAAGCAATTTCCTCAATCTATCATTTATCATTACATGGATGCTATTTTGTTGGCTGATTCTAATGCAGATAGTTTAGGAAAAAAAATTTTAAGGGAACACAATTCTGCCATGCTAGGGTTATAGATTGATCCAGGAAAAAAAAAATACAAAAGGGAGATTCACTTAGTTATTTGGGTTATAAAATAAGTCAACAAAAAAATATGACCACAAAATGTACAGATCCGTAGAGACCAATTGCAAACTCTTAACGATTTTCAAAAATTAATGGGAGATATTAACTGGCTGAGGCCAACAACTGTATTAAGTACTTAAGGTTAATTTGTTTCAAACATTACAAGGAGATTCAGACTTAAACAGTCAAAGATGTCTAACAGCTGAAGCAGAAAAAGAGTTAATTCTGGTAGAACAAAGACTACAAGATGCATATGTGGAATGAATTGATCCTAAGCTTGATTTTGTTTTGGTCATTTTACCTTCAACTCATTCTCCAACTGGGCTCATTATGCAAAGGAAAAATAGTATTATGGAATGGATTTTCTTAGCACATAAACAAAGTAAAAAAATTAAACACATAACACAAGAAAGATTTCTGAATTAATTATAAAAGGTAGAATAAGACTACGTCAATTGTCAGAAAGAGACCCTGCTGAAATTGCAGTACTGCTTACCAATACTGAGATTATATGTCATTGTGGGTAACCAGTGAGGATTGGCAAAGAGCTTGTAGTAACTACTTGGGAGAAATTAATAACAAATATCCTAAAAGCAAATGTATACAGTTTATAAGAAGAACTAACTGGATTTTTCCACGTAGTGTAAAGGAACACCAATTCCAGAGGTGTTGGAAGGTCCATCTTCCAAACAAGATGGGAATGGCAGGTTATAAATCAGACAAAATAAGCAAAGTGATCAAAAGCCCATCTTCTTCAGTTCAAAAATCAGAATTGTATGCAATCCTTATGGTATTATTAGATTTTCCTGAATCTCTTAATTACTGACTCTCAATATGCAGAAAGGGTTGTTTTTCATATTGAAGCTGCTGAAGTTATTCCTGATAACTCAGAATTGACTTTGTTATTTATGCAATTGCAACAGGCCATCAGAAGTAGAAACTATCCATTATATACTACTCATATTTGGTCTCATACAGGTTTGCCAGGTCCATTAACATGAGGAAATGAGGAAATTGATCAATTATTAATAGGAAATGTGTTAGAAGCCTCAAAATTTCATGAAAAACACCATGTGAACAGTAAAGAAAAAAATCTTTCATCACTTGGCAACAAGCCAAAGAAATAATAAAAACATGTCCTCCGTGTTCTCTGTATACCCAAACCCCAATACCAGCTGGGGGTAACCCTACGGGTACCAAAATAAATAAAACCTGGCAGATGGATGTGTTTCATTTTGCAGAATTTGGAACACCATACGATAGATACATATTCAGGGTTCCAATGGGTAACTGCTTTAAGTTCTGAAAAGGCTGATTATGTAATTATACATTTGTTGAAATAATGGCAATTATGGGGATTATGACAAATTAAGGCTAATAATGCTCCTGCATATGTGAACAGTACGATGAAGCAATTCTTTGCATATTTAATATAAAGCACATTACTGGTATACCACACAATCCTACAGAACAGGCAGTTATAGAAAGTGCTAATTGTACTTTAAAAGAGCTGCTTATTAAAAAAAAAAAAAAGGGAGAGTAAAGACCTCCAGGAACAGGCTAAATAATGCTTTGTTAACTCTAAATTTTCTTAATGTTGGTGAAAAAGGAACAACAGCAGCTGAGAGACACTGGGTTATAGGAAAAAAGTCAAACTAGAACAACCCGTTTATTATAAGGACATATTGACAGCAGAATGGAAGCCTGCAATAGTTTTGAGATAGGGATGTGGTTATGCTTATGTATCTACAGGGAATGAAAAAATATGGTTACCAACAAAACTTATAAAAATTAGATTTGACCAGGAAAGACCTCCTACTATCTGGGACTTGAATGTCTTCACATGGTAAATGAATCTTGTTGGCTACCTGGTCCTCATGATGCAAAAATGTACCTATAATATTATCTTTAAAAGTTTGCTTATTTCCAGAGCAAAAGACCAGATAACAATGAAGATAAAGCAAGTAGCCCAGGTGATTTCAGCCTCACAGACTGCCTCAGTTACTATTTCCTCAAGAATCTATGCCCAGGCCAACTTTAAAAGGGCTAACCCAAATGACTGGACAGAGACTGGACAGAAAACACGCAGATTAGACAGAAAACACAGAGACTAGACAGAAAACACTGAGACTTGACAGAAAACTCAGAGACTGGACAGAAAAAGATACAGCTAGCTTTTTCAGCACTTGGCCAGTATCCTAACTTTTTTAAGGTACCCCAAAAGATGTTTTCCCCTAGACAAAAAAAATAATAATAATTTTAGGAACACGACACCCCCATCTCAAGAGATGAGGTGGGTGTTGTTGGTCGTTTGATGGATTATGGATTAGTCATGGTAAGGGAAAAAACAAAGTAAAGGTTAAAATTAAGGATCTCTTTCTTTATTCCCCCTACCTTTCTTTTTCTTTTATCTTTCTCTTAAGCAGTACTGGGGAAAAAGAAAAAAGGGGGGATATATAGAATTAGAGGATAAAAGGTAGATTATTGAATCCACTATCATCAAATATTATATATTGGTATGGATTATTGTATATTGATAAAAATTTAAGGTTATTTTGTTCAACTTTTGCTTAAAGTATTGTACTCATGCAGTTCATTTGAAAATGTGGTGTAAAGTTCTACTTTTATGAAAACTATTGCAAACTGTTCAGGGTCATTGGATATGAAAATTAGTAATTAGCAACCTATAAATAATCTTATAGTCTTGTTAGATACTAGTTTAATTACAGAAATAAGCTTTAGCCAGTCTCTTGTATATGTTTTCAAGGTTAAGTAGACAGTACATAGCTAGACACAAGCAACGCTGATAGATAGATAGATAGATAGATAGATAGATAGATAGATAGATAGATAGATAGATAGATAGATAGATAATGATTATATACCATATAATGGTCTTCAAACACTTCAGAGATCTATAGAATACGGCCTTTAAAATATTTTAATAATAAAAGGCTTTTCTGACAGAGACACATCTGGCCCTGGCAGCACCTCTAATATATTTCTAAGAAGATGGTGGGCATCAGAGAAACAAGTGTGGCAAGCCAGCCACTGGAGAACAAGCTGTCCTTCAACTGCTGATGGCAGGCTATCTGAGCAAACTGTGAGCAAGCAGGACACTGGAAAATTGACTGTCCAACTTTGCTGAGACTAAGTGGTCAGTCCTTCAAAATTCCTGCTTCAAAGAAAAACCTGTCAGATATTCTGGGCCAGTAGGCTGAAGACTGGATGCCCAAGAGCACAGAGAAGCCTCTGGAGACTGTCCAGGCAGTCAACTGTCTCTGTCATTTCTACAGTTTTGGAAGCTGTTTGCTCTGTGCTTCCTGTATGGTTAGGTATTATTTTTTCCTTCTACGGTGTCTGATGGGGTTGAAGACTAGATAGTCATAGTTTTACTACAATCAAGCTTAAGGTCTAGGGAGATATTTTCAGGTTGATAGATAGACGAAAGTGGTTTAGGTACAGAACTTAGGACTCAGCAGGATAGGATAGATAATGGAATACATTTTCCAGGATTGACAAATACAAATGGACTGGACATTGTGAATGTAATTCTTACCTGAAAATTCTCATAATTCTTACTCTATATAGTTTATTAATGTTAGAGAAAAAGCCAAATTTTTTAAGCAGAAAGGGGGAAATGTTGTGGACGGTTTGGTTTATGATATAGAAACATGTTTTTGTTAAAATTTCAAATTGGGGATTTTAGTTTGTCCACACCTGTTAAGTGTCCTTCATGGACCATGGTTTTTGCCAGATGGAGTTAAATCCTGAGGACTTTGAGGGGATATGACAGCCCAGAGGAAGAGGAAGATGTGGCTGTTTGGAGGAGGACTGCTTGCTGCTGGTTTGTCCTGCTGCTGCATTTGCTGTTTGCTGATTTGCTGGTTACCTGGACTTCTGGATTTCTGGACGACTGATACTGGTATTGCCCCCAAAAGAATCCTATGACCCTATCCAGCGGGAAGTAGCAGAGAGAACTCCGCCCACTACCTCCACTAACCTTCTTTCCCTCCTATAAGGTGTTGGGAATTGGAAGGGAGGTAGAAGCATTTAAGGACCCTAAATAAGGCAGGTTTGTTAAAAATCAAGGACAACAATAGGGTTTCCAGGCTAGCTGTTTATCCTTTACACGCCAAGATCACACAAAAACAAGAAACTGCCTTCAGTCCCACCTTTGTCTAGAGTGGTCAAGCAGCCTGTGGTATGTGACTATTTCTTTGCAGGATCTGCTATCAGCACTGCAGTAGGTTAGGGGCCTCTTAAGGGCTCACACTGCTTTTTTTTTAAATTATTTATTATGTATACAGTGTTCTGCCTGCACGTACACCTGCACGCCAGAAGAAGGCACCAGATCCCATTATAGATGGTTGTGAGCCACCATGTGGTTGCTGGGAATTGAACTCAGGACCTCTTGAAGAGCAGCCAGGGCTCTTAACCTCTGAGCCATCTCCAGCCCCTCTTGCTGCTTTTAATACATAATGGGGAAATACACTAACAAGATTAAGAAAGACGTTGGATCTTGGGCCTGCTTCTTTAGAGTATTAATGTGCTTAGTCAGAAAACTTTTAATATGCAGAAAAAAAATAGAGAGCTTTTTATCTTCACGGTAATGCTTATAAAAATGCAGGGAAAGAGGCCTGTGGACAGTAAGCCCTAAAACTAACAGTCAGCTCACTGCTGACTTGATCAACTAGTCTTTTTGTTACCCAAATCTCAGCCTGGGAAGCTAGAAACAACTAAACAGCAGAACCATTCCCAAACAGGATAGCTGGAGCCCTCGGAGCCCTCGAGATGCCCTGAAGTAACTGCAGTGCCGAGAGCAGCCCTCGCAATGCTGAGAGCAGATCCTGCAAAGAAACGGGAATGACCTGTCACAGGACACGTGCCCACTCTCTAGACAAAACCGCAGCCACCAGGGCCCCGCATCTGCCAGCCGCACCCTGCTGAGGAGAACCCTTCACACTCCTCAAGCAGAAAGGGAGGAACATAATTTACTGAGAAAAGTTAATTGTTTCTGAGAAAAAAATGAGTTAGTGAGAACCAAATATGAAGTAAAAAGAATTAAAAGGAGAAATTATTTCTTGAAAAAATACAGATAAGGCTTGTATTAAGGAAAACTAATAAAAATCCAAAAGCCAGCTCACGGTGTTGCCCCTACAGGTAGTTAAGAAAACAAAGCCTGCATTGAATGTAAATTTCAGCTAATTTCTCTAACTCAAAAGCCAACTGAGTAAGAGAATCAATTACGGAAGCAAGCTGCACTTCATGAAAATACATTTAAAGGTAGGCCAAAGGAGCGAAGCAGGAAGCGCCATCCCAGGGCCGGCAAACCCAACGCCGCTGCTTACAGGTGCAGGTCTGCAATGCACTGGGCAGAACGCTCCAGGACCCCGAGCCTGCAGAACCTGCGGAAGCCTTCTGCCCGCAGACCGCCTTTCCTCTTACTGCACTGGGAGAACGCGGTGTGCCATCATGGACCAGGAGGAGCAAGGGAGGAAAATTTCCTCACAAGACTGAATTTAAGGTGGTGCTTGCTTAATACTACTTTGTCTCTTTATTATGTATTTTTAAAATCTTTCATTACAATAGCTGATGTTAAATTCCTTATTGAATACACTTAATTATTCTTGCAAAAGACACCACAAAGATAGACACACAACTCAAGACAATACTATTAGCATGTTAGAGGCTTTCAATCAGCAAATATGGATTTTATTTTTATAAATGTATGAACCTTGAAGATTGTGATGAACAACTTAATCACAGATTGCATCTAAATCATGAGGAACAAGCAATTATATACTATATTCAAATATAAACATAATGATAAAGGTCTATCAAATTAAAAATAAGATTCAAAAACTACCAAAATTCCCAAAGCATCATTATAATCAAAATTTAGAAACAAGGTTATACCTAGGCCCAGGTAAGTTATAACTATGTAATTAATTTCAATCAACTTTCTATTGCAATATATAGTATATCTTTTATGTTTAAATATTATAGCAATATTTTAAATTAAGGAAAAGTATTACCTCTTTTTAAAAGCATCAGCGCTGGCACTGGTGAGATGGCTCACCGTTAAGAGCGCTTGTTGCTCTTGCAGAGTTTGATTCCCAGCACCCACATGGTGGTTCACAACTATCCATAACTCCAGGTCCAGAGTCTACTGCCCTCTCCTGACCGCAACAGACACCAAGTACATACATGGGGCACACACACACACACGCAGGAGAAACATAAACACATAAAACTACATATATCTGAATTTTAATTTTAAAGCACCCTACTTAAAGTTGGAACAGTTAATTATCTTAACAAGTAATAAATTTTTTATAAATTAAAATCAATGTTACTTAGAATCATGTAAAATATATGATTATACTTTTTAGGTTATCTCTTAAACAACATATAAAAGCATCATAGAATACATTAGGAAGCAAACTCATACTTATATCACTTAACAGACAGATGATTGCAGATAGTTGCTAATATTACCAACTCTCAATTTTCTTGCTTATAAAATAAAAATTAAGACTATAAGCTAAGGCCAGGGTACAATGGTACAGGTGCTTGCTGCCAAGTTCATTCCCAGAGTCTACACAGTGAAAGGCAAGAACACACCCTCCAAACTGTCCCCTGACCTACACACACACACAAAAATTAAATAACTATTTTTAAAAAGGCAAAGACAAAAGTCGGGTGTAGTGGCATACACCTTTAATCTTAGCACTCAGGAGGCAGAGGCAAGGCCAGCCTGGTCTACAAAGCCAGTCCAGAGCAGCCAGAGCTACTATACAGAAAAACCATGCCTCAAAAAGAGGAAGGGAGAGGCAAAGAAAAGGAAGCATCACTTAGAAAGAACATATTCTAATTTAAACAATAAGGGCATTTCCACATGCACACAAGGTGCACTGTGCTCACCTTTATTCCCACCACTTAGAAGTCAGAGACAGAAGGATTTCTGGATTTGAGGCCAGCATAGTCTATATAGTAAGCTCCTGGTCAGCCACATCTATAAAGTAAGACCATCTCAAAAAAAAAAAAAAAAAGGTAACTAACAATTCTATCACTGTATCATACTGTGTTCCACATACTTCATAAACACTTGCATATGTTCATTTATATTTTATTCCATTTTTATTTTTTATATTAATTACAGTTTATTCACTTTGTATCCCGGCTGTAGCTCCCTCCCTCATTCCTTCCCAACCCACCCTCCCTCCTTCATCTCCTCCCATGCCCCTCTCCAAGTCCACTGATAGGGGAGGTCCTCCTCCCCTTCCTTCTGACCCTAGCCTATCAGGTCTCATCAGGACTGGCTGCATGCCCTCTTCTGTGGCCTGGCAAGGCTGTTCCCCACTGAGGAGGAGGTGATCAAAGAGCCAGTCACTGAATTCATGTCAGAGACAGTTGCTGCTCCCCTTACTAGGGTACCCACTTGGATACTGAGCTGCCATGGAAAAAAGACAGCATTTTCAACAAATGGTGCTGGCTTAACTGGATGTCTACATGTAGAAAAATGCAAACAGATCCATATTTATCACCCTGCACAAAACTAAAGTCCAAGTGGAACAAAGACGTCAACATAAAACCAGATACACTAAATCGGTTAGAAGAAAAAGTGGGGAAGAGCCTTGAACTCATTGGCACAGGAGACAACTTCTTGAACAGAACAGCAATAGTACAGGCTCTAAGATTAACAATCAATGAATGGGACCTCATGAAACTGGAAAGCCTCTGTAAAGCAAAGGACACTGTCATCAGAACAAAAATGACAGCCTACAGACTGGGAAAGGATCTTCTTCCACCCTATATCTGACAGAGGGATAATATCCAGTATATATAAAGAACTAAAGAAGTTAAAGAACAGTAAATCAAGTAATCCAATTTAAAAAATACGGTACAGAGCTAAACAGAGAATTCTATGTAGAGGAATATTTATTTTAATATAATATTTTTATTAATTATTTGGGGCTTTTAAACTATATTATGATCATATTTAACCTGTTGATGATTTTAATATTTAATATTGACTTATCTGTTACTTAAGCAGTGATTATTCCTAAATAGCTGTATACTCAAATCACCACACAGAGACTAGAATCTATTTAATTAACCTAGAGAACAATGATAGATAATAATTACTCATCCTAAGCCTGTAAGCCTGCATAGCTTCCTCCCATGCAGATTTCCCAAATTATACTTGCTTTTTAGTCATATCTTAGGTCTGGTTCATTTCTCCTGATGTTTTCCTGGTCTTCTCCTCTCAGATCTCCCCTCCCCCTCACTTCTGTCTCCTTCCATCTGGACCAGGATGTCCCACCCCATACTCTCCATTGCTTAGCATAGGCTGGTTGTTTTTATTGGCAATACAGAGAACAAATGGTGACATGTTAGAATAAACATCACAATACAATGTCCCTGATTGAAACCAGATAGTGGGGTAGAGAAATCAGTATTTGAATGAACAAGTGTAAATTGTATACATTCCACAAGAACATTATACCAACATTTGCTCCTAACTCTTCCCAGATCCACCTCCCCACCTTTTGGTCCCATTTTGTTTTGTTTTGTTTTGTTTTTTAAATAGTACCCCCACAAGGAGGACCTCCCCTATCAGCAGACTGGGGGAGGGGCATGGGAGGAGAAGAGGGAGGCAGGGAGGCGGGATTGGGAGGGGAGGAGGGAGGGAGCTACAGCTGGGATACAGAGTGAGTAAATTGTAATAACTAAATAAGAATGTTGGGGGAAAATAATAAATAGTACCCCCCCACACACCAATTTAATTTGCATTATCCATAGACACTCATGGACCTGGGGCCATTTACTTTTTTAAAACTAATTCTTCCTCCCTGAGAAGCCATTAACCAAGGCGCTGCAGGAGCCAGTAAGCCACACTACCTCAATGCTATAAGGTTCACTGGCTTGGCCCTGTATGGGCTTTGTGCAACAGCTGCTATGAGCTCAGAAGTGCAGTGCTGCTGTCTTGTCTAAAAGACAGTTTTCCTCCGGTCCTCCCACAATTTCTAGTTCTTAAAATCTTTCCACACATCCTCTTCCACGACGGTTCCTGAACCTTGGGTTGGGGGAAGATATGGAAGTCCAATTTGTGGCTAAGCACTCCACAGACACACTTTGATTGTTAGTGCCTTAACTGCCCTTCATTGCAAAACAAAAACAAACAAATAAACCTTCTCCAATGAGATCAGAGGGCTGCACTAAGTTATGGGTACAGAGATAATTAAGGCAGCTTGACACAATGTCCACTTATCAGAGTAAGAGTTCTATGTTCAACCCTAGGGCCTATGACATTCCCAACCATGGGTTCTTGGCCAGAACTGGAGTACGAGTGTTTCTTCCTGTGAACTAGGCCTTAAATCACTCAGAAAGTGGTTGGCTACTCCCAGAACATCCATGCACAATTGCACCCGTGGGCATATCTTGCCATGCTGGTCATTACTGTAGTTCACAGCTGGGTGAGACTGTTAATAACTTTTTCCCCCTCCAGCAGCCTACACAGCTCCATCAAATACTATAAAGCCACAAAAGGAAAAAAGAGTCATGGTCAGTACAAGGTTGATTTGTCCATGTACTATGACCAAAGTCCACGGTGTTTTAAACAATAGGGTTTTATCGCCAAGTTCTGGCAAGCAACCAAAAGTAACAGCAATAGCTTACATGTAAATTTATTTAATTCTAATAACAATTCTTAGAAGTATGTGTGTACAATAAGTCTGAAGAAACCACACGACATACCAGTTAGTAATTTCCAAAGGTCTGGCAGCTGTCAGAAGGAAACAGTAAGAACCCAAGCAGCATACTTGCAGAGTCTGCAGATAACCACTACAACATGCTACTTCTCTCCAGAGAAACATTAGGTCAAAATCCTCCCAAAAAGTACAGACTTCGTGTTACTGTAGTTCTCCCTTCAACCAAGACTTCTTTATGCACTGGAGGAAAATAAGCATTCACTGCCAGTAAGTGGTTATTTACCACACAAAGCTACCATCCAAAATAACATCCCAATTACTAACTCGGAAGATACATAACACAGACTTTGAAAACAGCAAAATGATCCCTAAAGTGCACATACTACTTTTATCTGAATTGATAGTGTCCATTTTAAGAGCAAAAACTATGCCTACCTTAAAGCTTTGAGGCTGGTGTGGAAAAGAGTCTCTATTAAATAAGTAACATTTTACAAAAACTTGCTTTAGAGAGTTTTATTATATCAGTCAATTTTAAGGTACATACTTATATAGATTACATGGAACAGATACAGTAAAAAATACAGTAGATGAAATTTTTTTTAAAAGCTATAATCTGAAGCCAGAGGACGTTTGACTAAATCAACAGGAATCAGCTTTGATTAGAACACATACGAAGCCACAAGAGAAGCATCTACAATATGCCACTACTTATTCTCTTGTGATGGAACAAAATTGTGCTTCTGTACTAATCGTATGCAAAATATTTAAAGTGAATACACAAAAACGAGCACTCACTGAACCGCAGTACTGGATCTGGACACTACAGCAGTAGTATCAAACACAGTAGCTCTGTAGTTCACACAACTCAGTCGGTGTCGTTACTATTTCTGCTCATTTCCAAGAGGAGAAACCTGGGTTCCTCAAGGTTCTGAGAAGTCAAGTTCCCTGCCCGAGTTCATGCAGCTAATAAGTGAAAAGCTGGCATACAGAATTTGGTTTCATCAGATCCAAAGGCCATTCCTTTCCTACCAATAGTACCCAAAAGACACTAACTGTAGCAGAATCGCCTGGGAGCTTGTTAACAAAATTGATGGCCAAGTCCTAGACCTAAAAATACCAATTCCCAGAGACTCTGGCTTATTTAACAAGCTCCCAGGTGATGCTTACACAGCAAGCAAGCCCTGGTCATAGAAGTAGAATTAAAACCCACAGAGTCAACTCCACCAGCCTCCTCTATTAGGTTTGGTGGTTTGAAAGTGAGGTCATAAGGTCCTAGGCATCAAGATTTAGGCTCAAGTGGGTAATCAGTTCAAGTAAGGTAGGAAGCATCCAGTTCAACCTCACACTTGAAATTCATTTTGGTGACATTATGATGTTTTCATCCATCTCTAAAACCTGAAATCATCTTCAATACCTCTTTCCTTTCTTCTCTGTCTTAAACAGATCCCTTTCTTGGCCATTCTGCTTCTAACAAGATATGATCATCTGTGGTTACCTATAGATCCAAAGTCCCTATGTAGTCACTTTTCTTTTACCTTGATAAAACACCGTGACCAAGGTAGCTTATAAGAAAGCACTTAATTTGGGACTCATGATTTCAGAGGGTCATAGTCCATGACGATCATGGTGGAGCTCATGGCAACAGACAGGCAAGCTTGATGCTGGAGCAGGAGCTGAGAGCTTCCATACTGGTTCACAGCATGAGGTGGGGAGGGTGAGAGAGCAGAAGCAAGCTAGCTAAGAATGGCACAGGCTTTTAAAATCTCAAAGCCCAGCCCAATAACACGCCTCTTCCAACACTCTAGTCCTTCCCAGAGAGCTCCACCAACTGGTAACCACTCTAGTCCTTCCCAGAGAGCTCCACCAACTGGTAACCAAGCATGCGAACACAGGCGCCTACGCAGGCCCTCCCCCTGCAGCCTGCCACAGCCCCGACTGCCGCCCTCCTTACTTCTCTACAAGGACTGGATTCTGTACTTACCTGGCCGCTCTCACAAGATGATAATGGAACCATCATGGTCAGTGACGCAAGAAAGGACCAATGAAAATTTGCCAGCATACCAGTAACACCAACCATAAGAAACACACCCTTTCTCTTCTTCTTTACAAATGACTGGAACAACCACCTTACAAAAACTGTAGGAAGCTACCCCAGAACCCTGATATACTTAAGCTGCTTTGGTTTGGTTTGGTTTGGTTTGGTTTTTTATTGAAAATAGACTTATTTTTCATACAATGTATTCTGGTTATGGTCCCCCTCCCTCAACTCCTCCCAGATCCTCCCCATTTCCCCACCCATCCAAAACCACACCCTTTCTTTCTCTCTCTCTTTAGAAGATAAAATAACACTGTGAATTCCAGACTTCTAATGTGAACTAATATACCCTCCTTTTTAAAGCCTTTTCATTCAGTTCTTGCCCTGCCTATCTCAGCAATCCCAGAGCCTGTGTCTCATATGTTTTTCAGTATCATTATAAATCGTTAATTATGTTTATAGCACGAGCTATGCAACAGTGGAAAACATCCTAAGGTGTTTTCCTAGATGTACTAGCACCAAGCTATGTTCAGATGGGTTCTGCACCAGCCCTCTGGTCCTGATACATCCTGTCCTAAAGCCACATAAGCCCTGTTCATCCCAAACACCTCCTGAGTTCCTGCTATGACTTTGTTCACATGACTTTTTTGCACCTATTTTTCTACCAGCAAAGCTGTGTAGCCTTCAAAAAACTAGAATTAATTTCACCTTCATCTGTTATTTAGCATACTCTGTATTCATCAACTGCAGTTTCCACATTCCTTCTTATACAGAAATAAATATCTGCTTTCCCACATAGCTAAAAGTATTATGAAAGCCAAATCCAGGCTGACAAGGTGGCTCAGCAGGTAAAGATATTTGCCACCAAGGCTGATGACCTAAATTCAATATTCAATCCCTGGAATCCACGCAGTAGAATAAGAGAACTGACTCCTACAGTTGTCTCCTGACCACCACACATATGCCATGGTGTGCACATGTACACACACACAGAGAGAAAATGAAAAGAAACAAACAGGGAGGCAACTCCATGACAGTCTCTAACACAAGATGACCCACTGATTGTTCAACTGAATTTGTCCACAACCATTCAGACATTCTCCATGTTGTTTAAGGGCCAGCAGTAACCACTATATTTTAAAGAGAAAGACAGGAGCTGGAAATATGGCTCCGTAGATAAAGCACTTGTCACACAAGCACGAGGGGCAGAGCTGAGATTCCCAGGACCCACGTAAAAGCCTGCAGACATTGTGATGCCTGTAATCCTAGTATCTGGGAGGCAGACACAATCCTGCGGTAAATTGCCTAGCTAGACAGGCAGGAATTATTGAGCTCTAGGTTAATCAAGACACCCTAACTCAATAAAGAAAGTTGAGAACTATTAAAGAAGACACCTAATGTCAACTTCAGGCCTATGCACACAAACATGGGCCCCCATGCATTCACACACGTACTCATATATTCAATAAATAAATGCTTAAATAGAAAGACAAACCATAACAAAAAAATAATTTAAGACTTGGAGAAATTATTTCAGATGTACCTTAAGCTCATTGAACATAAGGCAGGAAATAAGATCTGACCATAAAGACATAAAGACTGACACGCACAAAGACAATGTAAAGCCTTACAGAATTCTGGGAAATACTTATGTGCCAAGTAATCTCTACTCTCATGATTTCTTGCTGTGCCAACCAATAAGATTCCCTGTTCAATACCATCTCTGTTTAGCACGTTAAGAATACTGCTGAGGACTACAAATCAAAATGCTGAAATATCACTCCAAACCCACAAAAATAGCTATAAAGAAAAAGAGGAGCAAGGCACAGTGGCACACACCTATAACCCCAGATACTCAGCAGGCTGAGGCTGGAGGATTACTTGAGTCCAGGAGTTCTAGGCTGTAGTGCACAAGTGTCCCCACTAAATTCAACATCAATATGGTGAACTCCTGAGAGTGGGGCACCATCAGGTTCCCTAAGGAGCGGTGAACCAGCTCAGGTTGGAAATGGAGCAGGTCAAGAAAAAAGCGGGGGAAGGGAGGGCTGAAAGATTGCTCAGCAGTTAAGTGCACTAGCTGCCCTTGCAGAGGATTCAGGCCCCAGGACCTACATAGCAGCTCACAGTCTTCTGTAACTCCATTCACACAAGATCTAATACCTTCTTCTGGCTTCCTCAGGCTTTCTGCACACACACAGTGCACATATGTACACTCAGGCATGTGTGCACACACATGCATACATACAAGTATGTATATACATGCATACATATACATACATATATGTGTGTATACATACATATGTGTATATATACATATATGTACATATACACATAAAATAGAACACATAAATAAGAATTTTTTCAGGAGGTACTGGTAATGATATGGAGAAACTGTGATTCCCCATACACTTCTAATGGGAATAAAAAATGGCCCAACCATAGTTAGGGGCTTAGCTCAGCAGCAGAACACTTGCCTAGCAAATAAAGAGTTGAGTTCAAAACCCAATAATGCCATAAACACAAAACAAACTAACTCTTAAGAAGCTACGCCTGGCATACACACCTATAATCCTGGCACTTGGGATGGAGAGACAGGAAGATCAGGAGTTCCTGAGTAGTCTAAACTACATAAGACATTGTCTCAAAAGCAAAACAAAAGCAGTCAGAAAGCCACTTGCGAAAACAGTGAGGGTTCCTCACATAAACCTACATTTTTCAATGAATGCAGCAATTCTACTGGGAGTTATATATTCAAAAGAATTGATACATATACCTACACAAAAACTTACACGCGATGTCCACAGTAACACAATTCATAATAGCCAAAAGACAGAAGCAGTCCTACTGTATGTGGAGAGCCATAAAAGGGAGCATTATTCACAATAAAAAGAAATGAGGTACTGAAATCCATAGTAATTCCCCTTTATCCCTGGTTTCACTTTCCATATTTTCAGTTACTCATGGTCAAATACATACAGAAAATAATAAAGAGAAATTACATAAACAAAGAGTTCGTAAGTATTAAACTGTACACTATCTGAATATCATAAGATCAAACAGCACCCGGCTTCATCCCACCTAGACCCACCTGGGACAAGAACCGTTCCTCTGCCCTCTGTGACCATGACACACATCCGTCACTGGGCAGCAGTGCTGGCTGGCGGGTCAGCTGCGGCCATGTCACGGGGCTTGTGCTTAAGAAGATGGTCCCCAAGCACAACACAGCAAAGCTGCCTGTGCTTCCTTCAGGAGTAAATGTGAAAGGGAAAAATGGTCACAGTCTTCTAACCTTGATGTTGTAAGGACAGGGAGAAGAACTCAAGCTAGTTTTGCTGCAGTAACTCAAACTGCAAAGGTTATGTCACAGTGTACAAAAAGTCATTAGGTTATGAAAGCATGCTAATTGGAAACAGCAATTCTTAAGTTAGACTGGCTGGATGCTTGCTCCCTTCTCTCCAGCTTCATATGTTGAAATCCTGAGCCCCAACTGAAGACCATTAAAACACAAGTGGGTTTTTGAGAAACATATAGGCCATGAGAGTGGGGGCCTCACGGGCTGGATTAGCCCCCCTAGACAAGAAGCCCAGAACTCGGTTCTCTCGCTGTCTCGCTCTATCTCTCTCTCCCCTCCTCCCTTTCTTCTTCCTTCTCTCTTTCTTCCCCCCCTCCATTGCCCCCCCCCAACACTCCCTATTTGCTACAAGGAGAAAGCAATATGCAGAGCAGGAAGCAAACTACCAAATCAGTTGGCATCTTGGTCTTCAACCTTCCAGGCTCCCAAATGGTAATAAGTAAATGTGTGCTGTCTAAGTCACTCAGACTATGATATGTTACAACAGCCCAAGATAAAACAATTCCATTTTATACAACATCTAAAACAGGCAAATGTAAGAGGCTGGAGAAATAGCTGGGGTGTGATAAGCACGTGCAGAGATCCTGCGTTTAATTCCCATCACCCATTTGGTGACCTGCAGTCATCATTAATCCCAGAAGTAGGGGGTCCAGTGCATCCTTCTGGCCTCTACAGGTACTACATGCACGTGGTAAATAGACAAATGCAAGCAAAACACCCATATTTAAAATAGATACATGTAGACGTTTATAATCAAAGCATAAAGGAGGTTGAAGTTTTTAGGAGAATTAGTTCAAAATCCTCCTGAGGCTACCTAACAAGTTCAAGGCCAACCTGAGCTACTTAGTAAGATCTTGTCTAAAAGCAAAACAAATAAAAACATACTCCCCATCCCTGAAAAAAAAAAAAAAAAGGTAAAATCTTTGATAACAGAAATTTTAAATTCTAATTCCAAAATTCTAGCCCCCCAAAATTTTCATTCATACTGGGAAGAGACATGGAAGGAGGTGAGTAACATATAACTAATAAGAAGTGAGGGGAACAGTAATTCTACCTTGGAAAAGTCAACGGAATTACATGAGAGAAAGTAATAGTGGCTGTGGAAGGCAGATGTACTGACTTTACTCCCCAGGACAACACCTCTCCTAACACTCAGGTTAGGATCTGGGTCTCTTGTATGTTTCTCTAACATCAGAACTCCTCTTCTGTAACACCACGACCTTAGTGAACAGCTTGGATGACCTTTTCACCACGCCACCCATAATTCCCAGCACAGGGTCTAACATATATCAGCTAGCCACTAATACAATGAAAGGGATGCTTTGGTAGCTCAACTTCACCCCGTGAATCATAGACCCACAAGCCATGTGATGGAATTGGCTCTGGCCTTCCGTGCTCTGCCACCTTTGGTTACTATAGCTTCTGTCATGTTTCCTGCAGTGCCTCACGAGACACACTTCACAGCTGGTTTCCATAGTCTCTGTCTAACCAGTATAAAAATAAAGCAGCATCTATATTATCAGATGTTTTCATCGTGAGTGTGAGAATGTCAGAGCCCTAACTCAAGGACGAGCAGCAGCAACCTTGCAGTCTTGTCGGAGGCAGATGTTAGCTCCTCGTGATCCATTTATAGGACTTGCTTCCAAAGAGGGCTATTCTTTCCTGCCTTCATTTCCTCCTTGAAAAAAAATGGCATTTAGTAGACTAAGATTTTCAAATTTTCCTTTCTTTGATCATGATATCCTCTTAGTAACATAAAACCATATTCCTTTTGTGTTTGTTTTATAATAGAACAATTTCTCCTGCAAGACTGCTTTTATAATGATTTGATACTCAAAACATGTAAAAGTAGAGCAAGTTTTTAAAGAACTGAATTCACAAGCCCTGTGGAATGAAGATTGTAAAGATAAAATTGGAGCTAATCAAGCTAATCTTTCCTAATGAGACAAAAGCAAGCAATACTAAGCCCTTGCTCACACGCCCAAGAACCAGTGTCTCTGGGGTCCTTCTAGCATTGCACACAACCTCCACCACGCCCTATCCCACCTGGGTGGGGTGTTCTTCTGAAACTTAATCTCTGGAAAAGCAAAGAGACAAGCATTCTACCTAAAAAGTTTCTGCTGATGAAGAAAAGAGCAAGCACACAACCTCTCCTGCTTCTCCTGGAGAGAAGCCACCTTTGGCCATGAGGCCATGAGCAGCTGGTTTGCAATGCGGGCACTCTGTGCATGAACAAGGCCCTTCTACCCTGTTAGCACTAGCCTCTATTAATTTCCATATTGTCTCTGCAGTATAGTATTTCTAGTCTACATACCATTGGGAAATAATCCTTCTAGTCAACATTTAATTCATCCTGAAACTTTTATTTAATTCCTCAAAGAAGATCTAGAAGAACAAAGCTTGCCATTATTTTAAGCCAAAGAAAGTAAGGGAATTGAAAGAATAATAATAAGGAAAATAACTGCTTAAAAGCCATTATAATATTTAAAACAAATGTCACTTTTAACTCATTATCAACTTGACTGAATCTTAGAATAGACATGTTCCTGCACCATATCCTCAAAATATACACACAGCTGGAAGACTGTTTTCTCAAATCTATTCTTCCTTCTAAGTAGTCTTAAATGCTACCTATACTTTTATGACACTCAAATGTGAATCCACAGCCCCAACCCCCGCCCCTGAGCTCTGAATGTCCTCAGATGTCTTTAGGGCATTTGAAACTTAATTCATGTAAAAGAGAAGTGACTTCAATCCCCCGTCTCTCCTTCATAAGCCATCTCTATCTCAGAGAGATCACTAGCAGTCACAGTTGCTAAAAGTAAAACAACAATCCAAAACAGAAATTAAACCAGGCATGGTGGTGCACACCTTTAATCCCAGCACTCAGGGAGGCAGAGGCAGGCAGATTGCTGTGAGCTCAAGGCCAGCCTGGTCTACAAAGTGAGTCTAGGACAGCCAAGGCTACACAGAGAAACCCTGTCTCAAAAATAAATAAATAAATAAGAGTAACATAGATGATCTTGAAACCATCCTGCACAGTGAAATAAACCAGACATAAAGGCAAAATGTTCTATGATTCCATTTGTATGAGGTATACAGAGTGATCAAATTCACAGGGAAAAAAAGTAGATGGGCCAGTACCAGAAGCAGGAAAGGTTATTGTTAATTAATACTGGGTTTCAGATTGGAAATATGGTAAAGCTTGGGGGGAGATCAGAGGTGATGGTTACACAGCCATGTAAATGTAGCTGCTGTCAATTAACTGTACATTTAAAAAATGTAAATCTGGGTCTGGAGAGATAGCACAGAGGTTAAGAGCACTAGCTGTTGCACCAGAGGTCCTAAATTCAATTCCCAGTAACCACATGATGGCTCATAACCATCTATAATGAGATCTGGTGTCCTCTTCTAGCCTGCAGGCAGGATACTATATACATAATAAATAAATAAATCTCTTTAAAAAAAAAAAAAGTAAATCTGTGTTATCTATATGCTACTTAACTAATGAAGAGATACTATCAGATGCCCACAGCAAGTCCCACTTCAAGGTATTTGTGGAACCTGTCAACTGACCATGTCTTTACCATCACATTCCAAGCCATTACCTTCAGCCTGCATTCCTGCATTACCCACTAGCTAGTCTTCCTGTTTTCCTTAAGTATACTCTATACATCATGGTTAGATCCTTAAAAGAAAGGCAATGATCATGTCAAGACCTTGATTAAAGCACCACTATATCACACTCAGAGGGAAACAAAATTAAAAGTTCCACTGTGGATTACATTCTCTTGTAAGACATGCACCCATCGACCTTTCCTCCAGTTCATTCTTGTCACATGACATTCCTCCCTGTTCTCAAGTATTCCAAGATGAACCTCAGTATCTTGAACCTCAGTATCTCCATTCATTTCTCTGCTTAAGTTCTAGGTCCTACCTCAGATAATCCACAAAAAAGAGTGCTTTGCTATCTCTCATAACTGCTAAAATAGTCATTCATTATGCTCCTCCCACTTGACTATAAGATCCTTAAAGACAGAAGACAACTATACATGCAGACTGCAGGAGAGTGATTAGCATGCTAAGTACCTAGTAATTTCTGGAATGAACAGATAAATGAGCACACAGCTTCATCTGCAGATGGACTACATTCTACGCCTCCGTTTTTCGTTTCCCTAGCAAACCATTTATAAAGCAGTCGCTTTAGACTCACAAGATATCTCCGCTTTCATCACAACAAGGTCAACGTCTAAAATTATCTAAGTGAAACACCTCTCCTGCCAGCACCAAGTACCTCCCAGAGTCTTTCTACTCAAATTCATCCTCTCTACACCAGTTCCTCACTTAGGAAAGGAGAGAGATGGTCAAAGTTCAGATTCCCAAAAATACCCCCATTTAGCCTTTCCCCCTTTAGCTACAGACAGGTCTCCTCAAAAGATACATCACTAAATGTCTATTAAACCTGAATATTTAATTGATTTAATTGCTTAGATGCTTTCTACTTTAGTGTCTCTAATGGCATCATTTAAACCACCTTTTATCTGGCAGCCATATGACAAAATAACAGCCTTGTGACAAGTCTTCTATCTTCTGCAGATATGAGCACAGAGCTCAACAGATAAAAACCACAAATCAAAGGAATTATGCTCATATTCAACAAAAACTTTCACTCCTCTTTCTTGACCCAGATACTCTTCAACTGCATAGAATGTTTAAAATAGCCTTTTAGAAACATGATACAGTTATCTTATGCTGCCTTTTAATCATTGTTAAAGGATTAGACACAGTCTTTTTTATTTAAATTTAAGCCACCCCAAAGAACCCACAGGCCAAGACTAGCACCTCAATCAGTTTCCATGGTGACTAGCAAAGAGCCCTGTCACACTGCAGATAACATTCCAGTACAAATTTGAGGTCAAAGCTGTTCCAAGGCTTGGAGAAGTCTTATGCTTTCTGCTTTGTTGACAGAGAGCAACCTACTCCCACATAGGAAATCCAAGCAGCCTTCTGAGATTACCTGAAGACTTTCCTCCCTTAATTCAAGAATGTTCCATTGTTTAGGAGGCACAGGCAGTGATCCAGCTTGTTACTGGTTGCTCTTAGCAACACCTATCATGTTATCTGTCCCCAGGTAATGGAACCTCTTCTTAGAGCAGTGGTGGAATGGGGCTCCCAGCTCAGCTGGGAAGGGGTTGTCTGGCTCACTGGCACAGGCCATGGCCCCTGCTCTCTAACTGGCTGTACAGAATACAAAGGAAACTTATGGGAGACAACACAAGAGAAGGACTTTCTCAAGAAGCGTCTTATGAATCTAGAAGAACTATTTAAAACAGCAATTTTTTTTTTTTTGTAAAACTGCTTGATGTGGTTAATTTGGCAAGGCCTATGAGAGATGGAGGAGGAAGCAAGACATGCTGAGAGGTTCAAGCTCGTAATTATTTTTGTCTGATTGTGCCAACAATAAATAATGGCTCTCTAAAACTGCTTCCCCTTCATCTAAGAGCTCTGACCCACTTCTGCATGGCAGTGCTGACCCCAGCCCTTTCACATAGTGCATCTGCCAAAAGTGAATGAGCACATGGCCCCGACCAGGAAGAAACAGGCTGGAACAAAATCCATCATGAGAAACAGTCCATGGCCAAAACTAAAGCTTCAAAATGCCACAACCTAAAACAATACCATTCTGATTTCAGATGTATTTCTCTAGCCTTTAATCTTATCAAAGCTTGTTTTATATGTACTTAGCCAATCCACTGTATCTTCTAGCATTTATCATTTCATTTTGCTGTATATCTTCTAACTGAAAATTAAAGGTGCTGAAACACAAAAGCTTCTCTAAGCATAATTCTTCTAGGGCAAAAATGATCATTGGTAATTTATGAACATTTAAGAAAGCCTTGGAGCTCATTCAAACCTTTAGAAATCTCCACTAAATGTAATCTATTTTCAGGCAGCTGGCAATAGTTCCTGGGTACATAGCGATGGTCCAGGCAGTGGTGGCAGTTCATTAAGATGTAGCCCGACACCAGGGTCAGATGAACTGTACAGAAATTTCTGATATCCTTAAAAACTCAGTTATGGGGCTGGAGAGATGGCTCAGAGTTAAGAGCACTGCCTGCTCTTCCCCGGGTCCTGAGTTCAATTCCCAGAAACCACTTGGTGGCTCCCAACTATCTACAATGAGATCTGGTGCCCTCTCCTGGCCTGCAGGCATACATGCAGGCAGAACACTATATACATAATAAAAAATAAATCTTTTTTTTAAAACTCAGTTATATTATATAAATTTGTTTTTGTTTAAATCCCAAGTGTGGGATTTTTAGTGGGCTATAGTTTGTCCACAGCTGTTAATTGTCTTGTGCAGGAGGGCAGGGGCGTGGCTTTTGTAGGCTGGTAAAGGCCTGCCAAGTACAGCATGGAGAGGGGCCTGGTGTAGGATTCCAAGGCTCTGACTTGAGAGCTGAGAAAGGGAAAAATGTAGTGTGCTGGCTGCGTCTGCGCTTGACAGAGACTGGTACAGAGCCCTAAAAGAACCTCTTGACCCTCAGCAACCCAGAGAAGTAAAGGGGTCTGGGCCCTCTCTCCCCACTAACCTTCTCTCTCCCACTAAGGGTTGGGAGATTAGAAGGGAAGTTGAGGCCTCTACACCCCAAATAAAGAAGAATTAAAAAAAAGAGAGAGAGCTACAATGATGTATAAAGGGGCAAAGAGCAAGTGATGTGATCTAAGATGGTTTCACAGAGGGAGAGACCTCTGACAAGGGAGTGAGAGATAACGGAGCTGACAGAGACGGCAAGGAAGACATCCGGTCGATGCAAGGAGGAGGACAAGACTGGTGGTAGCCAACCCTAGGAACTGAGCTGCTCAACTTGGGCAGAGACCAGGATGCAACAAAAACATCTCTACAGACAATGTGAGAAATCATTATTTAATTCAAGGTGAGGGAGATCAAAGATCAAAGTAAAAGAGAGGGGCTCTTTTGTTTTGTTTTGCTTGAGACATGGTCTCATGTGACCCAGGCTAGACTCAAACCTGATATGTAAATAAATGACCTGCAACTTCTGCTCCCCCTGTCTCTACCTTCCAAAGAGTAGGAGCTGTAGGCGTATGCCACTGCACCTGGAAAATTTCTTAAAGTTTTACCTAGATTCATAATTGTACAGAAATGAGATATTTCTCCAATTAAAGTGGTTAAAAGTGACTAGCAGGTGAGAATAGACTAGGAGAGATGAGATGAGGGATGAGGACATCGTGAAGGTTGTAAGGGTTCTGTTCCCCCTTTTGTCGGATGTGAGTTCGATGTTCCCTTCCCTTAAACCTGAGGAATCACATGTCAGTTTCAACTAGGCAGGTGAACCAGGTTAGCTCACAAAAGGCCATACAGCTCCCTCCTTAATGACCATGACACCAACTAGAGGAGCACTTGGTCACCAGCAAAAAAGTTCAACTACACTGAGGCTTCTAAGCTCTGGGGAAACTAGACAGTAGGTAGTTCCTCCATCAACAACCCTAGCCCATTCAGCCTTCAGGTTAGCACAGCCAGTACCACGCACATGGGTGAAGAACTCTACGTAACCATCTGGTCTTCCCCAGTGAAGCTGTAGCACTGTTGAACGAACAAGCCATTCCTGCTGCTCTGTCCAAGTTCCTATCCCATAGAAACTGTGAACATATTAAAATGGCTGCAGCCTTACTGAGTAAGGTTAGGTACACATCATTAACTCAAACAGATGGTAGAAAGGTGTAAACTAATTACTACAGAACATGCAGATAAAAGATTTTAGAGAAGATCATGATTTGGGCTCCTCTTTTCACATCATCGAAATGTGATCTATTTGTTGGAAACCAGATGATGATGATGATGAGTAAGCCACATGAAGAATTCATGTTTTTTAAAAATGGATGTTGACTGAAGAAGCAGTATTTCTAAAACAAGGGGAACATGTGTGGGAAACAAAAAAAGTTTTTAAATGTGTAGTAATGAAATAATATGAAAGAGGAGAAACCAAAAGGATTAGAAAAAGAAAATGGAAGAGAAAACATAATGCTGGGAGGCCAGGAAATGAAGATGCTTCTCAAGGGTTGGCCCCTGTGGAGAATATTACCAAACACAGGGAATCCAAGAGTCAGGAGACAAAGAGAACAGACAGAGTTGACAGATTGCTGGGAGGGAGGGAGCAGAAACTCGGGAGTATGAAATGAGTCAATCCAGAGCAATTGAAAAGCACAGGAGAATTAAATCTAGGCTGTATAACTGGTAGCTCAAGGGCCAAATGAGCTGAGAACTATGAGTGGCCCCATAGAAAACTGTGAATTTACTCTGAGTTCTATGTTCCCTCCTCTTAAACCTGAGGATCACATGTCAGTCTCAACTAGGCTGATGAACCAGGTTAGGTCACAAAAGGCCATACAGCTCCCTCCTTAATGACCATGACACCAACTAGAAGAACTCTTAGTCACCAGCAAAACAGATAAAATATGATGGAGTTTGTATGTGTGTGTATGTGTATGTGCCTGTGCATATGTGTGTGCCTGTGGATATGTGTGTGCCTGTGCGTATGTGTGTGCATGTGTGTTTATGTGTGTTTGTGTGTGCGCAGCAGGCACGTGCAAGTGCACACATGCATACACATGTCAAAATCTAAGAACAAACTTGGGTGCCATTCCACAGGTCCATCCCCGCCCCCCATTTGTTTGAGGCTGGGTCTCTCACTGGCCTAGAACTTCAAGTAAGCTAGATTATCTGGCCAGCAAGTTCAAAGGGTCTGGCTGTCTCCAAATCCCATGCCTGAATCCCATCACGAGAATCCCAGGCCCACAATGTGGTGCCTGTTTTTGTATTTGGGTTCTGAGATCTAAACTCAGATCCATCACATACTTCCAAGGCAAACACTTGACCAACTGAGCTCTCTCCCCAGCCCCTATAAATTTTATTTTTGTTTTTTGGGGGGGAGGGTATTTTGTTTTGTTTTGGTAACTCAATTTCAGTTCTTGAGCATGATTTTGTAGATGGCAGTATCATGTAGCTATAGAACAGTCACAGGGTTGAAAACACCTGGAACTGACATCGCCTGCATAAAGTATGGCCCATAGAAAACAATTCGTAGCAAGGCCAGAAGCTGCATGAAACAGACACTAATGAGGACTGGTACTCCACTCACTCACCAAACACAAACATTCTATGTGTATAAGTACACCTAAGGGAAAAAGAATTAGTAAAGACAGGCTGAAGAAGACCAGCAGATACTCACAAGTCCAAAACCTGAAAAGAGGAATTAAAGATGCATCAAGAACAAAAGTAGAAAGATCAAGACTGAAGTAGAACTACAGAATACTTTTCCAAGTATTGGATCAATTTTTCCAACCCTCAAAACTGCATCATTTTGGGATTTAAGACATTTGTTTGTTTGAAAAAGTGTCTCATGTAACCCTGGCAAGCCTTGAAGTGGAACCTGCTTTGTAGTGAGGATGACCTTGAATTCTTGATTCTGCTGCCGCTACTTCCCAAGAGCTAGCTATAATCCTATAGGCATGTGCCACCACACCCAGCCAAAGCCTGACTCTTGAGCTAAAATTTCCAAGTCCATCCTAACAGAATCACAGACCTTCAAAGGCTTTGGGTAATATTAGTCACATTGAAAGGACAATGTGAAGAAAGCAGTACATCTGGAAGGAACGTGTGTAAAGCATTATATGATCACAGGAAAAAACAAATATTTTGAGATAAACATCAATGGAAAAAATAACAAAAAACACAAACTCTTTGAAGATAATACTGCTTCCTTTTCCATTTTTAAACCCAATTAAAAATGTACTTAATGAGTCAATCTAAAAATGGAATGTAAGAACTTAAAATTAAGTTTTGCTAAAATAATCAAGTTAAATAATACATTGACTTTTCCTTCAAAATACTGTTCACAGAGAGTGTTAATCAAACTGTTGATATTAAAAACTTGTTTGCAACTTACTATAGGATAGACACTGTACTAAGTATTTTATATGTATTATCTCATTTTTATTTTGTTTCATTTGTTTACAGTAAATAAAAGCACAATTTATAGTGAACATGCTATAGAAAATTTATTCAACACTTGAATCTGTGAATATTTCTATTGGTGAGGCACACTCTTTACTCAACTCTTTCCATGGTCATTATTCACCAATCAAGAGCCAGCACTTGGGAAACAGATGCAGTGAAAACAGAAGTTCACAGTCATCCCTGGCTATACAGCAAGTTCAAACCCAGCCTGGGCTATATAGTGAGCTTGAATACATCCTGAGCTATGTCATGAGCTCAAATCCAGCCTGGGCTATGAGACATTGTCTCAAAAACCAGAAACCAACAAAAAGTTCACCATGTGCCATCACTATACTTAGACACTAAGGATTAAAGAAAAAGGGGGGGGGGGGGAATCACTATCTCCCAGATGTTCATAAACCAGCAAAGAAGATCAGTAAACCCTCATGACAAAGGATGTGGGGGAGCTGTGCTATTCCCAGAGGACAAGGTCAGCTTTAGGGAAAGGAGCTTATTCTACCCATACTGAGCTGGAAATGCTTAGAAAGTGGTCATCTGCAGCAAATGGCTAGATTAGCAGTTCTAGTGGCCAGGAGTGGTCTCTGGTTTAGCAACAATTAGCATCAAAAAATAGGAGTCACAACTATGGCTAAAATGACTGAGGAGGCCAAGAAGAACCACAGAGTTGACAAAAACAAGTCTGAGAGAAAGGTTTATTTCAGTCAGAAGTTCAAGGGTACGTGGTCATTATGGCAGAGAAGCTCCAGAGCGAGAGAGTTTGCAGCAGCTGATCGCACCACACAACAGGAAGAGCGAGCCATGAACACTACTGCTCAGCTCTCCTTTTTATATAGGCCAGCTCCAAGCCCAGAGAAGGGTACCACCCCCTCCCACCTCAACTAACCCAATCAACACAATCCTCAGTGGCATGTCAACGGGCTAAATAATCCCTCACAATTGTATCCAGAGCCTCATCTGGTGATTCCAGATTCTGCCAACTTGAAAATTAACACTAATGCTAACCATCACAGCCACTAGTTATCACCAATGTTCACTTCTAAAAAAAGAAAAAGAAAATAAGCTGCATACTTACACACTACAAAATCTAACTAGATGCTCAATTCAAACACACAATGAAGAAGTACTTTGTGTTACCCACGTCATAAGCACTGTACTAGCTTCTGCTGGAAGTGGCCAAGACTGGAGACAACCAACTTGGAATGAGGGAGTAAGACTGTTTGGTTGGTTGTTTCTTTGGTTGTTTCTTTGTCTGTTTGGCTGGCTGGCTGGCTGGTTGGCTGGTTGGTTGAAATAGCATCTCAGTATGTTGACCAGTCTGGCTTTAAATACCTAACTCCAATAAACATCTTGTCACAGTATTTCTAATGGCTGAGACTACAGGCACACACCACACCACAGGCTTAATTGAAAAAGAATTTCAGTGTGTTACACAGGCTATAACAGTTTTTTTAAGGTTTAATTTTATGTATGTATGTGTTGTAAGATATTAGATCCCATTGTGAACCCTGAGATTATGAACTGGAAAAAGCTGTTTCTTATTTGGTGTGGCTCAGCCCTAGCATACACCTTTAATCCAAGAGCTTTCTGAAAAAAGGATTAATAAAGTTAACCCTAGGTTAAGAGGTAAAGCAAGCAAATTGACAGTAAGTGAACATAGAAAAAAGTCATAGTGAGAGGAAGTTCAGAGGATGGATAGAGACACAGAAAGTAGAAAGGTATTTCTACAGGAAGTAGAGACACTGAGTCGAAAGGTATTTAAGACAGCGTGGAGAAGAAGAAAGGGTTTTTCCTTCTGGGACATGAGTTAAATAGGAAGGGTCTTTTCCTTCTGGGATGCCAGTTGAGTAGGAAAGTCAACTGGGTGGTTTTTCTGCCTCTCTGAGCTAGCAGGTTTTCACCCCAGCATCTGGCTCCTGAGTCTTTACTGGTAAAATGGAACAACTGGAATTCTTTAATAACAACATACGTGCATGTAGTTACAGGTGCCCAGAGGCCAGAAGAATCAGGGTCTTTCGGAGTTGAAGTTAAAAGTGACTGTGGGTCGCAGAAATTCAAGTCCTCTGCAAGAACAGTACTCCCTTCTTTTTTTTTTTTTTTAAGATTTATTTATTTTATTATGTATACAGTGTTCTGCCTGCAGGCCAGAAGAGGGCACCAGATCTCATTACAGATGGTTGTGAGCCACCATGTAGTTGCTGGGAGTTGAACTCAGGACCTCTGGAAGAGCAGCCAGTGTTCTTAAGCTCTGAGCCATCTCTCCAGCCCCCTTCCCTTCTTAATGGCTGGCCTATCTCACCACACCCTACAATCCAGTTCTTAATGCTAAGAATAAAAACGTAACAAGTGCTCAATCTAGACTACATTCAATCTTAGTTCTGTAATTTTTTTCCTTGGCGACTCTAAACAGGTCACTTAATTTCTAGGAGCTTCTGCTTCCTGTCTACAATGGAGATTGCAGTGGTAGCTTTTAAATATTGTAATACTAAAGAGAATGAAGCAGCAGCAGTCAGTCCAAAAGAGGAGCTGGCTCAGAATTCACTTTAGAAAATGCAGTTTGTTAAGAGACTTAGAGCCTAGAGACCATGACTGGCCCCCAATGTAGGGAGGAGAGCATTAGACCAAAAGCGGAGCCTTGAGAACCATGAGAGAACAAACATGCTGGAGCTGACACAGACAGACAGACAGACACACTGTGAGGGGGAGGCCAGAGGAGCTGGCGGCAATCCCAGGCACAAAGGACACATCAGACATTTAGAGGTTCTGGGAAGGTGGACAGGGAGCTTTACTCCATGTGATGCAGTTCAACATGATGCATGTTAACACAGAGTACGGAAGAACAGGTGCTGGGTAAAGCCATGAATTATGGGCAGGTGTTAATAGCAAGGTGCTATTAATGCTCTGTCCCAGGACAGTGTCAGGGAGTTGTGGCCAGATCTCGCAGGCAGTGAGGTCCGGCCTCTAAAGATTGACCTGCTGTCTGCTGTCTTAAAGGGGCAGGCTTGTGGTCAAACAGAAGAGGATATGAGCTAAGAAATGTGTCATGGGGATTATTCTATGTGAAGTGCTAACTAACGGTGCTAATAAGTGTTAGTTATTATTTTAAAACTACTAGAATGACCACATGGATGCAATTAAAAAACAACAACAACAACAAAAAAAACGTACCACTGAATTTCACAACACAGGCAAAGACCCTTACTTGGAGGGAATTTAGAGAACATGTTACTGAGCTGAGCTGCCCTCAGAGAAAGACTAACATTAGGAGAGTAGCTGGATTTTTATAAGCACTCAATTCCTCCACTCTCCTCTACCCTTGGACAGAATATAACCATGATAGGCACATAGGCAACCTGGAAGAGAACACAGAAGGTCGAAAGAAACTACACAGAACATTCCTGTAGAAATGCAGAAGGTTAGAAAATTATAGAATGGTTTGCTTGAATGGCAGCAAAGGTTTTGGGGTATAAATCTGAGCATAACAGCTCTGAGTGATAGGTCAGGGTACAGTGGAGGAATTGGAACACAGGTAGGAAGTAGGCACACAGTGATGTGCTTAGTCTGTGAGTCCCAAAGGCAAAGACTGTCTTGTCAATTTCTGTAGCTTCCAAACACAGTATCTGAGACAGAGTAGACACTCAGTAATTGAGGTTTGAATGAAAAGGCCAAAAGCAGCAACATAAGCTGTCATTAAAATGGGAATAGTAGAAACAGATACATATTGGAGAAAATAGAGAGAAGACATGAGCTGGCTGAGAAAATGCAGCCAGGACAAAGTGTGATCAATGAAGGCTGTAAAACTGATCAACACAGCATGGTCATTAGCACCTCTTTCCATGAGAATGAAGCACAACTCCATTCATGCTGGGGGAAACTGCTTTTGTCTGAAATAAAAGCTTTTCACTGTCAGTAATTTACTGTTGTTTTGCCCTTGGACCTACTTCATCATTTTAAGGCATTTGTCTTCCTTTTATCTTGCTGGGTTTTCATAAAACGTTGAGATTATGCAATGCTTCTACTAATACAAAACAAAATAGAATCTTTTTTATAAAATCTTCTTAAAGATTTTGATTAAAACTTTCTCATTAGCAAAACAAACAGTTACTAAAAACAATTTCAACTATATGCCATCCAAAAATATAGCCAGAGCTCACAGCATAGTTCAGTAGTAGAGCACTTGGCTAGCACACAATAGACACTGGTTCAGTTTCTACCAACCTCAAACAAATAAAAAGAGAGCTAAGATAGATACAAGGACATAGACACACAGATATGAATATATACATATATATATATGTGTGTGTGTGTGTGTGTGTGTGTGTGTGTATACCTATGCATATTGCATAGATATCTGTATTACAATACACTTTTATAAATGTAGTCTTGTCAGGTTACAAGTCTCTATACTGTGTTTATTTTTCTTTATGTTTCCAGGAAGCCTGGCAGTGACTGTTATAGGTCCTCCATGTATTTGCTGAAATAAAATGAATTGTCTTAGGAACAGCTTATCAACAGCTGCTGGTGGCCTTCAGCTTCCTTCTCTCAACCCAGTGCTCTTTCCCACTGTGCATTAAAATTATAATGCAGAGGCTGGAAAAATGAGAGCATCTGGCTGCTGTTCCAGAGGATCCGGGTTCGATTCCCAGCATGCACAGGGCACCTCACAACTCTCTTTATCTCCAGTGCTGGGGGAGCTAACACCCTCTTACAGTACCCATTGGCTTTAACTATGCCCTCATGGCACAAAGACATATAAATGTGGCCAAAACACCCATATACATAAAAATAATAAATAAATGTTTTCAAAAGATCTTTAAAAAATTATATTGCAAAAGAATAAAGCCTATAATAAAAGTAATTTAGAACAATAGAAAAATAAAGAAATGAATGTTAATATTCATGGTCAGTAGTATATCAGGTAAATGTTAGAGAGGGAGGAATAGGACTTGATTTCTAGTGTTTGACGAACACATGTGAACATAAACCACACACACACACAAAAAAAGTTGCTTAAACATATCACTAGTGTAACTTGGCAGTACACACCTGTAACATCAGCACTTGGAAAGCTGAGACAGGGGGATTGGGAGGTCAAAGGCCAGTCTGAGCTACAAAACAAGGTCCAGCTCAGCCTGCGCTACCTAGATCCGCTCCCCTAGGAAAAGAGAGAAAGACACAGAGAGAGAAAGAATGAACAAGCAAGCAAGCTCACTGGCCCTCACCTAAATACATCTCCCTAAAAATGCATGCTAATTTTCCTTTAATTCCAAACTCCACTGAATGACAAGAGGAAAAGTCATTTTCTCTTTATTTAAGACTAAAACAGAGAGGAGGCCATTAGCAGAGCAGACGTTTTTAAGAAGACTTCAGATTTCTAGATCTATGGTCTCTGACATCAGCACTGAACCATCCAGGGAGTTAACACAGACTGGACAGCACTCTTCTGCATCTAGGATTCCTGATTTTATAAGGTCTAAGGTAGGGCTGAACTTGTGTATATTTAAAACTTTCCTCGGTGTACTGATTCTGCTGGTCACGGGGCACTATGAAAGCAACTATCCTATATCCTAAATAAACAGAGACCAAAATCAGAAAAGAAAAAGAAAAAAGCCACATTTCTCCTAATGATCAGACTGAGTCAAGAAACGCTACAAGCACCCCTTCCATTTTTAAAGAAACATTAAATTAAAAGTCAGAAAGAGTCTAAAAAATTGGGGAACAAGATCTCCAAACTTCAAAATATTACTGTTAATATAAAAAATGAATTGCATTTCAGGTAGTATACTATTTTTGTATGCTGTGTGTAATGCAGTGCAAGAAAACTATCTGTATATTAAATACCAACCTCATATCACTTCAAACAACATTTAGCAGGGCTAAATAACTATAATTGAACAGAGGGATGTGCAAAAGTCTAAGGACTCTTGGGAAACACAAAGGACAAACAACCAAACACTATGAGAGAAAACAAACTGCTTCCAGGGTCAGTACCAACCTGTCAGGTTTCTACACCGAGAACAAACACAGCAACAAAGAGAAGCCTCCTCTAAACTGAAAACACTCAAGGCCAATTTCCAAGCATGCAGCAGCTTTTAAAGCCAACAACCCGACACACATTTGTGACAATTTTAAACTTTAAAAGCCATAAAGGAAACCTTAAAGGTTTTGAGGGGAAAACATCACGCTATTACAGAGCAATATGGATCAAAAAAGCATTGGGCATTTTCTATAGCATTCCAGGGGAAAATGGAATATTGTTTTTAAAGTTCAAAAGGTGACTTTGAGCCTTGACTTCTACATTTTTCATTTAAAGAATCAAATATAAATACACAATAAGGATTTCTTCAGAAATTAAGGAACTAGGAGAGCTGACTTCCTGAATAAACTACTCTCCTGAGACGCTATCACAGAGGTCCAACAGGCGTCACCGAGCGACAGCTGTGGGGCAGAATGACACACGGCCTCTAGCTCCTTTCAGGGCCTCCTCATCCGGGTATCTGGCTCTTGTCCCTCTTTCTCTACGATTAAGCTGAACCTACCAGAAAATCTAAAGTGTCCCTCCTGTCTCAGGATCTTACAGTAATTATGCCACCAATTCTCTTGCCGTTAAAGGTAAGCTTCGTGAAGTAAGATGGGGACCTTTTAGCCATTAAATCTGCCCACCAAAACACAGAACTCAAGGATATATCCAGAAAAACAAAAAAGAAATTCAAGAAAAAGACAAGATAAATGAGAATCAAGAAAGTATGTCCCTCACAAAGAAAGCGAGCTGTAAGGAAATGGTTTTTATTCTGACTTGACGGTAGACCCCTCTTGGCGTAGGAGCACAACTTTAAGAAAACACTGGCAACTCTTCTCCAAACATCCAGTGCGATACCTGGTTCTACAGTGAAAGAAGTTCAGACAAGCAAACAACATGAATGCGCAATATCCTCACATTTTCAGAATCGAAGGCCAAAATCTTGAGACATGAATATGCCTCGCTCTGCATTCTAGCAAATTCTGGATCCCTGTCTCAGCAGTACAGTTATGTACATAGCAATGTCATTTTTCCATATGTGCTGTCCACAGGGAACCAAAACTGCATGACAGAAAATAAGTGAAAAATACAGCCACAACTCTACACGTTAATAATTCCTAAGTGTATTTTGTATATTATATATGTATATGTAAATTTATAGTTTATATATTCACATATTTATTTATATATGTATGTAATATATAAAATGAAATATGCTAGAAAATTTTTAAAAACTAGTAAGTTGAAAATAAGAAACCATACCAAACACACCTTTCATATATATGAAAGAGAAATTAAATTGTAAAATATGTGTGTGTTATTAACTAATGACTTACAGGATTACATAATATGCCCAGTGTTCATTTTCATTTTTTAATATCTAAAAAAACAGATAATACCCATCATATGTGAGAACATATGTACTCTTATAAACTACAGCTAAATAAAAGACAGAGCACATTTCCTAGAGAACATATATATAACTTGCTTAGTATGTATGTATACAGTGTATACTGCCATTGTAGGGCCATCAAAGTGGTTCAAAAGCAAAAGCACTTGCCACACAAGCCTCACAGCCTGAGTGTGACCCCCAGGATGCACATAAGACACCCAAATGGTGGGATGTATTTGTAACCCCAGATATCCCACTGTAAGATAGGAGGAAGAAACAAGAAAATCCCCCGGAGCTGCAAGCCAGCTATCCTGAAGTATGTAGCAGCATAGCACAAAAAGAAAGGAAGCCCCGCCTCAAAAACAAGGTGGAAGGAACCAGTTCCCAAGCCTTTGACCTCCACACCCAAGGTATGAACGTGTCTGCCCACACATTCACATATACACATGCACAGTAATAGTAAATACAATTAAATAAAAAAAACACCTGATGTCATATAGCAGGAGTAGAGCACCAGGGCAGGCTTAGAATGCATGAGGTCCTACATTCAATCTCCCAGTCCCAGAATGAAATCATTGTACTTTGATTGGAATAAGTGAAAAAGGAGGAACCAACCTAAATATTTGAAAACTCATATGGAAACCTACTACTAGAGAAGCTTCTTAATATATATATTTATATATGTGGAATTTAAGTAATTTAAATAATAAATATTTTAAATATAACGTGAGAGGCAATATCCCAACTAAACATCTTATGCCACCTACAGTTCAGGAATGGGTAACATCTTGTTGAGTAGTTGGCCAAAGATGTCCCATAGACACACCTACAAACAACACAGGCAATATTGCCAAGGCTACTCATTAGTCTCCACTACCTGATGGTAAGGCCCTATTGCCAAGATAACAGTTACTATGTCATTGAACATGGAGAAATAGAGTTGATGCCAAACAAAAACTTCACAGCTCCTGACTAGAGTTCATGGTGCTGGAAAATAGTTTGCATGCTACCAGAGAAGAAAAGTAATCACAATTTCACCCAGCTATAAATCCTGAGACCTACTCCTGCCTGAAGACGTACTAATGCAATACAGGCATAAATATTATGGCAGTTGCCAACCACTTTTTGATTGGATTTAAGGCCCACTACATGAGGGAAACCTGCTAAAGCGGCCAAGAATCTGAGACTATATGGGTCATAGACCTAAAGGAAAACCTAATACTATTATTCTACTACAGAAACACAGCAATAAAATAACTCCTAAGGATGTATTGCTATCTCATAAATCAATGCATCCATTGCTCAACCCTCATCAGAGAAGCTTCTTCTTGCAATAGATGAGAAGTAGCACAGAGACCCACAATTGGCTAAAGTGCAGAGTGAGAGACTTTGGAATATTCAGCCAAAAATGAGATGTCTTCATCAAACCCTTGCCCTGAAGATTCAGGGATCTATACAGAAGCAGGCAGAAAGATTCTAAGAACCAGAGCCATTCCTTGAATGACTCCAAGGAAATAGCATTCCTGATACAAGAGGGCTAATACTCAAAAAGATCCTTGTACAAGTTAAAAACAGACAAAATACCAGTACTGAGAAGGGGAAGTGGACACAAAGCCCCACCCCTCACCAAGAAGCAGTCTGCCACTCATACCTGCTGCAAACAAGAAAATCAGCTTTCCTCAGCTGAGTGTCATGGCTTTGTTTTGTTTTTCCTGTTTTGTTTTTTCAGAGAGAACATGAAGTTAAGTAGGTAGGGAGATGAGGAGAATCTGAGAGCAGCTCGGGGAGGGGAAAGAATATAATAAAAACTGCTATTTACAATTTTTTAATAAAAAGTAAAAAAAAAAAAAAAACAATGCCATTGGAGTATTGCTAGGGAGATCGGTGATAGAGAACCAGCCTAGAATGTATAAAATCCTAGACTCACCCCCATAGGAAAAAATAAATCCTATTGTCCTTTAATTGGAGTGTGAAAAAGCAAGAAACAACCTAAAGATTCACTCAAAAGAAAAGTAATCAATCATGAAAGCAGCAGCCAAAAGAATGAGGCATGTGGCTGAGGAAGAGCTCGCAGTTGAGAAGACTGCTGCTTTTGCAGAGGACGCAGTTCCCTGCCCAGAGCCAACAGGGCAGCTCACCTCTGCATGCAACTCCAATGCCAGGGATCTGTCCTCCTCAGGCTCCTGTACACAGAAACTCATGCGTGTCATAAACTCATACAAATGCACAAAGGAATAAACTATAGGTATTTAAAAAGAAAAAAAAGGATGAGGACTGTCACAAAATATGCATGAACACGTAGGTTTATATTTATATGAAGAGACAAAAAGCTGAACAAATGCATACGAAACTATTCTACAGTTAATCATGTAGTACAAAAGAGAAAATGGACAATCCTTCAATCTTATATTATACACATATTTTATTCAAATTCTGTTCCAAAGGAGTAACATTACTTTTATATATTTTTAACTTTTCTTATCAAAGTTAAATAAGTGGAAACTTATTTCCACTGAAGCAGGGAGGCACAGGAGCACATGTCTGTAAACTTAGGACCTTGGAAGCTGAAGCAGACGGGTTCTGAGCTAGCTTAGGCTACAAAGTTAAGATCTAGACATGCCTGGGATTCACACTACGGCACTAGCCTCAAAAAAAGACACGGATGCAGAACATTACTAGCACAGATACAGACTGTAACGGTAAATCGTTATTTTAAAAAATGGTACCTGTGCAAGAACGTGAAAGCCCATCATGGGCTACATGGTCAACATTTAATTGCAGCACCGCTGTTACCAAATGGAGCAGAAATGATGGCAGGATTGTTAGTCCCTTAAAAATGTCCAACTGACTGAGCTAGACTACACAGCTTCAGGCAACACTTCATCACTGCCTTAAAAACACTGCAATAAGTTACTATTTCTATAGATGAATACCTACCGAATCGTTCGCTGCCAGGGCAAGAGCAAGGTTCACTAAAAGAAACAGAGAGAAGTCAGTTTAGTAACTCCCCTTCTGTGAAAATTAACTTAACCTTTCAACATTTCCCTCACTTGTGAAGTGCAAGATGAGGAGAGAATGCCAAAGGCGAAGAACAAAAAAGAAAATAATTCTGCAACTACCAATAGATGCTTGCCCGATTCTGAACATTTTCAATAGCTCGTTATAGTCTGCTACAATTTTGTTCAAATGTTTCACTTAGTTTTTCTTAAAGTAATGTTAATGAATATATATAGTTTACTTTCAAGTTTTATTTTTAAATATTATTTGATAAGTAATAGATATAGCCCATTTTTCTCCTTAAAATAAATGCTGTTATAGGTAGCCGAGTATATAACCCACACATATACAAGCACACAAAAAGCTAGGACACTGTACAGAAGGGAGAAGACAGATGGTGAGGGATAGAGTGATGCTAGACACAAAAGGAGGAGAGCACTATCCCCCAAAACACAAGCGGCCAGCTCAGCAGCCAGGCTAGAGTTGAGAACAGAGAGCCTACAGTACTGTATTTGCAAGACTGATAAATAAATAGGTTCTCATACTGCCCTTTTTCCACAGTGTGAGTCCCATTTCCTTGCAGACCAACGCTGTCAGTCCTATCAGGAAAGTGGTTGCAAGCATAAACTGCAAAGCAGACCTAGAGAACCCGCTCTGCCCCCTTCCATCACTGCTTAACCCTGGCTGCTATGTTATCTGTCTGCTTCCTCCTCTATAAATGGTATCTCCTACTTTTATAACGGCTGTGAGGATTGAAAGAATATTGTATATAAAGTATTTAATCTAGGGCATGGTACTTATAAATCTACTCTTACATATTACAAGTTAATTTTGAATTTCAGATACATAATAGGTTAATCATCTAACTTTTAAGTACATTTTTTAGAGGAACTCCTCAGGCTGCTGCGGGTAACACCACAAAGCTGTGTGTCACTGGAACCCTCGAAATGTATAATATTTACTTGCCAGTATAGCTTAATAAGGCTGTAGAAGTTAACAAATGACTTCTAGTGAGCCAGGCTGCAAGAAGTTCTCACAGTATTATTCCTTACCATCTCTTCAGAAATAAAAGATTTCTTTTGGAAATAACTATTAGTCTGGAGTGTTAATTCTATTTTAGAACCTGTAATAACTGGTGCTAAAATACCATCTTACTGACAAATTGCAACCACCAAAGAGGAGCACGAAAAAGATTCCCCATCACTAATGTACTGACGTAGAGTATATGAAGACTTGGTGGGGAGATGCCGGTACATAGGTAATTACTTGTCAAGCAAGCATGAGGACCTGGGTGTGACTACAGCACTGGGAAGAAGCGGAAGGGACAGGCAGGCCCTAAGAGTTCGATGGCTAGTTAGCCACAGAAAAAATATGGGGAGGGCTGGAGGAATGGCTAATCAGTTAAGAGCACTGTCTGCTCTTCCAGAGGTCCTAGTTCAATTCCCAGGAACCACATTGTGGCTCACAATCATCTATAATGTGATCTGATGCCCTCTTCTGGCATGCAGGCTCTATCTAGAGCATTCTTATATACATAAAACAAATAAATAAATCTTTGAAAACGAGAGAGAGCCTGTTTGGGCTGAAGAGATGGCTTAAGGACACTGTTAACAGAGTGGTTAAGGGCACTGTTTGTTCTTCCAGAGGTTCTGAGTTTCTAGCAACCACATGGTGGCTCACAACCATCTATAATGAGATCTGGTGCCCTCTATTGACTTGCAGGTGTACATGCAGGCAAAATAGTGTTTACATAATAAATGAATCTTAAAAAAGAAAGAAAGGAAAAGGGAAGAAATAAGGGACAATGTTACCCTCCGGCCTCCACACACACAGATATAAACACACACACACACAGACCAAAACACTAGATATTAAAAAAAAATTAATCAAGTGTTTTCAAAGATTATTAGCTTTTGGTGACTTTATGAATGGTGCAAACGGTGTGATTAAATAGAAAACAAACACAATAACAAGTATTTTCGTTGCAAGCATACAACTATATGCCCACTGATAAGACTAGAAAAGAACAGAAATAATTTAGCATACAATGACTAGATTTTAAAAGCATCAACAGCTAACTACTGAGCACTTCCGTGGAAGACACTGGGCTAAGTGGTTAATTTAATTTGCATATCATCCTCTGAGAGAGGTTTTTTCAGATTCCCAGTCAAGTGCACAAAATACCGGTAGACAGCCTAACTTTTTGCGCTATTGAGTAGACAATCTGATATCATGTTTATTTCAGATCCCACCCATTACCAAATCCTAATACCAAGGAACTACAAGTCAGATACATGACCAATTCTAAGCCTGGAACGTGATCCTTTACGGTGCATTTGACAGTTCGCACAACCCTTAGTCAGGAGGGGAAAGGACACCTCACAATACCTGCCGTGGTGGACTTTCCAACTCCACCCTTTCCAGAGGCCACAACAATAACGTCTCTAACACCTGCTATGGGCTTCTGCTTAGGAAGTCCTCGGGACATGATCTGTGTTCTTCTTTGTTTCAAGGCCTCACTCTCAGCGCCTAGTAACTTAAAAAAAAAAAAAGTGATTTAAAAAAATCATCCTCGTTACTGGATTGCTATGTTGCAAAGTGAAAACAATCCAGAGTTTGGGTTTTAACAGGGTTTTCTTTTCTAAATCTGTTCCTCTGTCGCCACTGATTTATCCTTTAAGTGCTGTTTACCGACCGCTAACGTGAACTGCAAAGATAAATTGTTTCAACTGAAATTTGTCTGCCAGGATAAGTGAGGATGTTAAAAAATGCCTTCTTCCTGAGGTTGAGCTCTCCACATTTTTTCCTTCTCTTTAGCCTATTCACTAATAACCCCAAGGCAAGAGAGAAGCGTGCACGCCACACATCCAGGCTCAGGAGAGTTCGGGGACCTCAAGCCCCAGCCACCTCAGGGGACCCGCTGGCAGGAACGCGCAGGCGCCTGCGGTCCGGCCCGCACCAAACCCGCCCGCTCCGCACGCACCTGGAGCCCACAACCCACAGCTCGGCAGCCCAGGGGCCGGAGAGCGGACCCGCCACCACCCCGGAGTGACACCCCGCCACAGAGCAACAAACGCCGCCAGGTCCCCATGGCGCGCAGCTTTCCCCGGGCTCGGGTGGAAGCACTTGGCGCCGGGCGCGGAGTAATGACGTCACGTGGCAACCCATAGCGTCCCCGGCCTGGAGACCAGCCTGATTGGTGTTTCTTCAGCTCAGGAACTCAGTTTTAATTCTGATTGTCACCAACTACAAACATTTTCGCAGCTTTGACCAAATATTCCCAAAGCCTTTTCATGTATAACGTTTCTTTTTATCCTTCCAGAGTAGACAAGAAGACTTATTAGATTTTTTTTTTTTTTGGATGTTTGGATGGTGGCTTTATGCCTAGAGGATCAATCCAGGGTCTCGGTCACACTAGGCAAGCACACTACCAAATAGCTATATCGCCAATCCTCTTTTTAGTAATTTAAGAGGTGAGATTTAGAAATTTTAATAAGATTTATCCCATCTTAACAGAAAAGGGAAAGGCTGGAACTTGAAGATTTAAGTTTTCTTTATTGCATATTACTGGATATGTCATTTAAATGCCGCCACTGTTGAAGTTTTTGCATGCATAGTACTATATATGGTCACTTCAACAATGCCACTGTTAAGATTTTTTTTATTAATTACACTTTATTCACTGTGTATCCCCCCATAAACCCCTCCCTTCTCCCCTCCCAATCCAACCTTCCCTGCTCCTTCTCCACATATGCTCCTCCCCAAGTCCACTGATAGGGGAGGTCTTCCCTTCCTTCCCTCTGATCCTAGTCTATCAGCTCTCATCAGGAGTGGCTGCATTGTCTTCTTCTGTGGCCTGGCAAGGCTGCTCCCCCCTCAGGGGGAAGTGATCAAAGAGCAGGCCAATCAGTTCATGTGAGAGGCAGTCCCTGTTCCCATTATTATGGAACCCACTTGGATACTGAACTGCCAGGGGCTACATCTGTGCAGGGGTTCTAGGTTTTCTCCATGCATGGTACTTGGTTGGAGTATCAGTCTCAGGAAAGACCCCTGTGCTCAGATTTTTTTGGTTCTGTTGCTCTCCTTGTGGAGCTCCTGTCCTCTCCCTATCTTACTATTTCCCACATCTTTCATAAGATTCCATTCTTACTATTTCCCACATCTTTCAAAAGATTCCATGCACTCTGCCCAACAGTTGGCCATAAGTCTCAGGATCTGTTTTGATATTCTGCAGGACAAAGCCTTTCAGGGGCCTCTGTGACAGGCTCTTAGCTTGTTTCCTGTTTTCTTCTTCTGATGTCAATCTGCTTTGCTTTTCTGGCTGGGGATTGAGCATTTTAGCCAGAGTCCTCCCTCTTGATTAGTTTCTTTAGGTGTACCACTGTTAAGATTTTTACATCACATACAGACACACACACTGCATGTGACCAACAGTATGACACCACGCTAAGCTAGTCACCACTTTATGCTTGTCTTGCTGACTGTTCACAAAAGAGAGATGAGGATGCTTTGCTAGATTCAAAAAAGTTTAGCTAAATCAAAAAATATGGTGAATAAAAGATAATGAGAAGGAACTTAAGCGATAAAGAGTTTGTGTACATAAAAGAGGCCCTGGGTTCAATGACTTGCAAGGTGAATAGAGTAAAAACGGAGCTTGAGGAAGAGAGACGGATGGAATTTATCCTGGTGGAAGTAAGAACATGTACATGTAGACTTAGATACTCATCACTATGTCTAAGACAGATGAAAGACAGAAAAATAACTTTAAGAAAAATAACTCACAAACTTATCCACACACTAGACCCAGTCAAAGATGGCCAGAGGTATGGCTACAGTTTGGCTTCAATAATCTTCAGAAGACTTTCTAGGGAGGGTATTTATTTACTTCATTTGCTTATTTGTATTTATCATATCAAAGATTAAAAATCAGTTTGTTTTTCTCTGATCTAATACTTATCTTAATATCTTTATTCTAGGCATAACAACATCAAAGAATTGCCTTAAGGATCAAATATTTCTAGTGAATTGCGTTCCATTTCTTAAGCTCTAAAAAAGCCTCAGGATTCTTTCTTACACGCCCCCCCTTACGCTCCTGCCCTTTTGTTTTGTGCTCTCTGCCTTACACTTGTCTTTTTTTTAAGTCACAGGTTATGTACTTTGTGTAGCCATAGCCCCCTCCCTCATTCTCTCCCACTCTCCCCATCCCTCCCTCATCTCCTCCCTGCCCCCCTCCAAGTCCACTGATAGGGGAGGACCTCCCCTGCTTCCATCTGACCCTAGCTTACCAGGTGTCTTCAAGAATGGCTGCAATGTCCTCTTCTCAGGTCTAGCAAGGCTGCTCTTCCCGGGAGGGGGGGGGGGGGAGCAAAGAGCCAGCCATTGAGTTCATGTCAGAAATAGTCCCTGTTCCCCTTACTAGGGTACCCAGTTGGATACTGAGATCCATGGGCCACATCCGAGCAGGGGTTCTAGGTTATATCCAAACATGATCCTTGGTTGGGGAAACAGTCTCATAAAAGACCCCTCTGTCCAGATATAGTTGGTCTTTGTGGAGCTCTTGTCCTCACCAAGTCTTACTAACTCCCCCTTTTTTCATATGATTCCCTGCACTCTGCCAAAGACTTGGTTGTGAGTCTTAATATCTGCTTTGAAACATTGCTAGCTAGAGTCTTTCAGAGGCCCTCTGTGGTAGGCGCCTGTCCTGTTGCTTGTTTTCTCCTACATTCAATATCAATCCCATTTGTCCATCTAAGCGAGGATTGATCATCCTAGCCCAGGTCCTCCTTCTTGCTTATCTTCTCTAGGTGTATAGATTTCAGCATGTCCATCCTATCCTATAGATCTATATAAGTGAGTATATACTATGTGTTTCTCTCTGCTTTTGGGATACCTCACTCAGGATGATCGTTTCCAGGTCCCACCATTTGCCTGCAAATTTCATGATTTCCTCATTTTTATTTGCTGAGTAGTATTCCATTGTGTAAAAGTACCATAATTTCTGTATCCATTTCTGGACTGAGGGGGGCATCTGGGTTGTTTCCAGGTTCTGGCTATTATAAATAAAGCTGCTACGAACATGGTTGAGCAAATGTCCTTGTGTACTTGAGGATCTTTTGGATATATGCCTAAGAGTGGTATATCTGGGTCTTGAGGAATCACTATTCCTAATTGCCTAAGAAAGCGCCAAATTGATTTCCAGAATGGTTGT
>CM053765.1:58131222-58165360 GCA_028658305.1 Pachyuromys duprasi
TGTGGGCGCCAAGCACCTGCACAGGTTTCCTGAATTCCCAGTGTTCTTCAGTCAGTGGCAGGTTCCACAGGCTGGACTCTGAGGTCAGTGGGTGACGCTGCAGGTGGGACATATACTCTGTTGTGGGCTCTGTGTGCCCAGCTCTGTGCTCTGTGCTAGAAGCTGTGAGCACCACAGGCTGGTCGCCACTCTGGTCTGGAGGCTTGGCTCCTCACTTTGTGCCAGAGGCTGAGTGTCTCGGTTTGAGATGGTAGCTGGGGCCTCTCTGGTCTGGAGGCTCCACACTCTGACCTGGGCTTGCTGCTAAAGGCTCCCCTCTGGTCTGGGGACTTGGCGCCTCCTTCTGAGCCAGATGCTGTGCACCCCGGTCTGGGATGGTATCTGGGGGGTGCCTCAGTCTGGACTGGAGACTGTGTGTTCCAGTCCAGGATGGCAGCTGGTGGCACCGTGGGAGGCTTCGTGTTCAGACAAGGTTAGCAGATGTGCACAGCTGGTCACCCAGCCTTTTTCCAGGGATTAACTGGGTGTCCCTAGGACTTTCCCACTTGATTTCCTCACCATAGGAATTCCTCTCGCCTGGAAATCACAAACACTGGTGTTTTAGGTCCCAGAGTTCAGTCTCCTGGTCGCTGTGCCAACACTGCTGTCCTACTCCTCAGACACAGTGGCTTCCCAGGGCCTCCATCTTGGATTCTCTCCTTACACTTGACTTGACACTTTCTGCTTGTCTTCTCTTACCTGTTCTTTTGTGGCATGTTTTCTCAAATGATTTTAGATTTGTTCCCAACTCAGTTTTTATAAGTGATAAGCAAAAATCAGCTTAAAAATAAACTATAAACTGTCACTGTAATCTGTTCACTATCAAATGCTTACTTATTATAAGCAACCATTGTGTGCAAAACACTTATACTAGTTTTAGAGTGTCCTACATTGCACCAAATGTAACATCTCCCCTAAAAGGTATAGTCCAGAGCAAACAAAGAGCAACAATTATGGTATGCTATGTATCGGAGAAAAGTGCTGAGCACTGCAAGAGGCTCCTAGTCAGTTAAGGAAGTGTCCTGGATAAGGACACAACTGCAGTGAATCCCGAGTGGCAGCGAGCTGGGAAAATGGCTCTAGAGTTGTTGTTCAAAGATAGCAAATGGGCTGTTAAGAACTGCCAATGTACACCCACAAAAATTTATAGTTATTATGTCAGTTAAACATAAAAAACAGGGCTGGAGAAATGGCTCAGAAGTTAAGAGCACTGGCTGCAATTCCAAAGGTCCTGAGTTCAATTCCAAGCAACCAAGGCCAGCCTGGTCTACAAAGCAAGTCCAGGACAGCCAAGGCTACACAGAGAAACCCTATCTCAGAAAAAAAATAATAGTAGTAGTACTAGTAGTCATATAAATAAAATAAAAGTCATAAAACAAACCAGTAAGAAGTACAAATAATCTTAGCAATTTTCTGAGGATAGAGTGACTAAAGGGATATAAACAGACAGAGATAAACCGGTTTTTTGGTGGTGGTGGGTTTTGGGGGGTGCACTTTTGGAGTTTGATTTCATTTGGTTTGGGTTTTTCAAGACAGGGTTTCTCTGTGTAGCTCCAGATGTCTGTAATTCATTCTTTAGACTAGTGTGGCCTCCAACTCAGAGATCTACCTGCCTCTGCCTCCTGAGTGCTGGAATGAAAGGCGTGCAGCATTGGCTGAGATGAACAGGTTTTAAGTGGGACTGGAACATGATCAGATTCGTGTTTTAGAAATACCATATAAGGATGGAACTGGAATGTTTTTCCTCGTATATGGAACCAAATATGTACATGACATGAACATAGAAGGAGAGAGTTGAGGAAGACAATAGGACTAGCAGGAAAGGAAAGGGAAAACGTGAGAGGGTTCTGGGAAGTGAATCAAAGTACATGACATACTTAAACAAAATGGCCTTAAGACATTACTGTTCAGCCTAGTAAATCTCCAGAAGAGGAAAGGAGAGGCTATTGCTTCTTCTACCACAGCCGCTGCTCCTTACAGGCACACCCACGCTCCCTTCTCAAAACCTAAGAAAGCCAAGTTGTTTGGCCCAATTTCCATAATAATACTTTGCTGAAAGACTGATGGTGGGGGGGGGGAACTTAGACCAATCAAGAGTTTTCTCCCAGAGAACTTGAAAACTCAAAGTAAGAAATGTTTTTAAGTTTAAATTTGCCTGTGAGAGCTTAAATGACTTTTCTGCTACATGCTCAAGAGGCAGTAAGAGCTAATGGCAATCGCAGAAGAACACGTCATCCGCGATATAGGCAGAGGTCATGACAAACAGAGGGAGAGAGAAGCGCTGAAAAGGTTCCTAACAGCCCTCCAGCTCTGGCCTATAGGGAGATGCAGCTTTACTTTCTGACCTCATACCCATGAGATATATTCTCATCCACCAAGTAACTTGTCCCTGGGTCTCGAGCTACTTTGGGTAGATCATTGTCTGCTTGTAACTATGGTGAGACACCTTTTTTTTTATATCAGAATTCTTCTCTGTGTAGTTCTACTTCATACAGGCCTTCCTTAGTCTGGATAAAGTATGTGACATCATTTCCTGACTCAGCAAAACTTAAGAGAAAAAATAATTTCCCTACTTTTGAATGGGAACAGCACTAGCAAAAACAACAGACTTGGAAAACCTAACTGATCACACAAAACTGAGACTTCCTGCCTTTATTGGGTTACATTTGGTTGAAAGAGGCAGAAAACTCTACAGTAGTATTAAGCAAATAGGAGCAAACTGATTCTATCTGAAAAGTTCAGAGGAGATGAATCTACAGTGTCATCATATACTGAACTAATTCTTTTAGTGACATCACTCTGTTGTCTTCACTTGCATCCCTAAAGCCTCAGAGCGGCTGCTGTGCCTGCAGGAATCAAGAATGTTTCATAAAGGGAGAAAAGAGCGTGACAGAGGTGAGTTTCCTCAGTGAGACTCTCTACCTTTTACTTAGGAAAAGAAGTCCCTTGTGAGAGAGAGAGAGAGAGAGGCATGCTCACACACAGGCACATTTGCACCCTAAACTGAATAAAACAAGATCACATGATCCCTCTTCGATGCAAAAGTATCTGCAAAGTCACATATTTTGACATCTAACCTAGAGTAAAGCATTGGAGAACGTGACCAGAGAAGAAAAGTAAGTAAACTAAATGAGTATCTGTTCTAGAAACTTCCTCAGAATGTGGAGGGGGCAAAAAAAGAGGTAGGAGAAAACTGGGTGTTTTCATAGTCTTGATTTCCCTGTGGCTTTCAAGGGAGAAATAAAAAACAACTATCCGTTCACTGCACCCACAGACTAAGGGTTCCACCTCCGTCCAGCTTGGAGAGCCAAAGAGTCTACAGGAGTCCCAGGCAGCCACACTGGGAAGCCTCCTGGGTAACTTGTTGACAGCTGCACCATCCAGAAGTCTCACTCCACTCAGTTGTTTGCCTCAAGGTAGCAGAAATCCCAGAAAGGTGAAGGCAGAGGGATCCTGAGAAACCAGACAGAGTGAGGGTCTTCTGGAGGTGACAGCTGCCAGTGATGGCCATGTCCACACCAGAGGAAACAGCAACCCGTCCTTGAAACGTTCAACTGTGCAGCTAGAAAGACTTTTGCTCATTGCCCAGTCTCCTGTGCTAATTTTAAGCACAAATCTACCTGATGAGTCCAAGAACACTCTATGGAATGCATGTGCTTTTCTGGCAGAATGAACTATGGTTGTTCATGAATATTTTCCCTGGTGAGGTGACAATCATCTTGAAGAGCAAGATGCAGACACAGTGGAAAAAGCCAATATCTTAGGATAATGAAATGGAGGTAGAGCAGGAAAACAAATTCTTCTTTTGTGTTTTCATTAACACATATTAATTACATATAATGAGTTTCACTATGGGATTTGCATACAGATAAAACTTATTTAGATCATATTTACCCTCATCCCTTTATCCCTCTTGTCCCCAAGCATTCCCACTGATCTCTTTGATCTTTATAACCACTTCACCATCTACATTCATGTCCTCTTTTTTTTTCTTTTTTTTAATAAACCAATGACTTTCATTAGGAAAGTCATTTTATAGAAGCATGGACACTTCACAAGTGTCTATGCCACTGAAGAAAATATCCCTCCCTTCCCCTACACCATTACTAACTGTATAATCCTCAGGGAGAACTGAGCTCGGTCCTTAGCTGTGACAGGATGCTGAGGTAAACAAAGCTGTGCAGGCTTTGTGCTGGTGAATACAGCTGCTGTGAGTTCAAAAGTGCAACCTCCCTGTCAGCCCAGCAAACCCGTGTCCTGCCGTTGGGTTGCTTTGTCACGGCTGAAGGCAAGCGGATCCTGAAGAGACCTCAAAGTGTACTTGGCCGAGACTGGCATGATTAGGTAAGCGGATTTCCGTGGGATGAACAGAAGAGTTCACCACGCCATGCTAACATCTGCATCTTACAGAGAGGCCCTGAATTCAACTACTACTCACACAGAACCTGTACAGCACAAGATTTAAGCTTCCACGGTTTTGACAGAAATTCATTAAATCAATAAATACTGATCACAAGAGCGTAGTCTTCAGAATGACCTCTATCCTGTACCTATGGCAATATCTTACACTGTTTTCCAGGAAGGAAATAATAGAACCTTCTAGGCTGGTACTGTCCCCTACCCCTTTAAAGAAAGAAATTCTTTTTAAGAGATCAAAAACTCACGGAAAGTTCAGCTACTTACATAGAGGAGGAATTTGCCTTGTTCCCTGTCTGCAAGCTTAGGAGTGTTCTTCACTCCCTAGGAAAGAATAAAGCATCACACACTCAAGAGGAACAATCAGGAGGATCAGGAGCTCAAGGTCACCCTTAGCTACACAGAGAGTTGAAGGTTAGCCTGGGCTATCTGAGACTGTACCTCAGACAACGACAAATAATAGAATGTCAAAGACAGTTTCCTACCTCTATTGAGTATACTGAATAAAGCTCAGAAAATACTGCCAGCTCCATTGGTTTACATACATATCTATCAGAAGACAACTTCTAATCCTACCTATATGCTCACCAAAACCAAAGTTTTCCACATCCAGGGGATTTGCCTAAGTGGTGTCCTTATTAACTGACTCCAATTTGCCTACATGTAATTTGTTTCCAAACATCTTTGTTCGTGACTCTAAGCATAAAACTGGTAAGCTACATCTAATTATAGATTTACACAATAGAATCTAGAATAATTCTGTTTAAATAAGTGCCTTTCCAATGAGCCTGTTCCTTTGTGGAAAATCTGGCCCAGGAAGTTCGTAGATTTTCCCATATCAACTTTGCTGGCCTTTCAACACCTCAGTTTACATGAGGTGTCCCTAGCAAACAGCTTCCCAATTCTGTTCATTAAAAAATTTTAAAAATATGTAATTAGGCTAGCTTGATTTCTGAAAAATATGCATTCAGATTACTAAACTGCCTCAAAAAAATGTGACAAGATATTTTTTTAACGCAAATATCTGAAGCTGGATAAATCGTAGTTGATTTGGCATTTGAATCTATGATTTCTGAGACTAAAGTAAATCCTTGGACAAAGGTCACAGCCTTGCTGCAGGGCTGAATATCATGCTATGTGTTGTGTTTAAAGCTTCAAAGTTGAGCATTTCTTAACACAGAAACCATGCAATCAGAATCTGGAAGAACTGTCTGTCACTCAAGGCAAATACTGCTGTGCACGGGGCCTCAGGATGCCCATGATTTTCCTCTTTTGTTTCCTTTAGTACTGAACATGGATTGGTTTCTTTTTGTTTTATTTTGTTTTGTTTTTATCCAAGCTCTTTCTATTCGTTCTTTCTTAGAGATTAGAGTTTCTACAGATTTTGTCGAAAAGCCTCTTCATTGCGTATTCAGAAGAGAATTCTCAGTTTCATTCTAGAGGACATACCAAGGACAATGACAAAGCAGGGCCCATCAAGATGACAAATCTTCAGTCAGCGAATGCGGAGCTCCATCTTATGTAGTTCTGTCTGCTTCGCACTGCTGGCAGAATGCGTGATGCCCTTTACAGTCATGAGGCTTGGATGATATCTGTAGCTGTTTGGTGTTCTGGTACCCAATCTAGTTGTTGCATTTATTAACCCTTTCTTCTTGGGATTTGTTAACCATTCACAAAGATATTATAACCCTGATGTATAAATGCAATATATCCACACTTTATTTGATATATTTAAAAGGGTGAATAATCCCTACATATCACAATAATCTCTCAAAATACATTACGTATTCTAATTTAGAGTAATAGAAAAAAATACCAATATTTTGGATTATAGGATTCTTGGATAGACTGACAAGTACATTAGTAGAGCTAGGGATGCAGCTCAGAGGTAATGACAGACCTATGACAATCCCCCAGCCACACTCACAAAAAAGAGAGAGAGAGAGAGAAATGTATGAAGTTTTCCTTTGTCATCCACTTATCTCCACTGCTGCTCAAAATGCTTGCATTTACAGGCATAATGTGGGTGCATTTCCCACAGTAACTTCTATAACTTAATTAAATTATGTTTTGAAAATAGGATTTCTTAAAAAAATAAAAAAAAAAGAAAATAGGATTTCTTTTGTTCACCATGATACAAGTTAATGAATTTACTCCCACTCCTATTATAGTATAAATGTAGTAGTATAATATTAAAATCTATGCACTAACTATAACTTAACAGTCCAAACATTACTGAAGCCAGACCCAACCCCTCCCATTTACCACTTTTGCGGTTTTTGCTGGTCTTCAAAACAGTTATTTACATAGAAAAAATGTTAAAATGGGCCTTCATTGTTTTTCCAAAAACAAGGTTTCTCTGTGTACCCCTAGCTGTTCTGGACTCACTTTGTAGACCAGGCTTGCCTCAAACTCACAGAGATCCACCTGCCTCTTACTCCCACTGGGATTAAAGGTGTGCACCACCACACCCAGCTTCTTCTATGTATTTTGATAGCTGTTATCTTGCCCTTGTTAAGAACACACACAGAAAAACAAAAATAACCTCAGATACTCTACAAAGATTTTGCCAATTAATGAAAGTCAAGACTTTATTATACAATTACATATTTAATCTTCTTCGAAAATGCCTAACAACATACAAAATTTGCTCTTTAACAGAGGCAATTTTTGCAGAGGAATGTGCTAGCAATATGTTCACTGACATGCCATTTCTAGAGGATTTCAGTTACCAGTATAACAAATGCAGCAACATTTGCTAATGAAACTCATACACGATGTACTCTTTTAAAGCATTGTATTTTCTTAAATGGCTTTCTAAATGTGGCTCTGATGTTTTGCCAAGGTCTGGTGTAGTGCTTTCTCTTTTTGTAGTTGTTAGAATTGAAGGAAAAACACAACAGTTCAGGATCTGGTAGTTTGAGCTTGTTTATGGTCTGCATGGATAACTCAGAAAATGCAATAATAGAAGCGAATTTTTTTTTGGAGTGTTAGAGTTGCAAATCAGGAGACACAGTTTCCAAGAGTCTGAGTCAGTGTTTCAGAGAAGGTAGAAAAAGTAGGAAATAATGTCAACTACTAAACGTTGACAAGAATCAAGCTGAGAAGAAACAGGACCTATAGAACAAAGATCAGTGAAGGAAAGGGAAAGAATGAGTCAACAGGATGGAAATGTTCACTTCCTCCTGACATGTATCTTGAATCTTTAGGCATAGTTTAAATGTTCACTCACTCTAGTCTTCCAGATGTCACAACAAGGCATGGGTTCTAGTCCTGATGGCCTTCATCGTGAAGTTCCCATTCAATGTCACTTTCATCATGATTTTCACACCATGGATGCATTGCCATTGAGTCCTGCAGATTATAGACTTCTCTGGAGTTGACTTGTTGCCAGGAAGCTAAGTTTTAGACAAGTTAGAATACATATCAAGTCAATCAGAGTTTTCCAGCAGACTGCAAAATGGCCTCAGTAATGCCTTCCTTTGTTATCCTTACCTTTGTGTAACCGCCTACAATAAGAGTGAGCAGGACTCAGGACTCCCTTCGAAGCTGACAGCTGTCTCTTGCAGTTTTAATAGACAAGCCTACAATTTCTTTCTTGCTAGGAGATGGCCCACTAGCTTATAGAAAGCAAGCTATACTGTGGAAAAACCCAGGTATCAAGGAATAGCCTCCTGGGCAGCAAAGAGGTAAGGCTTCAATCTAACCAGCTCTCAAGCACTGAGTTCTGCCAACAATCCCATGAGACTGAAGCAGGAACCTTCACATTTCAAACTGATTTCAAACTGCAGCACTGGATGACCAACCCTGATAGGAGCCTTGTGTGAGAGAAATCATGAAGGTCTCAGCTGAGCTGAAACCAGTCTCCTGACCTACAAAGACTGTGAGAATAAACGTTTTAATTCACTAAATGCATGGTGACTTGTTCTGCAGCAACAAATACCTAATACCCGGTGTGGTGATTTGAATAAGAAAGGCCGCCCATTGGCTCAAATATTTTCACGCTTAGTCACCAGGAAAGGGGAACAGTTTAAAAGAATTAGAAGGATTAGGAGGTATGGCCTTACTGGAGGAAGCGTGTGCCTCGGGGTGGGCTTCAGGGACTGCTCCTGCACCATGCATGCCACCATGCTCCTGGACATGATGATAATGGGCTTCTGAAAGTGTGAGTAATCCTCCAATTAAATGCTTTCCTTTATAAGAGTTCCCCTGGTCATGGTGTCTCTTCACAACAATAGAACAAGATTTTAGCCAAGGTATAGTTTCCTGCGAATAATTATTTTTTTGAAACTTTGTAAGAAAAAAAAAATGTCGTTTTTCAAAAATTATATGTTTTTTAAAAAAAACTTAAATCCTTTATATAGCACAAACCCACACTGAGAGGCTCACACACTCAGAAGCAGAAGCAGAGCTGCTATTAATAATTCTTTCACCTTATATTATCAAGCCTTGTATGTTATATTTTATTTATATGCGATATTGTGTATACTATATAATTTATATATATTTATTATCTGCCATAGAATAGCAACATGGAAGTTGTGAGCTGAAGACTCTCTCTACCATGAAGCACCCACATGGCAAGTGACAGCCGACTGTTGACTCCAGCTCCTGGGGCTCTGGCACCCTCTTCTGGCTGCTGCTGGCACTGCATGCACATGGTGCACATACATGCAGGTAAAACACTCATAAGCATCAAACATAAAAATAATACACACTTAAACAGTAACTTCAAAATTTATAAAAATAAAAGTTTTATAATATGTAAATTAAACTAATACAAGTAAAGGTTTCCCAATGACATCTAAGTAACAGGATCACCCATATCTGTCAGTCTAGATAATGGAGGGTTATTCTTAGGATCCCATACATATAAAACATCCACTCCATCATGTTTGCACGTGTCATACAGTTATCTACACCTGTGGAGGTATAGAGTGAGGCCTCCTAGGATTATTGAAGATAACACAATCCAATGCTGTGGAGAACTTGGTAGAACGTATTCCTAATAATACCTGCTAAAAATTTCAATGGTCTATAATCTTCACAAATCATGTTCTTTAAGTTGAAATGAAATATAATAACCAAATAAAATTACATGTATTCAAGTTTATTCATCAGTAAATGTGTGTGTATGTGTAAGTGTGTGTACACATGTACATGTGGACCATAGGACAACATTGGGTGTTCTCACTGTTTTAGTCCCCTGCAACAATGTTTCCCACTGAACCTGAAGAGCACGGTTTTGGCTAGGCTAGCTGGCCAGTGGGCCTGAGATAAGCCCGTCTCCATTCCCCAGCACATGGATAACAGCCATGCATAGCTGTGCCCAACTTTTATGTGAGTTCTGAGACATCAAACTTGGTTTCTCATGTTAATAGGTTCCCTGATTCACTGAGCCATCACTCCAAGCCCTAAGGGCAATTCTTAAGAGTCTATTTTTAAGGATCAGAGTAGCTAGCTGATTCATTTTTGGTACAACGTGTTGAAAACAAACAGGTTTTGTAATATCCATACAGATGAATACATGCTACTGGGAAATGGTAGTCCATATGGAGAAGCCACCACCTGAAAACCCTTAGGAGAGAGAGATCCATCTTCACAAAATGAAATCTGGATACCTACTCTTCTACTTAATGCAGGGCAAGTTTCCACATCGAAGAACTTGTGTAAATTTGGGTTTATTAGCTTCGGATAACAGCAATTTATTACAGAGGCCCATAAGCATGGTTAATGGCCTTCCTTTGAACTGTGATGGAATTGTGTTTTAATTTATAAGGTATTCAAATGTTCATTAAAATGTAGCTTCTGTCCTGATTGTGGTGCTTTGTAATTTTTATGTCCTTTCTAATTTAACATTTTTGGAAATTCTGTCTCCAGTGCTTCTATTCCCAAAAATACTTCTCTGGTTCTTTCATCAGTTACTGCTTTTCACCTTCTGTCATAGCCTTTAACATTTCCATAATAAGCATAAATTGAAGTATCATCTGACTGCTTTTATTTTGCACATTTAAGTTAATATGCTAGCCGCTACCTTATGCAGTGTATTTTCAGCCTCGAGTCAATATTGTCATCACACGGCCAGCCTTACTTGATCTGAAATGATGTACAGTATTATTTCTGTAACATAATCATCCAAATAATTCACCCTTCGTTCTATCTAATTTTGAACTTTATTACGTACTACTCTTGCTATTTTCTAATTGTGTCTTAAAGAAGACTCTGTGGTATTGGATGACCAGAGATTATTATAGCGATAATTTGTTCCATCTATTCATACCACAGTGCTTAGCCCATTGTAAGGGCTCAGGAGTTCCCGACAGGTTAACAGCTTAGCCACTGGACCAGTACTACAGAGTGATGTCATCGGGGCACAGAGGCTGTAAAGCCTGCGGTAGTACTAAAACCCTACACAAGTCACTCTATACATTTGTGTCTTCCATACAAGAAAAGGGTATTCAGCTAAATATAGATTTCTCTTCTTTTATTCAATAAACATGAGAGGTGAGGGAGCAAGTTTGTGTGGCTCGCTGCTCTTAAAGTAATTTTGAGAGAGATCAGGGTAGTAGTTTAGAAAAGGTTCTGACCAGAAAGTAACAAAACGCCATGGTTAAAAAGGACACAAATCAAATACGGTGTATGGCTTTTTCCCACTTATCATAATTAGTTTATCTCAGAAATGTTTTTCTTTTCTGTCTTCTAGATTCTTGCCTTTTCGTGATCCAAGTAGTCTGCACCAATGACCCCAGATTCAGCCAAAGATATTTATATCCAAATGATTCTTGACAAAGGCATTTAAAATGCTGGAGAACAGACAACCTTTTCGATAAAGGAGCAGAACAATTTGGTACCCACATGCAGTGGAAATATACTAAACCCTCTCCCTTACAAGCTGCAGAACTCAAGTCTCAAACAAGGAGTTTTGGCGTGCTTGCCTGTGACTGCAGCTCTTTGAAGGTGGGAGCAGAGGAAGTTCAAGGCCATCCTTGACTACATATCACATTCAAAGATATCCTTGTCTACAAATCAAGTGCAAGGTCAGCCTGGGCTACATGAGATCCTGCCTTGAAACATAGATGTCACTTTCAAAACATCCTGAAGGCTTAGCTATAAGACCTGAAACTGAAATCATTTTTAAAGCATAATACTTTTTTTGTGTAGAACTCTGAAAGTACAGAAAATAAAAGCAAACTCACATTACACTCACAGCTCTTTCTCAACTAAAGGGGCAATCGTCTGTGTGGGAAGACTGAGGGGAAACAGTGGCAAACTACACTCTGACAAGGACTGCAAATCCAGAAAACACAAGGAACTCTGAAACCTCAATAGCAATAAATAAATAAATAAATAAATAAATAAATAAATAAATAAATAACATATTTAAAAGCAAGTGATAATGTTCTCCCAATAAAAGCACTCACTTGAACATGTATTGATATTAACTTGAACACTATTGGAGAAGAAGACAGGAGGGGAAAAAGAAGACAGAAAAAGGTAATGAGTGGTGATGTAATGCCAGGATCATGGGACCCTCAGAGACCACCAGGAGACGACTCAATGCAAGAGCAAGAGAGCTTTACTATGAGAGCAATCAAACTCGGGACCCAAGTCTCACTGACACAGCAGTAGAGAAGTGGGATCCTGAGCCCTGAGTGAGCAGGGCTTTTAAAGGGAAAGACTGTAAACCGGGGGTTTCCATAACAACAAGCAGGGGGGTACATGTTTCCATGAGAGAAAGCAGGGGGGTTCATGCCTTGATGTTACAGAATTGGGTAAAAGCCATAAGGGAGAGGTGACCATTTACATAATCACAATTGCCACGGAGATTGTCTCTATTTTTTACTAAACACTTTTTCTGTGATAATTCCTAGAGGTCTTTGCTTGGAGAGCTAACTTTGTTTTCTGCCAGGTGCACATTCTGTGATATTTCCTGGTACCTGGGTTCAGCTACTTGTCAAGATGGCTCCTTATTTCAAAATGGAGTCACCCAGGCTAACTTAAACTCTTCAGTGAGTAAGACCAAAGTTCATGATACACATACAGGCACGAGACTGTTAGAGTAAGACACATTACTTATCTGGCTTAGTCAGGGTTTCTCTTGCTGTGATAAAACTTCATGACCAAAAGCAACTCGGGAATAAAAAGTTTTATTTCAGAACATTCAGTTCCATATCACCGACCATCACTGAAAGAGGTCAGGGCAGGAACTCAGGGCAGGAACCTGGAGGCAGAAACTGAAGCAGAAGCCATGGAGTGGTGCTGTTTACTGGCCTATGCTTCATGGCTTTCTCAGCCTACTTTCTTATACAACTCAGGCCCCCCTGCAGAGGGCAGGTACTACCCACAGTGGACAGATCCTTCTACATAAACCTAATTTTAAAAAATGATCTACAAACTTGCCTACAGGCTATCAGATGGGAGCAGTCTCTTAGTTGAGGTTCCTCTTCCCAGATAATGCTAGCTTGTGTCAAGTTGACAAAAGAATAGCCAGGGCGTTCTACAATGAATATGCACAGCGATAAGAAAATAAATTAAAAAGATAGGCACAGTGATACAGACCTGTAATCCCAGAACATGGAGAAGAAAAAAGATTAGGAGTTCAAGGTCAACCTTGGCTTCTGTGTTAGTCAATATACTATAGGACAGAACATGTATCAAATGGAGGGTTTACCAGATGTCCCTCAAAGGAGGAATGGATACAGAAATTGTGGTAGATTTACACAATGGAATACTATTCAACAATTAAAAACAAGGAAATAAATCATGAAATTTGCAGGCAAATAGTAGTAACTAAAAAAGATCATCCTGAGTGAGGTATCCAAGAAGCAGAAAGACACACATGGTATATATTCACTTAAAAGTGGATATTAGACATATAATATAGGATAATCATACTAAAACCTAGTATGAAGCTAAGCAAGAAGGAGGACCGTGGGTGAGATGATCAATCCTCACTCAGAAAGGCAAATGGGATAGACCTCAGAAGATGGTGAAAACAGGGAACAGGACAGGAACATACCACAGAGAGCCTCTGAAAGACTCTACCCAGCAAGTTATCAAAACAGATGCTGAGACACAGCCAAACTTTGGGCAGAGTGCAGGGAATCTTTTGAAAGAAGGGGGAGAAAGACCTGGAGGGAACAGGAGCTCCACAAGGAGAGCAACAGAACCAAAAAAATCTGGGCACAGGGGTCTTTTCTGAGACTGATACTCCAACCTAGGTTATGCATGGAGATAACCTAGAACCCCTGCACAGATATTGCCCATGGCATCTCGGTGTCCAAGTGGGATTCCCTAGTAAGGGGAACAGGGACTGTCTCTGACATGAACTCAGTGGCTGTCTCTCTGATCACCAACTCCTGAGGGGAGAGCAGCCTTACCAGGCCACAGGGAAAGACAATGCAGCCAGTCCTGATGAGACCTGATAAGCTAGGGTCATATGGAAGGGGAGGACGACCTCCCCTATCAGTGGAGAGGGGCATGAGAGGAGAAGAGGGAGGGAAAATGGGATTGGGAGGGGGTGAGAGAGGGGTCTATAGCTGGGATACAAAGTGAACAAACTGCAGTCATAAAAAATAAATTTAAAATAAAATTGATAAAAAATTTTTAATGTGGGGTTTATTAGATTGGTCATATGATATGGTCTGGCTAGTCCAACAGAGGCTGCCTTAGGTGGGAGAGGGCAAGAACCCAGTAGCTGCTGAGTCAAGGCTGGAGGCCTCCACAGTATAACAGTGTCACAGAAGGCCTGAAGGACCCCTGGGAGCCAATGGTCTGTAAGCCGTGTCGGAAGCCTGAGGATGCTGTAAAGAATGCAGAAGTAACAGGATCAATGAAAGTGTCAACAATGAGGGCAAGCAAACAGAAGTGCAGCTTGCCTCTTCCATCTCATTTCACCTGGGCTTCCGTCAGCAGGTGCTGCACACACTTAAATAATCCGATCAAGAAAGTTCGAGACAGGAGTACTCATTGGCACCTTTTAATTGACTTCAGATCCAGTCAAGGTGACAACCAAGATTAATCATCACTGATATATAGTGAGTTCAAAGCCAGCCTGGGGTGTATAAGGCCTTGCCACCAAGATTAAATAAATAATTTTAAAATGTGCAATAGATTTAAATAAACATTTCTCAAAAGAAAATATTACAAATTGCCAGAAATATATTATTAAAAGTAGTCAACATAGCTGGGCATGGTGGAGCAAGCCTGTAATCCCAGCACTCAGGGAGGCAGAGGCAAGCTGATCTCTGAGTTCGAGGTCAGCCTGGTCTACAGAGTGAATTCCAGGACAGTCAGGGCTACACAGAGAAACCCTATCTCAAAAAACCAAAATAAAATAGTCAACATTGCTAATCTTCAGGGAAATGCAAATTAAGGTCACAATGAGATACATTAAAAACTGCTATTTTCAAAACTGCTAAAAATAAAGTCTAGCAAGGATGTGGGGAAAAGAGGGCTCACTGAGCACTGTTGTTGGGGTTAACATACCATTGTGAAGAGCAGTATGAAAGGTCCTCAAAAATGTCAGTGCATAAACAGCAAATGTGCTGTCTAGTTTACATCAGCTTGGCATAAGCTAGGGTTATCTGAGAGGAGGGATCCTCAATTGAGAAAATTCCTCCATAAGATCGGGCTGTGGGCAAGCCTGTAGGGTGTTTTCTTAGTGATTGATGGGGGAGGGCCCAGACCACTGTGTTGAGTGTTGGGCCTGGGTATCCTCAAAAAGCAGACTGAGCAAGCAAAGACGGCCAAGCCAGTCAGCAGCACTCCTTCCCAGACTCGGCCTCAGCCCCCGCCTTTCGGGTTTCTATTTGAGTTCCTTCTCTGACCGTCTTTGATGATGAACCATGATATGAAACAGTAAGCTGGGAAGATGGTTCAGGGGGGAAAGTGCTCCCTGCACAAGCCAGGGGACCCGCATTCTGATGCCCAGCACCAGGTGAAGGCAGGAACAACCACAATGCGGGGGGAGAGGGCAGGAGGACCCCCAAAGCTCATTCCACAGCCAGTCTAGCCAAGTCAGCGAAAGAACTTCTCAGAGTAAGGTGGAGACCTTGACCTGCGCACACGTGCACATATATGGATATGTACACACAATGACACACAGCAAAGACACACAAGTTCATTCTAAAAATATCTCAAATTTTAATAATCAAAATTGATATTTCCATAATCATATCTATAAACACAAAAAAAACCTTAATCCTGATTTTAGCAATTTATGGAGAACTCATACAGAATTTAAAGGACCTATAGCATTTAAAATAATAGTCTTGAAAAACAGTGAAATAGGAAGATTTACTCGTGACTTAGTAGCAACAAAAAATTTGAATGTGTCACAGAACATAACAATTACAGAAAGACAGAAAAATTAGTACTGAATCAAAACTTGAAACTTCTGCTCATGGAAATAGTCCATTAAGAATACAAATAGGGGGCTGGCTACATGGCACAGAGGTTAGGTCCTGAGTTCAGTTCCCAGCAACCACATGGTGGTTCACAACTATCTATAATGAGATCTGGTGCCCTCTTCTGGCGGGCAAGTAAGAAACCCTGTCTCTAAAAACAAACAAAAGAATACAAAAAGTACCTTTAATCCTGGCACTTGGGAGGCAGAGGCAGGTGACTCACTGAGTTTGTGGCCAGCCTGGTCTACAGAGTGAGTCCCAGGACAGCCAGGCTACACAGAGAACCCCTGTCTTGAAAAACCAAAAACAAATTAACTAACTAAAAAAATACAAGGGTCTGAAGAGATAGTTCAGAATTAACTCCAGTATCAAGAGAGCCAGTACCCTCCACCCTTAGAGGGTTCCTACTGGCGCATTTTATACACACACCCATGCAGGCAGGCGTGCGCAAGAACACACACACAAACACACACATACACACAGACGCACGTGCACACTTGTAGACACAAATACGTTTTTTTTTTAAATAAATTTTTAAGGAACACAAATAGGCAAAACCTGGACTGGAAGAAAATATTCACAATCATGCCCCCCTAAAAGACAAACACCTAGGCCTGTCCTATCCGATAGGCTACAACTACCAATGTAGCTATTTCATCATATAGTTAAATGCAATTAAAAATCCCAGTGTCTAATTTACTCTAGGCAGATTTTATAATAACCATGTTTCTGAATGATAGCCACATAGGAACAAATTATTGGATAGCTGACCTAGAATGTAAAAAGACACTACAAATTACATTTTAAAATACAAACAAAAAACAAATAGAAAATTTCAAAGTTGTTTCTGGGTTTTTTGTTTGTTTTGTTTTTGAGATAAGAGTCTTGTTTAGCTCTTGCTGACCTTGAACTGAATTCTGATCTTCTGGCCTCTACTTTTTTTGTTGTTGTTGTTTTTTGAGACAGTTTCATTGTGTATCCTTGGATGGCCTAGAACTCATTATATACACCAAGCTGGCCTTGAACTCATAGATACACTGACCCCTGCCGCTCTAGTGTGGGATTAGAGGCATGCACACCATTCCCATCCATAAAAGTTTTTATTTTACATTTATTATCAGTAGTGTGTGTGTGTGTGTGTGTGTGTGTGTGTGTGATGCAGGCACACCACCCACAATGGTATATGCAGAGGGTTAGAGGCGGCGCTCAGGGGTCCTTTCTCTTCGTGCACTGCAGATTTCTGGGGACTGAGCCCAGTTTGTTAAGCTTGAATGGCAAGTGCTTTTAACCAGGAAGCCATCGGACTGGCCCAATAAAAGGCTCTGAAAACAATTCTAAAAAGTGAAACTACAGGAGTACCAAACAGAAACCCTAAGTATTCAAACTTATTCGTCAGTTTGAATGGGGAAATGCAATATCTTACCTCAGGCTCACCAGAATAGCTAAAATTTAAGTAATGACAAAATCAAATGTTGACAAAATTATAGAGTAACTGGAACTTGAATTCGTTTCTGGAGGAAATGTAAAACAACCCAAACAATGTAAAAAATGTCCTCCTGTTAAAAACTTAAATTTACATTTTCCCTGGTACCTAGCAATTTAATCCTAGACATTTGCCTAAGAGAAATAAAAACTCATGACCCATGAGACCTAATGAAAATGGCCATGATAGCTTTATTTGTGGTAGTTGCAAATTTAAAAGAAAAAAATTTAGATGTCAATCAAAAAGAATAGCAGATCAAAGTTGTAGTGTATTATGAAAGTGAAAGGCATTTAAAAGAACAAAAAGTAATGTAATATACATGAGTGTCAAAAACGTGTGAGAGAAGTCTAACAACAATGAAAATATACAATATGATTCCCTCTGTTAAAATTCAAGAAAAGGAAAAATGAACTCATGGTGCAGAAAATGAGATAATATCGTTTGGAGGTGGGGGCAGGAATTATTTGGAAAGAGAGGAACAAGGCTCTCTGGAATTATGCTAATACTTTAAACTGTCACTACAGTTTGGGTTAGCCATGAATATGTATTTGTTAAAATATACCAATATGGGGCTGGAGAGATGGCTCAGTGGTTAAGAGCACTGTCTGCTCTTCCGTAAGACCTGGGTTCAATTCCCAGCACCCACATGGCAGCTCACAACTGTCTGTAACCTCAATTCCAAGGGATCTGACACCTTCATAGTAATGTACATAAAGTAAAATTAAATATATATACCAATACAAATCATATTTTCACCATTTATATATGAAAAATTGATACATTAACAGCCATAAATAAATATTATATTGAACTCCAGTTGTTAATATACATATTAAAGAATTTAGGAAAACTATCTGATGCCTGGAATTTAAAATTCATCAATATTAGATGAATTAACAGATTGATAAAGGGATGACTTGACAATTATGTGAGAGTAATGGAATAAAAAGTAGATAAAAACCTAGGTATGGAGAAATAGCTCTGCAGTTAAGTACTCCCTGATTTTGCAGAGGACCTGAGTTCATTTCCCAGCACCGAGACTGGATGATTCACCACTACCTGTAACCAGATCCAAAGGATCCAGTGCCCTCTGCTGGCCTTCACAGAGAGCTGCACATGAGCACAAACACACACACCGAGGTAGAGAGACAGACAGGTAGACACATTCTTCCTAAAAGGTTAATAAAATCCAGGTAGTATGAATGGATTTCACTGTAAAATTATCTCACCGAAATTCTTTCAAATTTGCTATTTGTTTCGTTTTCATGATCAGTAACAGATAACTCTCCAAAAACATGAAACTGCAATTTTAGGCCTTAGATAAATCTGGATAAAACCAGAGATGGTGGAACACATTTGAAAAATTCAGAAGGCTTGGAAGTTCAAGGTCATCCTGGGCTATAAAGAAAGACAGGTTTTTAAAATAAGAACAATAAACACCATGAGATCAAAACCCGTTTTTCTAGTTCCTTGACATAAATTCATGTTACAAATGGTTGAGCTGTGTTTCTCTATTTCACATAAGAACGTCACTTCCTTCAAGGATTTTGAGTGGTATCAAAAAAGAAACGCTCCTTGAAACAGGATCCTTGAAACTGCAATTTCTACATACAGTTCTTCTTTTCTCTCCCTTTCAGAAAAAAAAGGCAGACTATGATTTACAGATTTTATATCTTGTTAATCACATTCAAATATGGGTAGGAAAGAGCATTGACTAGTAATACTACCTCCAAAAATAAAGCTTAAAAAAAGAAGCAGGTAGAAAAAAAAAGGTCTTTTAAAATGATGCGAATAATATCATTCTCCAATTTCTCTTTTAGAAAAAAATGAGTGAGACATTCATAAATTGTCTAAGGAAAAAGCATTTAAAAACAAAACAAAACAAGAGCTGGCAAGACGGCTCCATGGTTAAGGACATTGGTTATTCTTTCAGAGGACCCAGGTTTGATTCCCAGCATCTACATGACTGCACACGACTAAGTGTAATTCTAGGTTTAAGGATATAGTGCCCTCTCTGGCCTCTGCAGGTAGATGCACAATTCTATACAATAAAATAAGCTGAAAAAGAAAAGAAAAGAAAATGAATAGGAAAACCAAACACAATTATGTGAGCACATCAAAAAACAGGGCGCCCATCTGAAAGAGCTCCCAGTGCCCAAGACTAGCACTCACATGCACAACAAAACAAAGTTCTCCAAAGTTAAAACACAATGAATAGAATGTGTGCATAGTCATAGTGGCAGAGATACATACATACATACATACATACATACATACATACATACATACATACATACATGTTCTTCCTCAAGGAGACTGACTATAACTTTCTACATCCTTTATGAGAAGAGGATGTAAAGATAGAGAAAGAGAACAACTTTACAGAGAAAACCTGATAGACATTATCCCAGCCAGGCAATCGAGGTTAACCCCAACAGTGACAAGTCATGTTGATCGCACAAACCTATTTCTAGCAAAGAATTTGACTTGCCTTCACTCTTGACTCCTGGGAAGGAGATAAAAATCCTTGAAATTTCCCAAGAAATGGGAGTGGTTTTGCTATTCATAAACCTCTCAGACCACCAGACGGTGGCCTGGATGGCTCAGGATGGAGGCTGGCCAAGGTAGAAATATCAGCCTCGGGGTGAGGGTGAGGCTTCAAGTGTTAGAAGACTGGGAACTCTGAGCAGGGGAGATCAATGCAGCCCAATCCCTTCCACGGAGGAGAGAAACACTGGAGATTGAGTCAGGAACAAAGTCAGGGGTTCAAATAAGTTAACCCAGGATAAATTCTGAAAAATTGGGGCTCCTAAGCCCCAAAAGCTTAGGAGCACTTCCTAGCTGATGGACACATTAAAGCTGAGAGTGTAGGAATAGGACATGAAAGCCTGTGTTCTAATATCTTGACCTCCCTTTCTGTGTCTCTTTGCTCAGATGGTACTGAGGCACGTCTTTAATAATAAAGGCACGTGGCATCGTCCCGCTAATGTGACCACTGGAAGGAAGGAAGCCTTGTTTTGGCTCACTGTTTCAGGAATTTCAGTCCATAGTCACTTGGCTCCTCTGTGGGCTGCAGTGAGGTGGAAGGCTGTGCTAAGGACCTCACACTGGAGCAGAGACACTCACCTCACGACAGCAGGGAAGCAAACAGACAGAGGGGAGTAGCTGGGCTCTCACAGCACCCTTCAAGAGCTTCTGACCGCTAACTTCCGACCACCAACTTCCGTAGTAGCCCTTTCTTCCTAGAGGTTCACTCCCAATAGCACCTCAGGCTGGTGCTCAAGCCTTCAGCACCTGGCCTTTGGAAGACAATAGAGAAACAAATCATAACAATTTATAATCAAAACTGCATTTCCCCCTCTAAATCTTGAGTTGTTAGAGAGACTCAATTACTACAGGAAATTGAGGAAATCCTTAATTTTCAGCTAACTGAAGAAAAGCTTGGGTGGCCTGGAGAGTCCCAAACTTATGGAACCTAAAGTGAAGACGGTCTTGTTGGAGACCAGGCCCTTTAATCCCCTGTCAACGCTAACTCCACTCGGAACCGTACAGTGGTATTGAGGTGACCAGATAATGACCAATAATGACCAGATAATAAAAAATATTCTATCTCTGCAGTCTTTCCAAAAATATATGATCCTAGTCTACTGATGCATAAAACAAAAGGAATCCTGGTTGAGGGTCATGCTATACTTACTCCTCGTAACTGTCGAAGTCATCAGAAACAGGAAGTCTGAAGACTGAGCCGAGAATCACTTAGAGAGACCCAGTAATTAAATGGGACTGGGATTGTGTTCTGGAATAATGAAAGGGCACAGGCAAAAACTGAGGAGACTGAAATCAAACATGAATTTGAAAATGTGACTTGCTAGGGTAATGAGAAATATTGGTGGTGAAATATGAGAATAGTCTGTGTTGTCTTCATATATTCTCTATAAATCTAAATTTTCAAACTTTATTATTTTAAAGGAACACAAAGCAAATAGCTTATGGCCCAGGGCACTGTCACATATCAAATAAGCCAGGAGTGAGTGCCTGTTAATTGACTGGATTTACTTGCTGCTACTAGCACTGCAGGAATGCTAGATGAATTCAACAAATTTTAAATAGAGCATTTATTGAGGAACCTCCCAGTTAAACAAACGTAATTGAACAGCTCATTTATCTCCTGCCATTAAAGCAGGTAAAGGAAATGTGGGGTATAAACTGACAAAGGTGAAGAGAATGAGAAAAAAGATAAGCAAGAGCTAACCGTCACCTTCTTAGGAGTTAGGGAGCAGGGACACCTGCAGCAGCTGAAGGGCTGAGGAACGCTCTCAGGAGCCAGCAGGGACATGATGTGACAGGTTAGAGGGGTGCAGAAGTTTAAGGCATGGGGCTTTGAAAATACGGGAATTTGCCAAAACCCTCCAAGACACTGGTGTATCCTGCATTTACCTGACTCTGTGCGTTTATGCCATCGCTGTTGTGGCTTCAGTCTTGAGCCCCTGCCCTGGGGTGGTGACATTGGTTTGGCAGGCTGTTGTGCCTGGCTAATGGAGAGGGGAGACCTGAGGGTTGACCTTTGTGGGCTGCTCTCTGCTTCCTGATGGGGAACACAGGAGGAGAGGTGTCCTCAAGACCCTACCACCAGCATGGAGCCTGTGTGGTTTCGAGTGACAATGGCTGTGTAGGCCATTGTCTGACTACTTGCTCCCGGGTTAGTAGAACTACAATGGGAGAATTAGGAGGCGTGGCTTTGTTGGAGGAGGCATGTTCCTGGGGGGGAGGCTTTGAGATCTCAAAGAATTCACAGCATTTGATTTAGCCATACCTGCCTCCTGTTTCCAGATTGGTTAGAGATGTGTACTTGGCTGCTGCTCCTGCCATCCGCCACCATGCCTTTTCTCCACCATCATAAATTCTAACCCTCTACTTATTTTATTATTATTATCATTATTATTATTATTATTTTAGTGAACAGCAAGGGCAATAAATGCTTTATTTTATAAGTTGCTTTGGTCATGGTATCTATCACGGAAATAGAATAGAACAGTAACCAGGACAGAATTATACCAGTTGCTATACCTGCCCTACCGAAATGGACTGTTCTCAGGTACCATGAGCCAAAATAAACTGCTTTTCCCTAAGTTCCTCTGTCAGCTATTTTGCCACAAGAATTTCTTTACTAATATTAAACTTTTGTGTGTGTGTGTGTGTCTGTATGTGTAGGTCAAAAGACAACTTGAAGGAGATGGTTCTTTCCCTCCGTCATATGGTCCCTGAGATCAAACAAGACCCAGTAGCAGCCCAACTATCTTGCTGGGCCATCACACCTTTACATCCTGCATCACCCGACCTCCTGCAGGAAATCAGAACTGTGGTCTCAAGAGAAAGTTAGCAATAGAAGCCTGTAGTAAGGACAAGTAGACACAGCAAGGTCAAGGTGGCCCAGAAACAGCAGCAATGCTCTAGAGCAGTTCACAAGAATCAACTGCTAGCCTTCCACAGATTCTGTAGGACAGCTATTGAATATGTTTTAAAATTAGGTTACATAACATGCTGCTAGATAAATATATTAGAAACAGATGTGACGGGCACTCAGAACACACAGCTTCTGTTTTTTTTAACTGTATTTCACTTTAACTCATTCTCTTCAAGCTATCTATATTATACATGTCTGGTGCAAGTACTGTACATAACATACTAGCCAGTCGTGGTGGCGCACACCTATAATCCCAGTGTTCAGGGAAGCAGAGGCAGGTGGATCTCTGTGAGTTTGAGGCCAGCTTGGATTACAAAGTGAGTCCAAGACATCCAGCACTTTACAAAGAAACCCTGTCTCTAAGAAACAAAAACAAACAAAACATAAAACAAGCACATAGTAACATACTGTATATGTCTTTTCTATTCCATGTTGACATTGTGTTGGCAGTTCAAAATTGACCGCGGAAATATTTACACCACCTATGTTAGCCAGGTCTAAGTGTCAGATCAGCTTTGCTGTAGTTGTTCCCTTAGACGTGTAGCTCTCAGTGTTTACCAGCACGTCACAGAGTAGGATGAGTATGACCGTCAGTGGAAAGAGTCATAGTCATGCTCACCCACCCTGCTTCTAGAATGGTTCCATGTGTCTGTCCACATATCTCTGAGGATTCCTCTTTAAGAAATGAAACACTAAAAGATCTACAGGTTTATAGTGTGTATATGTGTGGGGTCTCCCTCACATAAATGCCTTGCTCACTGTCTTATCACCCTTTAGACAATCCTTCCACACATACCAGGCTGATCTCAAGCCCCCTAAAACCTGACGAAAGCAACTTAAAGAAGGGCTCGTTTGGCTCATGTTTCAAGAGTATAACTCTGCATAGGGAAGCTACATCCATGACGCCTGTGGTGGTCTGTCACATTGCATCCGTGGTCAGGAAGCAGAGAGCAATGGAGGCCAGTGTTTATTAGGCCAGCCCCTAGGCCCCAGTAGGGTACATTTAGGATGGATCTTCCCCCTCAGTTAGCCCAATCTAGAAACTCCTTTACAGACATGACCAGGGGCTTGTCTCCTAGGCAAGGATCCTGTCAAGTTGACAGTTCACATTAACCACTTACATTATCTTCAATCACCTCCAAAGACCGTAGGTTAAAGACCTGGGTCCCGGTATGGCAGTATTGGAAATCTGGGGGCATAGTAGCTCTTCCAGCCATCAGAATCATGCCCCTGAAGGAGACAGTGGTACACTAGGACTTTCCTCTTCCTCTCTCTCCCTCTTGTACCTGTCAACAAAGTGAGCCAGGAGAGCACCACAGTGCCATCACACCAGGCACTAGGACCTGAGACCTCAAAACTGTGAGCCAAGCAAACCTTTCCTCTTTATAAACTAATGTTCTCTGATATTTGTTTCATTATTAGGAAGTTAACAAAAGTATCTTTTATACTAATGCAAAGAAAACATCAGAATTGAAAGACATGAATATTCAGAATGAAAGGGAGTATCAAAGGTCAACCACAATATGCATGAGCTTCTTCTGGGACATCGGACAACCATGTATTTACCCCAGAAAGAAATGAAACAATTCCACCCAGGGAGAGTTTGGTGTGTGTGTGTGGGGGGGTAGTTTAATTAAGGTTCCTTATTACAATTGGCTGCAGTATTGAAGAACATGCCTTTCACAGCCCCCAGCAACTGTTGACTCCTTCTATATCCTCAGGCGGGGGAGGGCTTTATGGTTATAATCTCAGTATTGAGAGTCCAAGAGTAAATGTCCTAACACATAATAAAAATGATGACAAAGTTTTAAAGATAAAATTTTCTTGAATGATACATTCAAAGGTGAGGAACTTAGAACAGCATTGTACTTTGCAACAAGAATATAGGACAAAATCCAAGGAAGGTAGAATCATCTACAGTCCTAGCTACTCAGGAGACTAAGGCAGGGGGCCTGTGAGCACCAGGCTCACCTGGTCAACATGGAGAAACTGCATCTCTAAAACAGTACATTAGAAATTTAAAATAAGAAAAAAAGCCATACCTTCAAAACTCTGAAGGAAATTTTATATTCAGCCCAGTTTCTGTAACTCCAATCTTCAAAAATAATTTAAAATACTCAAGGCCTCAAAATTTATCACCAGGGTATCATGCTTTGGGAAATTCCTCAAGTGTGTGCTGCAGCAGAGTGAAGGAATAAACCAATTTAAGTCACGAGACTCCAAAGATATTGAGTGAAAGTCTAGATAGTTTATAAAAATTATTGAAAAACTATGGTCAGCCCAGAAGGGAGGTTTCCATAAAGAAATACATTTTATATAGTGTCTTTTGTGCTCATTATCTTCTTGGGGAGAAGTTGAAAAAAAAACCAGTTACAAAGCAAACTAAGTAGATGAAGGAAAATAACTTATTTATGAAAAAAAAATCAAACGCCATGTCAGAAAGGAAATTTACTTAGGAATACTATGATAGGTACTATGTTATATTATGATAGGCAATGTTTATTTAAACAAAATTCAAAATATAACTAAATTGGGATGATGAAACAAATGTATATCTGTTAGTCAAACCCCAAAAGAAAGCACATAGTACACTTAAGTTAAATGAATCAGCAGGGCTTGTTTTGTTTTTTTTGTAGACCAGGCTGGCCTCAAACTCAGAGATATGCCTGCCTCTGCCTCCCTGAGTGTTGGGATTCCACTGCCCGGACAGAAGGGCTTCTTTACAGAGTTATTCACAAAGAAGCAGAGGGATCCAAGGTTGCTCCTTGAAGCTCAGAAGAAGAGTTAAGGAGTTAAGGAGGGATTGGGAAGCAGAGCCCACCACAGTGTGTTTGAAGGACATTGGAGGGAGTTAGAGGCAAGTTAACCTCCTAACTTCTCTCTCTTAGATCTCTGCCTACTCCCCAGTGACCAAACTCAACACAAATCCAAGGACATGGGGGAGGCTGAAACTGTTCACACAGGAGAGACTCCCTAGGCAGAGGAACTAGAGGATCTTAGGGTTTCTATTGCATCTGATAAGACACCAAGACCATAAGCACCTTGGAGAGGAAATGCTATGTATCCCTTACATATAAACATTATGGTCTATTACCCAAGGAAGTCTGGGCAGGAACTCAAGGTGGAAATCTAGAGGCACGAACTGATGCAGAGAGCATGGGAGAACATTGCATCCTTGCTTGTTCTCCATGGCTTGCTTAGGCTGAGTTCTTATAGCACCAGGACCAACAGCCCAAGGGTAGCACCACCCCTAGTTAGCTGAGGCTTCCTCCAATCATCAATCAGGAAAATGCAACGCAGGCTTGCCCAAGAGCCAATCTAGCCAGGGCATTTTTTCAATTGAAGTTTCCATTTTCAAAATGACTCCTGCCTGTGTCAGGTTGACATAAAACTAGCCAACACAGTACCAACAACTCTGTAGACAAATTAAATGCTCTGAGCATAATGAGACAACTCTTTTTTTGTTTGTTTTTTTGGTTGGTTGGTTGGTTGGTTGGTTGGTTGGTTGGTTGGTTGGTTGGTTTTTTTGAGACATGGTTTCCCTGTCTACCAGCCCCTGCTGTCTTTCTTGGACTCACTCTGTAGATCAGAGCTGGCCTCAGAACTCACAGAGATCTGCCTGCTTCTGCTTTCCAAGTGCTGGGATTAAAGGCATATGCCACCACACACAGCTATAATAAGACAACTTTCAAAACTGAACAATCAGGAAAAAGAAACCTGCTCTTGCTCATGGAAGCAACCATAATTAATCCAATGAGATTTTTTTAAAAGACATCAAGATGTTTACTAAGTAGGATTTCAGCAGGAGAAAAGTGGGGATGGGGAAAGAAAATTGAGTGGGTGAAAATTAAGTATATGTGTGTGTGTGTGAAAACACATATTCATGTATATGAATGAAATTGTCTAAGAATAAAAAATATGTTAAAACTTTATGTTGGGATCCAGGGAATCATCAGATTTGTTCCTGCTTGCTGGTCACAGAAGGGGAGCCAGGAGAATTGGGTAATATCAATGGCTAGTATGCCCCCCGCATGTTCATTAAATTTTTAAAAAAGAAACTCAGTTCTGATGTCTAGCCAGGAATCATTGGTTCTAAGAATGTATACTTTTCCCTGTTTTTATAAGTTTCCAATAAGAAAGGAAGTGATCTCTTCATGGATACAATGATATATGCAGCTCAAAAATGAGCAAAAATTTGAAAAGGTAAAAAAAAAAGATTTTTTTTGTTTTTAATTCTAAGGCCAAATTCAATAGCTTAAATATACTTTTAAAACTTAAACCGCATGCCAGACATGGTAGTGTGTGTCTGCAATGGAGCACTTAGGAAGCAGTAGGGTCAGGAGTTCAAGGGCAGCCTCAGCTACATATCAAGTCTAAGGCCAGCCTTGGCTGCCTAAGACCTTAAAATATAAAAATTAAGCCAGGTGTGGGCATGCACACCTGTAATCCCAAGAAGCAGAGGCAGGTGGAGCTCTATGAGTTTGAGGTCAGTCAGCCTGTCTACAAAGTGAGTCCAGGACAGCCAAGGCTACAGAGAGAAACCCTTTCTCAAAATACTAAATATATATAATGAAAATTAGAATACAGCATAGTAATTTTCTTCCTAGAAAGCTCATAGTGTATATTTACATTCTGATACAATAGTTCTACACTACATAAAAGTGTAATTTTAATTTCATACAGATGAATAAATGTTTTTAATATGTGAAGGGGATGTTTCAAGGCTCAAATTTTCAATCAGCTTTCCAAAAGTATTTACATGGGAAAACATTGATTTCATATACAATGGCATTGTCTTTGCCATGAATTATTCTCAATCTAAATCAATTAGAGATTCCCCAGGATATTCATAAGAGGGTTCTAAAAATCAATGTTAATTCAAAACTATTTTGTCATTTTAAAATTCACTCACTTTACTGTTAGATTGAGTCATCTTGAACAGAACAGACACCCCAAAAATAATCCATTATGATAACTATAGTATATGTGTTCATTGCTAGTTATCTTATAGTAAAAGAAAGTTATTAAAAGGCCATTTGTTGATTGTAACAACTGTGATTAACAATTTCAGCTTGCCATTTGAGTGAGCAAGAAAAATAATTTTACCTTCCTACAAATCAAGTCTGTTTCCATTTTCAGGCCTAATTCTGCCTTCATTGACTTAGCACCACTTGTGCTCTTGGATAAGGTGAACAGCCATCAGTTAATCATTTAAACATTTCCCTTGACTATTAGTCCAAGGAGTGGGACAAAGAACCTTCCATGAGAGATCCACCATTTTTTTTTTCATGTTTCTTGCCTCTCTGACAACCCTGTAAATGGAATCAAGGAAAAATCCACAGCTAATGTAAACCTATGGAGTGAAATGTAGACCACCACTTCCCCAGGATCATGAAAAAGAAATAAAAGTAATCTAGACCAAGGTGTGGTGGCTTGTAGTCCCAACACTCAAGAGGCTGAGACAAGAGGGCTGCAATCTGTGAGTCTCAGACCACCATCAGCAACGCGGTGACGCCCTGTCTCAAAAAATACCACTGTTATCCAGGTAATAACATTACACTATTATTCAGGATCACACCTGAAAATTCAGCCCCAGGAGGTTTACACAGGAGAATCGTAAGATCAAGGATAGCCTAACTTGTGTAGTTGTCTGTTTGTATGTGTACAAATTAACACAAACTGTTATTTCCCTAAGATCAAGAGCAAGGCCAGTAATAATTTCTATTGGGAAAAAAGTGAAATGATTTCCATTTGCAGATAGTATAAGCTCATAAGAAATCATAATAAATCCACTAAAAACTACCAGAGCTGGTCAAGCTTTTCAGCAAGGTATCAGCACATACGATCAATATAGAGAAATCAATAGCAGTGTTTGCCTAGCATGCACAAGCTTCCCCTATGCAATCCCTACACCAGATAAATAAATAAAGATAAAATGTAGCCTGCATTCCGGGTATATGGAACGTGAGACAGAATGATTGTGAGATCAAGGCCAGTCTGTGCCATGTAGCAAGGCCTGTCTCTAATCCATCAATCAACAATAAATAAATAAAAGTACTTTATGCTAACTATAAACAATCTAAAATGAAAATTTTAAGCTTCATTTCTAATAGCATCAAAACAAACTACTTAGGAGTAATCGTGTGTTTTAGATTTTGATACTGTCTTGCATGTGTCACGGTCGGTTCATCCTCACACTCTGTTGTCCTGCTATGCTCCCATCTCCCGCAGGCCTGCTGCGGCCTATCGTTGGGCTCGGCTCCCACTCTGACGTCTCGTGCAGGGAAACACAGCTGATGTGTGTTCATGATTGCAACAACCATGTCACATCCAAAAGACGGCATTTTCCAGTACTCTTTAAATCCTCCAGATCTCACAGCGTGTCGCCTTCTTCTCCACGTGTTTCGCTGGCCTTGGAGGGGACGATGTAGGTATCGCATTTTGGTTGAGAACAAACTGTGACCAGTTCTGAATATTTGCAACAATAATCCACTGAAAAAAAAAAAAAGAAGCTTCTCTGACAAGGGGAGGCTATGGATATGAACATAAACATTTAGAAAGCTGTTGGACAACAAGTCCACTTAGCAGAGCATCCACAATAAATTATCTGCTTGGGCCTGTTGCGCCAGTGAGCGTATCTTTGCCTGGCAGATTGGTATTGAAGTGTGAAGAGTCTACCCTACCGATGGGTAAGACCACTGATGGCTTTTCTTGCCCCACAGCCTGCATGGCAGCTTCCGGCCCTGTGAATACTTGCTGCTGTTGGAGCAGGGCTTCCAGCTCAGGTCCAGCTTGAATTCTCCGGGTCTTGTATCCAACATGTGTTGTGTCTTTAGCAATGGGGCTTTACCATCTAGTTTTAGTGGGCAACCAAGAATGATGGCAATAGCTTGTGTTCATCTGTAAGCCTCTGGCCCATAACACGTAAGGAAATAATCCATATCTAGCACTGGGGTTTTCGTTCAAACCACTGTGTCTTCGTGGAGGATGTTATCTAACCATGCAGAATACCTCCCAGTCAAGCTCTTAAAAAAGAAAAGTCTAGAAAAGTAATAGGCTGTGATAGGACTTTTTCACACATCCTTAGTGTTGATTAGCCTCCCCTAAACCTTCACCTCTCCCTAGTCTCACAATCCATTTTCATTCAAACATTTCTATACCTAGTATTCTCTTACTTTCCTATCACATGTTGTTTTACATATTTATATCACTTTTTTAACATATATATATATCACAAAACTGAGCACTCTTCCCTCAATCCTGGCACCCTCCTTGCTTCCTGGCCTACAGAGGCAATCATTCCAATTGAGATGCAGAAGTCTAAAACGTCAAAGCTGGGATCTGCATATGAGATAGAACAGATTATGTCTCTGGCCCTGGATTACCTTCATAAACATAATATTTTCCAGTTTCATCATTTTCGTGCAATTTCATTTTTATACAACTGAAAAAAATTCCATTATGTATGTGTACCACATTTTAAAAATCCATTCACTAGCTGATGGGCATCTAAGATAAGTCCATTTTCTAACTATTGTGAACATGGACATGGAAGCATCTCTGTAGTAGGATATGGAGTCCTTTGGATATATGGCAAGAAGTGGTATAACTGAGTCATATCTTTAACTCTCTTGGTTACCTTCCCATCGTTCTATAGTGGCTACATCTGTTTCACCAATGGTGGATAAGGGTACCTTCCCCAAATCCTCACCAACATTTGTTGTCTTTTGTTTTCTTGATAGTAGCTGTTCTGACTGGGGTCAGATGGAATCGCAAAGTAGTTTAATATGCATTTTCCTGGTGGTTAATGACGTTAAACACTCTTTTAAATGTTTACCACTTTGTTTCTTCTTTGAAAACTCCCTATTCAGTCCCATAGCCCTTTTATTTTTAAACTGGGTTGTTTTTTTGATATTTTGTTTTCTTCATTTGTTTGTATTTCCTAGCTCTTGTTCTTCTGTCAGATATTATAATCCTGATCAACTTGACTACATCTGGAGTCAACTAAAACCCAAACTGCTGGGCACAGCTCTAAGGGATTGTCTGAATTATTTGAAGGAAAAAGACCTACCCTAAATCTAGACCATATCTTCTGGTGGCAGCTGAAATACAAGCAGGCTTTTTGTCTGCTTATTCCCACACTTGCTGGCAAGTTCACCTATTCTGTTGCCGCAGCTGGTATTAAATCCAGCTTTGTCAGGATTCCAGTACAGACTGAAGACTGGCATCTCTCCAGGATTCCTCCAGGACTCTAGTACCAGAGTAAGACTGCAGAGACATTCAGTTTGGTGGAATGAGAAACTATTGGATTCTTGGCCTTTGTCATAAGACAGCTGTTGTTGAATTACCCCAGATCACATCCTCTAAGCCACTCTGATAAATCCCATATATACATACAAATATATGTAAACACACACACATATATATTTTTTCCTATCAGTTCTGTTCCTTTAGAAAACCCTAACTAATACAAAGATGTAGAGAAATTTTAATTCAGAACATGCGATTTCTGCAAGAAATCACATCCAAAGACCTTCTAGGTCTGTGTGATCCCCCTGGAATACAAACACTCCTTTAATCCAGGAGACAGAGGCAAGCGTACACAGCAAGTATCAGGTAAAGAAAAGTTTAGGTCCAGGCGTCTTTAATCCCAAACAAGGAAGGTAAAGTTAGCCTGTAGAAGGAAGCATCCATGTTGGAAAGTGGCAGAAACAGTGATGGATCAGAGAAAGACTTGATAGACTAGGATATTCCCAACTCTCACAAGAAGAGAAAGAGAGGGGAAGCTACTTAACTGGCCATTCAGAGAAAGAGAGGCAGTTTTACCAGGGTAACAGAGAGACGGGTTGCAGAAAGAAAACTCAGGTGAAGACTGAATGAGCTGAAGAATGAGAAGGAGCTAGGATATTAGAGTAGATTGCTGGAGTTAGTTGGAGGCCAACCAGAGCGAGGAGAAAAGCCAGACTGAATCAATCAGCTGTCAAAGGAGTCTGAGCTAGAACAAACCAGCCAGCCCAGCACTCAGTAAGAACAAGAGTGAGCTTATTAAGCAGTAAGTCTCAGAGGCCGAAAATATTGTAGGCCTAGGTTAGATTATAAGGAGGCCAGAAGTTTCCAGGACTAGGCCTAGGTTAGCAGTAGGAGGTAGTAAGTCTCAGAACTGAAACAAGCAAATAAAAACTCCTTTTACACAAATACAGCTGAAAGGTTTTTTTTCTCCCATTCTCTGGGATGCCTGTCCTCACTCTATTGATAGTTCCCTTTGCTGTACAGAAAATGTTTATTTTCCAAGATCCCATTTTCCAAACGCTGGCCTTACTTTCTAGATGAAAGGTGTTCTATTTAGGAAGTCCTATGCCTGTGTGTAGCAATGCACTCCCTACATTTATCTCTAGCAGTTTCAGGTTTTACGTTGAAGTCTTTTTATCAGCTTAAAGTTGGCTTTCCTGCAGAGCAAGAGCTAAGGATGTAGGAACATTCTTCTACTTGCAGACAGTTTTCCCAGCACCGTTTGCTGAACATGCTCTTTGCTACAATGTAGCCGCTAGTGAGTCACTCATGCTCTGGAGGATCCCTCCTTCATGCTCATGCCATGGTGAGGGGATAGTGCTAAATTGTTCCCGTGTGTGTGTGTGTGTGTGTGTGTGTGTGTGTGTGTGTGTGTGTGTGTGTGTGTGTGTGTGTGTGTGTGTGTGGTCACAGCAAAAAGAAAATAACAAGATGGGCACCGGGAGGAAGAAAGAGGGGTTGGTGTCAGGGGAAGAAGAATAAACGATGTTAGAGGGATAAGTGTGGTCAGAATGCATTGTATCTATGTATGAAATTGTCAAGGAAGGTAATGGGGATGTAGCACAGAGTAGAGCAACTGTAGATCATGCCTGGGGTCTTTGGTTCAATTCCCAATCCCACAAAATTGTCAAAGAATAAATTCAGTTTAAAAAAAAAGATGAATGGAGTTACATTGGCTTCTACATGGGTTCTCTGAGCTATGTATGACACTGACCTCCATGTCTGTTGGGGAGCCAATGCCATGCTGTTTATATTACTGTGTCTTTGTAACATAACTTGAAATCAGGTATGGTCATATCTCCAACATTTTCCTTTTAGCTCAGGGTTGCTTTGGCTGTCTGGGGGATATTTTGTGCTTCCATATAAATTTTAAGATTGCTTTTACTAATTTTGTAAAGAACAGCTCTGAAATTTTGATTGGGATCACAGAGATCTATAGATTGCTTTAGGTAAAATAGTTGTTTTCACAATATTGATTTATATGAGCATTGGAGGCTCTTCCATGTTCTAGTGTCTTCCTTCATTTCTCTCATTGGTATTTTAAAGTTTTCCTCACACTATAACCAGGCCAACTTACAGAAGAAGAAAGAGTTTGATACTTCGAATTGCAGAGGGTGGCCATGACCACTACACTGGGGAGCAGGCAGGCAGGCAGGCGTGGTGCTAGAGTAGCCGTTGAGAGCTTACATCTTGAAACACAGCAGTGAAAGACCTGGAAAATCATATGGGCTTTTGAAATCTCAAAGCCCACCCCCAGTGACATACCTCCTCACAAGGCTCTCACCTCCTAATCCTTTCCAAACAGTTCCACCAATTAAGGATCAAGTATTCAAATACATGATTCTATGGGAGCCATTCTCATTTAAAGTACCACACAGAATACTTTAAGAAAGCTTGGTTAAGGGCTGGAGAGATGGCTCAGAGGTTAAGACCACTGATTGCCCTTCCAAAGGTCCTGAGTTCAATTCCCAGGAAATGCATGGTGGTTCACATTTATCTATAATGAGATCTGGTGCCTCTTTTGGCTTGCAGGTGTGCATGCAGATAAACAGTGTATATATGCATATATACATACATACTTACATAAATCTTTTTTTTAATTGAAAAAAAGAAACCTTGGTTTTATTTGTCCTTGAAATTCTGGTAGAATTCTGCAGTGGCTCTATCTGTCCTGGGCATTTTTAGTGGAAAGACTTCTTTTATTATTATTATTGCTTCAATCCCATTGTTTGTTATAGACCTATCTAAATTTTTTAAGTTGTTATTGGTGTTAATAAGGTTGGTAGGTAATATGCTTTAAAGTTCCATTCATTCATTCCTTTAGATTTTTCAGTATGGAAAATCTGTTTTCAAGGTATGTCTTAAGGATTTTCTGAATATCAGTATCTGTTGAAAATTCTCTGCCTCTTTTGTTTTTCATCTATAATTATTACTTTTTGGGTCTTAGCTCTCTTTCTTTTGATTAATTTGTCTGAGAGTTATCAACTCTGTTTATCTTTCCAAAGAACTAACTACTTTGACTCTTTTTGTTGTTTTCTT
>CM053765.1:58165860-58185352 GCA_028658305.1 Pachyuromys duprasi
ACTGCAGGAGGGAGTCATCTAGGCTCAACGACAGCTTGTTTACCTCCAGAGCGGAGTAGCATCAAATCCCAAAGTTGAAACAGCAACTAAGACAGAGAAACATGAACACAGAGAGACCACCACGCCTGTCACCCTGCTACAGTCACCCAGCAGGCATCTGCAGGCCCAATGAAGAAGCAGCTCTTCCAACAAAAGCAGCCTTGAAGTCCCAGAAAAGTGGCTAGGCAGCTGTTACCGCCCGGATCCAGGATTTTCCTTTTTCTCCTTTTGTTTTGTTTGTTGTTTGTTTGTTTGTTTGGTTGGTTGGTTGGTTGCTGTTGTTGTTTTTTGAGACAGGGTTTCTATGTGTAACCTTAGCCATCCTGAACTCACTTTGTAGACTAGGCTGGTCTTGAACTCGGAGTCGCATGCCTCTGCCTCCCTGAGTGCTAGGATTACAGGCTAGCGCCACTGCACTGGGCTTCTCTCTCTGTCTCTCTCTCTGTCTCTCTCTGTCTCTCTCTGTCTCTGTCTCTCTGTCTCTGTCTCTCTCTCTGTCTCTCTCTCTCTCTCCTCTCTCTCCTCTCTCCTCTCTCCCTCTCTCTTTCTCTCCTAAATTTAGTTTGGGGAGAGGGGGGTGATACAACACTCTCAGGGAACATGTAACGCAGACTATTTGTGGGTGTCGATGCATGGAGATTAAGCGTTGAGCCCCTCCTGGGCAAAGGCAAGGAGAGCCTGTTTCATAAGTAAATGAATGCTTCCGGTAGACAAGAGGGTGCGGGCCAAACTGCTGCCATGACGCGGTTCCTCATACTAGCCCAGGGCTACCATTATGAAGCATAGGAGGAGATGGAGACTCTGCAGCTACTGCTTGTGTTCTCCAAAATCCCAAGATCTCATGGGGACCATAATAACTTATAAAATGATGGCTACAAACATGAACTGAATTAATATTTAGTAAATAAAAAAGTGATAAAATATTTATGTTGTTTGCCAAAAGGGCCTCAAGGCTTTTTTTTTTTTTTTACTTCCAAGTCTAAGCCTTAATCTAAAAATCTAAATCCTAAATGTGCTTTTAAAACCTTATTTTGAATAATTCAGAAGCTTTGGAACACCCCATAATACCAGTATACTAGTGTAAAAGCTAAAGAAGCTTTCTCATAGACTAATATAGTAAAATTGATTCAATTAGCTTGCAGAAGGGATAATCTATATTACTACTCCATAATAAGAATGTGGTTGAGATAGACCTGCTGATTAAATCTATGCCGAGCACGGTTGCTCACTGTGTGTGAGACCCTTAGGCTATGTCTGCACAGACCAGGACCTGGCCTTCCCAATCCTAGTGATGTTGGTGGGGTTAGTAACCAGCGTCGTTTGCCTTCCCCCAAGCTCCCCTGGATGAGCACATGACTCCAGTCTGGACAGCCTTCTCCGGAACTGATATATGCATACATACATGCGTGTGTACATATATATAGATACGGACAATATTTTTATTAACTGATGATACACACGTATATATTTCCCCTGACTTTGGGCCGGCATAAGCCTAGAATTCCTTCAGGGTCAACATGTCCAGTTGCATATACAGCATATGGGAGAAGGAGGTCAACTCGAAGAAGAGAGCAAAGAGGCTACAAAGAAACCAAAAGCTGTCGAGCAAAGCCCAAATCCAGCTCCCGTGCTTCCCCCAGCACGTTACCCAGCACATTTCCTGTGTCAGTTACGCTAGTTTAGGTTAAGTATTAATTCCCTGCAATCAGGAGGACAAGCACAGCACCGGCCTGTGCACTGCTTCTAAATTTCTGTTCTATCTTAAAGCTGTGAGAAAAACCTTCTTCCCCTCAGTCATGGAGTAGGAAAGGGGGAAAGATAAAAAAGCTGTATGCTAGCTAACCTGGGGGAGGGGGTGTCTGTGTGTGTCTGTGTGTGCTGTACTCATTCATTTATCTGTTGAGATGTGTGCATGCGTTTGTGAAGACCAGAGATTGACATCAGGTGACTTCTTCAATTGCTTACTGCATTGTTTTTGAAATAGGACTCTTAGTGGATCTGAAATGCATCCATGTGCTAGACTAGCTGGGCAGCAAGCCTCTGGGACCCTTCTTTCTCTTCTCTAGAGACACCTGCCAGCACACCCACATTTTCTGTGGGTGCTGGGGATCTGAGCCTAGGTGCTCGTGCTCACACAGTGAACAAACTTTACTGACTGAGCCATGTCGCTGTCCCCTTATTCTTCGTTCCCTGCTTCCTTCCTTCCTTCCTTTCCTTCTCGGTAAACCAGTGAATGTAAGCTAGAATTACTTACATGGATTACTTATGATGCCACAACTCCCAGTCACTGACTTTCATCCAGCTTTTTTAAAATAAATTTGTTTATTTTTCATTAATTACAATTTATTCACTTTGTATCCCAGCTGTAGCCCCCTCCTTCATCCCCTCCCACTCTCACCCTACCTCCCATGCCCCTCCCCCAGTCCACTAATAGGGAAGGTCCTCTTCCCCTTCATCTGAACCTAGTCTATCAGCTCTCATCAGGACTAGCTGCATTATCCTTCTCTGTGGCCTGGTAAGGCTGCCCTGCCTCCGTGGGAGGAGTTCTTGTCAGAGACAGTCCCTGTTCCCCTTACTAGGGTTTCCCACTTGGAAACTGAGCTGCCATGGGCTACATCTGTGCAGGGGTTCTAGGTTTTCTCCATGCATGGTACTTGGTTGGAGTATGAGTCTCAGAAAAGACCCCTGTGCTCAGATTTTTTGGTTCTGTTGCTCTCCTTGTGGAGCTCCTGTCCTCTCCAGATCTTACTATTTCCCACTTCTTTCATAAGATTCCCTGCACTCTGTCCAAAGTTTGGCTATGAGTCTCAATATCTGCTTTAACACCCTGCAAGGTAGAGTCTTTCAGAGGCCCTCTGTGGTAGACTCCTGTCCTGTTCCCTGTCTTCTCCTGCTTCCAATGTCTATCGTGTTTGTCCTTCAGAATGAGGATTAAGCATCTGCCCTAGGGTCTTCCTTGTTGTTTATCTTATTGAGGCATATAGATTTTAGTATGTTTATGCTATATCATGTGGCTAATATCCACTTATAAATGAGTATATACCATGTGTGTCTTTCTGCTTTTGGGATACCTCACTCAAGATGATCTTTTCTAGTTCCCACCATCTGCCTGCAAAGTTCATGATTTCCTTGTTTTTAATTGCTGAGTAGTATTCCATTGTGTAAATGTACCACAATTTCTGTATCCATTCCTCAACTGAGGGACATCTGGGTTGTTTCCAGCTTCTGACTATTACAAATAAAGCTGCTACAAACATGGTTGAGCAAAGGTCCTTGTTGTATACTTGAGCATATTTTGGATATATGCCTAGGAGTGGTATAGCTGGATCTTTAGGAAGCACTATTCCTAGTTGTCTGAGAAAGTACCAGATTGATTTCCAAAATGGTTGTACAAGTTTACATTCCCACCAGCAATGGAGGAGGGTTCCCCTTTCTCCACATCCTCTCCAGCATGTATTGTCACTTGAGTTTTTGATCTTAGCCATTCTGATGAGTGTAAGGTGAAATCTCAGGGTCATTTTGATTTGCATTTCCCTGATAGCTAAGGATATTGAGCATTTCTTTAAGTTGTTGCTCTGCTATTTGATTTTTTCTCTATTGAGAATTCTCTGTTTAGCTCTGTACCCCATTTTTAATTGGATTACTTGATTTGTTGCTGTTTAGCTTCAAGTTCTTTATATATTCTGGATCTTAGCCCTCTGTCAGATATAGGGTTGGTGAAGATCCTACAATGGAAAAAAGAGAGCATTTTCAACAAATGGTGCTGGTCTAACTGAATAACTACATGTAGAAAAATGCAAATAGATCCATACTTATCACCCTGCACAGAACTAAAGTCTAAGTGGATCAAAGACCTCAACATAAAACCAGATACACTAAACTTGTTAGAAGAAAAAGTGGGTAAGAGCCTTAAACTCATTGGCACAGGAGACAACTTTCTGAACAGAACACCAACAGCACAGGCTCTAAGATCAACAATCAATAAATGGGACCTCATGAAACTGAAAAGCTTCTGTAAAGCAAAGGACACTGTTGTCAGAACAAAACAACAGCCTCACCCAGATTTATAGTATGTGAAGTCTCCACTGTGAAGCCAGAGTCAAATAGTGGGTTACCATACCTGACCATGCTCTTCTGGAGAGGACTGTGGATAGACTTTGGAACCTTGGACTAGGAAAGCCATTGAGAGCTGAGAGCTCAGTGAGCTCTTCCGAAGAATTTAGGGAAATAAGAATGTTGATAGCAGTGTTGGTGATAGAGACCTGGCTTGTGAGATTTTAGAAGGAAGCAAACACTCTACTGAGCTATTTTAGTTTTAAAAAAATGTAGTTATTGTTAGTTGGGGCAAAAGAACAGCTGTGATTAAGAAGAGACCGGCATCACTAAGGTAAAGTCTTCTGAGAACTGTTTCCTCAGGGTTAGGACGCAGAAGCTGTGTTCCAGAATCCTGTGTTAACAGGATGCTAAGGTTGGCATCCTGTTGGCATCCAAACTTGGTAGAGTAACGGTCACTAAGTACTGACTTTGAAGACATGAAGGAGCCATGTGAGCATCTGAGGTTTGGCACTGTGTTACAGGGGTGAAGTCCTTGAAGAGTGACCAGGAGGTGCTATTAATGAAGTGCAGCCCAGTTTCAGCAGAAGACTCCAATATTTTGGAGATGGAATGGCCACTCAGAGCAGCAGCAGGAGTGGAATGGGGATGGACTCAGCCTACAAGACAATCTGTGTGTGTTTGATACAGAGGGTGGAGTTGGAGAAGTGACTTAAGTCCTTTGGAGGATTCCAGAAAATTAAGCCAACTGTTGAGTGACTGAACTTTAAAGGAGATTTTGAATTTTATAAGATACTTTGGATATTTTAAGAGACTGAATTTTAATGTGTTTGAACTTGTAATGGCTGTGGGACTTTCTAATGTTTGGATAATGTTTTCTGTTGTGATGTTGATGTTAATGTGTGATCTTGGGGATGAACAAAAAAGGAAAGGTTAAGATTTGAAAGTTATGTGTCTTGTATCAAGTTGACACGGGGTCAACAGCCATGGTTATTTTTACGTAAACTTGATACAAGCTAGAATCATCTGACAGAAGGGAATATCAATTGAGAAAATCCTTCCAAAAGATCCAGAGGTAGGGCATTTTTCTTAATTAGATATTGATGTGGAAGTGCCCAGCCCATTGAGCTGTGAGGATGATCTGAGATGATGGTCCTCGGTTCAATAGGAAAGCAGTTTAAGCAAACCATGCTCAGCAAGCCAGTAAGTCATACCTTCCATGGCCTCTGCGTCAGTTCATGCTCTATGTTCCTGCCCTGTTTGAGTTTCTGTCTCACTTAGCTTCAGTGATGAACTACAATGTATAAGTGTGATTCAAATAAACCTTTTCCTGCCCTCCCCCCAAATAGTTGGTTTCCATCAAAGCAGTCAGGCCAGTGTTCCCCCAATGGGCACACCATAGTGAAGTACACATGGTCTACAGCTCATTCAGACTGTATCAACAGTCTCAGAGACCATTCTCCCCCAACATGCTACATAACCTTCCTGCACTGTGAAAACTATGCAGCTGGCAAGATTCCAGGTGAATTCTGGCTTGATTTATCCATGACCTGCAAGAAAAATGGTTAGCAATTAGAATGTTACCAACTAGTTCTAGAGCAACTAACAGTAGAGGCAATAGCCCGTGTTTTCTTGGTGGCCTCTGAGGCACATATTCTTCTTAATTACTTGGAGAAGCGAAGAATGGTGACGCATGTTTTTAATCCTCGCACTCAGGAGGCAGAGGCAGGAGTACCAGGAGTTTAAGGCCGACCTGAGATACAGAGCCTCTGTATCAAAAAAGTAAACAAAGTCATTTTAAAAAGAATTTCTAGAAACTGGACAGAAATCCACTGCACAAGCACATCTGTACAAGTACAACTGCAGGGACACGTGGGTAAGTGAGGCTCTCACAAGTCACATTCCCGCCCAAAGTTCTCCTAATACTAGGAATGAGATATACCAGTGGCCAAGATGGAGTTTATCTTGGTAGCCTTATAAATTAGCGCATGTATGTAAACTTAAGATTAAAATGTTTATATTTGATTAACTGATGTTTCTTTTGTCAGTTTGCTCTAAGATAATTTAAAACATGGAAAATGTATAATAACCAAGTTATAGCCATGATCTTAATAATGAGGGGCTAGAGACATGGTTCAGTGGTTCAGAGCATTTGTTGCTCTTGTAGAGAACCCAGGGTCAGTTCCTGGCACCCACTTAGTGCCTCTGACTATCTGTCACTCGAGTTCCAGAAGGTCCAAAGTCCTCTTCTGACCTCCTCTGGCACTAGGCATGCATGTGGTGTACATACATACATATGTGCAGGAAAACAGGCATACACATAAAATAAAATACTTTTTAAATTTAAATGAGAAAATTGTGCTTAGCAACCTAAATGTCTAAAAATGAATAAGGAAAATTATAGTAAATTTTCAAATTACATGTTGCATAGGTAGGTTTTTTTTTCTATTTTTTCATGTGTGTGGGTATTTTGCCTGCATGTACTTGTGTGCCTGGTACCTCCTGCAGAGGCAAGAAGAACATACCAGATCCCTTGGAACTGGGGTTACAGATGGGTGTGAGCCATTATGTGGGTGCTGTAAATTGAACCCGCATCCTGGAAGAATACCCAGAGCCATCTCTCCAGCCCCATGCATAGGTATTTTACAACTCAGCTGTTAAAGCTATGCCTATAATACCAGCATTGGGACATAGGGTCAGAAGGATCCGGAGCTGACAGTCATCCTTGGCTATACAGCAGTTCAAGGCTAGCCGAAGCTACAAGTCTGTGCCTCCTAACAACAAAATACCACGAAGCAATGCGGGGAAATGTTGGTGATACAATGCTTTAACCATTAACAGTCCCAGCTTCCCCTTTCAGCTCTGTCTTTCCCGCCCCCCAACCTGGGACTCTCCAAGCACCCAGCCCACTCCACTGTCAGCACCCAACAAGGCTGTCCTAATCCTTAAACAGTGAAGAGTAGAAAATTAAGAGATCCGTGGTGTTCAAGGTCTGGAGAGTAAACGATGACGGAGCACTCGCCTTACACGAGGCACTTTAAAAACCAGCGAACACTGTGGGAAAGGGGTCCGCAAGAAGGCAAAAGCTGGAAAGCAGGAAGAAGAGCTGTGAAATGTCAGCTTCTGATCAAAGCACAGCCCTGCGGTCATGAACTCAGCAGCTGTAGATGTTGCATTGAGCCTGTCAGTAGCTATGTAGGGCTGGAGCGCAGGCTGAGGGGACCAGCCCTAACCCTCACTGCTGAGCTACTGACAGTGGTTTATTCAGGGAGAGGAGAATTCATTACTACTTGTGGCCTCAGCAGGCTTCAATGGAGACTTAGATATCCTTGGTTAAATTAAGTGGGTCACAAAATAAGGTGAAAAGTCATGAGTCTTGGAAAGGTACTGATAGGGTCAAGGGGAAAAATAATAGATTCCTATTATTTAGGGATAGAAAATAGAGAAGAGAGGGTTGGGGGAAAGTGAGTGAGATGCATTATATAACATGTATGCAACTGTCAAAGAACTGAACTAATAACAAAAGAAAGATAACTGGAGGCTGGGAAAATAGTTCAGTGGTAGAGCTAAGAACCCTGGGTTCCAGTTCACTCTAGACTCCTGCATTTCCCTGAACTAATAATGTTTAGGTGGTCACATCCATGACTGTAGACTTAGAGAGGTTTTCAAGCACTCTAAGCTGGCCTGTTTACTTCCTAATTTCTAAACAACCTGACATTCAACTCCCGCAACAGCGGTATTAAATGTCTCTGAATCCAGAAGCAAGCACCAATACCATTCCTCATCCAGCAGAAGGCCACTGAGATATCACACTGACATGCAGCACAATAAAGGACTATATTGTAAAACGAAGTTTTATTTGCCTGCTTCAGTTGTTTTAGATGATTACTGCCTCTGTCTGCTAATCTAGACCTAGTCCTGAGAGCTTCTGGCCTGTGTTCAATCTAACCTAGGCCTACAATGTTTTCAGCCTCTGAGACTTAATACGTTCACCCTTTCTTGTCCTTCTTGAGCTCTGGGCTGGCTGGTTCAACTCAGCTGTTCTGGCTCTAACTCCTCTCCTAGCTGACTTATTCAATCTGGCTTCTTTCTAATCTTCTGGCTTCTTCTCATTCTCTGGCTCATTTGGTCTTTACCTGTGACTAGCTTGTTCTCTCATCCTACCTTTCTCTGTAAAACTGCCTCCTTTCTCTCTCTGCATTGCCCATTAAATAGCTTCCCTTTCTCTCTCTTCTGTGAGAGTTGGCCATATCTATTCTGTCAAATCTTTCTCTGATTCATCACTTTTCTGCCACTCAATTAAACATCACTTTCAAACACGGGTACTTCCTTCTACAAACTAACTTCATCTCCATTGTTTGGGATTAAAGGCACGTACCACCTAAGCTTTTCTTTACGTGAAACTTGCTCTATACCAGGCTGGTCTTGAACTCAGATCTGCTTGCCTCTGTCTCCTGTATTAAAGGCATGTTTGCATTCCAACCAGATCACACAGACCTAGAAGGTCTTTGGATGTGATCTCTTGCTGGAGCAGCCATGTTCTGAATTAACATTCCTCTACACTGTATGCTGAAAAAAAATTATTTTAGCTTGATTCTGACCCACAACCAAGAGTTCCAACTTCCTCTCATCTACTTGACACCTTCCCACAGTTAACATGTGTGCTGGATAAAAAAAAAAAAAGATACATCTCCTATGTAGATGCATTCAAGAAACTGTTCTATGTTTAGATACAACTTCTAATGCCCCAAAGTAGATACAAATATAATTACAAGTATATAAATAAATAGATAAATTATGCAAAGGAGGGAAGGTAGGAAGGAAGGAAAAAAGGAGGGAGGGAAGAAAGGAAGGAAAGAGGGAGAGAAAGAAGGAATGAAGGGAGAAGGGGAGGGGAAGGAAGGAAGGAAGAAAGGAAGGACGAGGACAGAAAGAGAGGACAGTGTGGCCACTCTAGTTGGTAGCATGAACCTGGGAGCATGGGGCCTAAAGATGAGTTGGATTAAAGTCTTATGCAATAGTCAACTTTATTCAGAACATCAGACAATTCATACTCTGAGGGTTAAAAAAAAAAACACATGAGTAAGGTGTTCAGTCACAAGGACAAGCCAAATGTGGCAAAAACATGTTGTTTTTTTCCATAAGGGCATATGCATAACAACAGTTGAAGCAAATCACTCCTATCCACTACACCTGAGAGTAGCATGAAAACACATTCAAAGAACACTTGTGTTTTGAAGAAGTTGAGATCACAGGAGTCTTGTCTTGTTTTCTTGGGGTGTTCTCACAAGCACTCAGAATTACCCTCATGCGGCTCCATTCCTGGACTATGTTCTAACAGGAGGTGGAGGGGAGAAGAGGGAGGGGATGGGAAGGTGGTGAAGGGAAAGGAAGTAGATGGGAGGAAAGTGGAGGGGAGGGGTGAGAATGAAAAAAGGGGGAGGAGGAGGGAAGGGAAGGGAAAGGAAGGAAAGGGAACAGAAGAGAATGGAAGGGAATGGAAGAGAAGGGGAGAGAAAGGAAAGGGCAGACAGCTAACAAAAACTGGTCCAGTGATGAAGCTCAGTAGCAGAGTTTGTGCAAAACATGTGCAAAGTCCTAGCTTCAGTCTCCAGCATCACCAAAAAAGCGAGTCGATTTCATATACACCAAAGTTATATGCACATCAGACATTCCAAAGGAGAAACAGGATGGTAGCACATGCCTATAATCTCAGCAACTAGGAGATGGAGGGAGGTAGATAAAAGAGTTCTAGGCCAGCCTCAGTTACAGAGCAAGTTGAAGGTTAGCCTGACTACATGAGACCCTACCTCAAAAAAAGAAATCAGAAACTATTTTATAAAATTGCAAAGAGAAAATAAATGCACCAATAAGGCATGGTGGTGCATGCCTATAACGCCAGCATTTGAGAGGTGGAGACAGGGGGGTCAAGAGTTCAGGGTTATACTATCCACATAACAAATTCGAGACCAGACTGCGCTACTTGACCCCTGTCTCAAAAAATACACCAAAATGCTACCATTTGACTACTGAAATTGTCATTTATTTTCCTTCTTTTCTCCAACTTACAATCCTAATTATTTCCCTCACTTTAATAAACTACTAAAGTAAGACATTAAATCATTAGTGTTGGTTTGTATCCTTCACTCAGATTTATCCAAATTCTCCCAAAAAGGCATCATTCTAATGGTTTTTTCATTGCTTAGCACAGCACTAGGACCAGAATGGTACCTACTGTTTGTTGGTAGATTATTTTAATTAGTATTAAATTAGAATTACCAATATCAAGGTTCTCCAGAAACACAGAATTGATAAGATGTTTAAATATATGGATAGGAGCACACACAAAAAGGAGCCGTTTCCAGGGTCAGGGAGGCAGGTGAATTAAGAATCTGAAGAGGTAATGTCATAGTTCACATTTTAAGGTCAACACACAAAGGCAGAGTCATGAAAAGGTGATGTTGGTTCAAAGGCACACATGCTCATGATGTGGGAACCAGGGGTATGTGTTCCAGAATGCACATATGGAGGTCAGAGGACAAATTTGTGGACTTGGTTCTCTCCTTCCACCTTTATGTGGGTTCCAGGGCCCAAACTCCCGATGCCAGGCTTTCAACAAGAAGCTCTACCATCTGAGCCATCTTGCTGGCCCAGCCAATTCCTTCTTAAGAAAATATCCATGTGTAAATCAGTCCAGCACCTCCTTCTATTAAGCAGATTTTTCAACATTTATCTGTTGAAATAATATATTTTATGTTTTCCTTACAACTAAAGTAGTCAGTATTTTCTTGAATACAAAGTAGTTCAGGGAACTTTTGAACTATGTTGGGTTATTGAAGACTGGGAGAATCCCAGAGATGTTCTTCATGCCTTCTGAAGCATGGGATGATGGGATGAAATGAGACATTAGGAGGAGGCAGGGATGTTTTAGAGTGTAATAGAAATTTTGTTTCCTTAACAAATCAGTTATATAAACATGATTTTGTTTTAATCCCAAATGCATAATCTGAGTTTGTCCACAGCTGATAACTGCCTCATGCCGGGGCATGCAGTCTTTGCCAGCTGGAGTTAGTTGAATTCTGAGGACTTTGAGGGGTAGAAACACGAGCGCCCAGACAGAAAGAAGGCTCCAGCTTGGAGGAGACAGAGGACCTCTTGCTGTGTTTGCTGGTTACCTGGACTACTTGATAGCCTGTTGACTGTGCCACAGATATTCTGGGCCAGTAGGCTGAAGATTGGACACCCAACAACACAGAGAAACCTCTGATGACCATCCAGGCGGCAGTGGCCTTCGTCTTTCGTCTTTCTATCCTGTGCTGTCCCCCTCACGTTCCGGGATCTGGCTATTGGTCCCTCTCCAAAGTCCTCAGAATTCAACTGACTCCAGCTGGCAAAGACCATGCTCCTGCACGAGGCAGTTATCAGCTGTGGACAAAGTAAAGAACAAACCAAAATCAACACTTGGGATTAAAAAAAAAAAAGTGTTTACATAACATAACTGAGTTTTTAAAGATACCAAAACTTCCACTATAATAAAGTGATGGTTTGAGGGTCAAATCGACAGGGTGTTGTGAATTGTGATGTGATGGTAGACCTTATGAACTTCATGGGATGGGGAGTTGCTATGGAAACAGACCTCTTGGCAAGACTGTGAGGGAGCTTCTAGATTGAGCTCATGAAGAGAAGAAGACTTACCACGAATATGGATGCCCCATTCCCTCAAGTATGGTCCTGGCTGAATAAAGAGGAGAAAAGGAGCTAGTGTCAGTGTTGCTCTGTGCTTCCTGACTGTGGGTACCATGTGATCAAACACCTCACGCTCAGGCTGCCATGACTCCCCTGGAGTGATCTGTCAGAATAAGCCTTTTCTAAAAAGATCCAAAGACATTTTCCAACTAAACAAAGATAAAAGTTCAAGTAAGTTAGGCCTGCGGGTAGTGACTCACGCCTTTAATCCCAGGCAGGTAGATTTCCGTAAATTCAATGCCAGCCTGGTCTAGAGAGTTCCAGGACAGACAGGCTGTTACACAGAGAAACTCTGTCTCTAAAAACAAAAACAAACAGAAAACAAAGAGTTCAAGGAACTGAATCTTCATAAATTCACATACTGATTAGTTTAAGATGAAAGGAACTTGCAAATAGTTAGAATTCTCGTCACTTTTAGCACCTCTATATTTACGGTATCAAGTCTTTAATCATCAAGTGCACTTCCTGTGACGTGTAGGGAAATTGTTTTGTGTTTGTTTTCAACTAAGTGCCCCTGTCCCCACCTTTCAAACATGGGGCATTTAACTCTGTCTTCACTCATCCAGTTATGCAGGTTGAGCTTTTGTATTTACTCTTTAGTCAAAGGCTCAGATTAAACCAAACTATAATTTAGCCAATCAGCCATGCAACACATGCCTGTCTTTTTAGAGAACCACATTCTATCACATTATTGCCACAGGATCCAACCAGCACTGTGTGCTGACGCCACCCTTGGAGCTATAGTCCACAGTCAGCACATGTCACTGCTCGAATTTAAATCACCTGTTGTGTTTATGAAATTTTGCAAATCCTTTCTTGTTTCTCCCTCTAGTGGTCAGTAACTGTCATTAAAATGGAAAAGCCATCTATGCGTGATATTAATGTGGGTGACGTTTGCAGGTAAACCTTCGGTTTTATTGTAAGTAAATGTGGACCCATGTCTGAAGTTATGTCTAATAATCTGGAAACTGATTTATTTAGGTGCCATACATACCCTCTCAACTAATCCTCTTTGTTGTTATATTAGTAATTGTTTAGGCATATGCTACATCATTAATTCCTTGCTCAGAGAAATCTTGCTTTAGGGGCTGGAGAGTGGACTAGCAGTTTAGAGCAGGTTTTACTCTTGCAGAGGGTTCTGTTCCCAGCAGCCACATATTGACTCACAACCACCAATAACTTTAGTTTCAGGATATCTGATGCCCCTTCTGACCTCCAAGGGCGCCAGGCATACATGTGATACACAAGTGTCTATTGGAGGCAAAACACTCATATGCATAAAATGATATACATATATGTAAAAAATTAGTGTGGCTTTCATGCCTACATGAGACTCTGGCAAAAAAGAAAATGAAAGATTTCCTTAATTGGGAAAATGAAAATGAAAAGATTTCCTTAATTCTTAATTCTCCCTCTACCTTCCACTTAATTTAATTGGTGTTGGCTCTCGGCTCTTATATAATAACCCTCTTTCAACTTCTGGTTTTATTGCTTATTAACACTTGTGATAAATTGTTTAAATATTTAGAAGCCAAATTTAAAATTCCATGATAGTTCATCAAATAGTGAGATGGTCAAGAATGAAGTAATCTCGTGGGAGCTGTGAGGGTCTGTGACACATTCCGGCTGCATGAATGTACTGGTGACCAAGCACCTCTGAGTGGAAGATAGTTTCAATTTTATCTGTTAAACATGGTAATCAGAGAATCATCTAAAAACAAACAAACAAACAAACAAACAAACATGAAACTCAGGAAATAAAGACTGGCATGCTTTACCAAGATCAAAAAACAGTATTTTGGTTTAAGAATTAGAAAGATGACCTCATTAAAGACAGAATGGATGTCTTAGTTTGCTTTCTGTCGCTGTGATAAAACACCATGACAAAAAGCAACTTGGGAAGGAAAGGGTTTCTTTCAATTTTTGTCTTGCAACTCCCCAAATCACACTCCACTGCTGAGTGAACTCAGGGCAGGAACCTGGACACAGGAACGGAAGTAGAAACCATGTGCTCTTATTGGCTCGTTCTGGATGGCCTGCTCGGCCTGCTTTCTTATATCACCAGGACCATGGACCCTTTCCCCACTGCAGGCTGGGCCCCCCACATAAATCATTAATCGTGAAAATGTCCTACAGGCGGTCTTACAGATGCATTCTCTCAATTGTTCGACCCCTTTCTCAGATAATTCTAGCTTGTGTTAAGTCAAAACACACGCACAAACACACACAAAACCAGAACGGTGATCGTCCAATTTGTCATCCCTTCTAAGACCGAAGAGGACATCATTACCAACGTAAGATGAGGGGCATAAGCCTGGAGCCTCCTAAGCAATGTGTGATGTGATCACTCTAATAATATCTGATTATTAAAAATAATTATCTATGTGCTTCATTAAGAAACAAAGCAAATTACAGTAGCTCCTTTATTAAGGAAGCTATGACAAATCACATAGATACGTTTACTTCCTGTAGGTTGAGGTTTGTTTAGGGACCATTGAAGTACTGACAACCTAAATTCTTCCTATGGGGTGACAAGCTTGTTTCTGTTTTTGTTTCTGTGGGGTCTTTCAAGCTTTAAAATTAAAATTCAGATATTTAGAAACCCATCAGCCCCAGGACAACTAGTCACCCTTGACCCATAAGTAATGTGAGGTGGGGTACTCACAACAGCCCTCTGTCTTTCACCAAAACTAACCCTGCTCTTCCCTGACTCACTTCTGGCCAACTCACCCACCCCTGATGGCTAGGGCAGTGCCTGGTCATCCCAAGCACCGCAGTGACTGTGAACTTGTGGCCATAGATCATTCTGCCTCCTATACTGTTTCTGTGTCCCATATGTCAGTCACAGAGAGTTCATGAAGTCCACAGCACCCTTGCCTGGGCTTTGTGTTGGCACGGAAAGATGCCAGCATCTTTATAATCTATAGCATACGTTTACAGATTTCATTTTTAGTTTGAGGCTTCCTCTCTTACTAGACGTTTAGGAAGAAAATTAAAAAAAAAGAAAAGAAAAGAGTAACTTCATCCTCAAAACCTAACTGAGTTTTCAAAGAAACCAAAACTTCCACTGCAGACAGGGCCATTCAAGAAGTGGCTAAGACCAAGTTTCTAAACAATAAGATGAAATATAATTAATACGGCTTGAAAGCCCTAGATGACTTGACCCTATGAGCCACACATCTGTAATCTCTTCCCTCTCACCTGTACTGAACATCTGTCCATTCTCAAACATACCTGGGGCCTTGTCACAAGGTATTTTGTTGGCTGGCAGTACCACTGCCATCTGTAAAGTATCTCACATCACCCATAAACAGGGGTCCTATTGACTGAGAAACAATGCTCAAGGTAAGAGTCTGGGGAATAGGAGTGAGATAAACATGAGGGTCCTGAGGAGCCTGAAGTGGCCTCGTCCCCCAGTTAGCACAGAAGTCAGGGGGCTATCAGCCATGCCCACTCCCAGCCTTCTGGGCAGAAAACAGAGACAGCCTTCGTGTTTAACATTCCTGGTTTCCCAGTGCTGGGAGCACAAGATCCTCTGTGCCCCTACGCCATCTCTTCAGGTTTCTTTTCCTATGGGATCACTTGGAGTCCCATGTCTTAGATCTAGACAGCAGGCCTTGTGTTTCTCTAAAGTGCTTCAATATTCTGCTTCCTTCCATGACAGAGTCTGTTTCCGCCATCATCTTTGCAGACCCCTCACCTGCCGGCTCTCCAGTAACTATGGTGATGTCACAGACACAGGATTTCTGGTCCCGCTGTAGCACTCACTGCTGTAAGTGGGGTGCTTTGAGGGGCCCTGACATCCGGCAGTGAGTTTTTGAGTTCAAATTCGGCATGGTTATGTTCCTTGCATTAATCGAAATGGAGTGAGCTGCCTTACTCTTTGATCTGGTTTGACTTTATTTTATGTGTATGAGTGTTTTTATCATACGTATGCCTGTGCATCGCCGGCATGCCTGTTCTCTCAGAGCCACAAAAAGGTGTCAGATACCCTACAGCTGGAGTGGCAGATGACTGTGAGTCACAATGTGCAGGCTAAGAATTGAACCTGGGTCCTCTGGAAGAGCAGCCCCAGCTGCCCTCCTGCCCCCTTGCCTTAGTTGTTATACTGTCTTTATAAATCAACAGTTAGAAAATCATAAATTGTTAGCATTCTAGTTGGCGGTGTGAACCTGGAAGAGCTGGGCTAAAAATGAGGTGGACTAGTTAAAGTTTCATGCAGCAGCCAACTTTATTCAAAGCATCAGACAAGTTATATTATGTGGGTTAAGCAAGGTCATGTGAGCAAAGGCCACCTGAGTTTAGGCTTTATACAGTCAACGCTTGCTTACAAACATCATTCTGAATAATAATGGGTAAGATGATAGGTAGTTGAAAGTAAAATCCACTCCTGTTACTACACCTGGGAAGGGATGAAGGCACATTCTAAGAACAGCCCATGTTGTAGATGAACAGAGGGTATAAGACTTCTGTCTTGTTTACTTGTAGTTTTCTCACAGGGTCTAAGAAATCTCCTCACACAGCTTCATTCATGGACCATGTTCCTACAACAAATGAGACACATTTGGTCATTGCTTTCATAAGTATATTTTTGAGGATGGGCTTTTCTAATTATGAGGTATGTGTTGGTTTGCTTTCCGTGGCTGTAAAAAAATAAAAAATAAAAATAAAAACCACTGACCGATGCTTTAGGGGGATAAAAAGGGTTTATTTGGCTTACTCTTCCACACCACAGTTTAACACTGAGTAAAGTCAGGGCAAGAACTTAGGCAGGAGCACAGAGCTGGAACAAAGCAGAACCAAGAAGGAACACTACCTCCAGGCTCACTTCCCGTGGCTTGCTCGTACAACTCAGAGCTCCTTGCCCAGGGATGGCACTGCCCAAGGTGACCTGGGCCATTAATCTAGAAAATACCCTCACACACTTGACTGTAGGCCAATATGGTGGACACAATTCCTCAGTTGAGGTTCCCTCTTCCCAGCTTACTCTAATTTGTGTCAAATTGATTTTTTATATATAAATATATATATATGTTTATATATATATTTATAAATATATATATATATGGTGTGTTTTTGTGTACTCTCACGTACATGCTATGTCCCTACACAGCTCCCGGCTAGTTGGCAAACTGCTTCTGGTCAATTCTCCCATCTCTGCTTCCCATCTTCCTGTAAGGAACACTGGGGTTACACGTGTGTGTCACGACACGCAGCTTTTGGTGTGGTGTCAGACACTGAATTTAACTTGCCAGGCTTGCATGACAAACGCTTTTACCCACTGGGCCATTTCCCCGGCCCACTCAACTCATTTTCATTCTTTAATGGTCTGGATATCATTAAATGGTGTCTTCATTTTTAACTGGTTGATTGTCCATCTCCCTTTCTAGGATGTAGGATCCAAAATAACACAGCTCTTCTCATTTATTTCACATTCCTAGTAGCAAAAGTCATGCTTCACACTGCTCTAATCCATGCTCAGTCAATCCTAGATTATGAAAGAACTGAATCTCAGGAACATTCTACCTAGTTTTAAGACCTCTCCAGATAACTAAGACTTCAGTCAGACTAGAAACCACTGGGCTAACACTCTTTCAAAATTCCTTTCTTTGCTGCTTGACTGCTGGAGCCCGTCAGCAGAGTCAAACAGTCCCTGAGTCAAGAGTGAGGATTGAAAGGAAAATTAATAAACTGACACATGGGATCTTTCTGAGAGGGCTCTAGTAGGAACTAGTTGCCCTGGTTTATTCCAATAATCCTTTTTTAAGTCAGAGCAAAAGCACCTCAATACAATAATCGAATTCACAGGGAAGTCAAAACTTCTTTACCTTGACCACCTGTCTGTGTGATCCTCACACAAACAAAAGCATCCTACCTGCTGTCTCAAACAAAAGGAGATAGATTTGGCAGCTTATCACTGACTGCAGTGAAGACCAGGGTGAAAGCATGTCTTTCCACTGAGATCTAAATAACAAAGCAGCCTGGCAAACCAGCAGCTCCTCACGCTTGACAAATGAAAATATGGGAATTTAGACAAATTGTATAATTAACAAAATCCACAAATATTTTTTTTTAAAAAGGGATAGTACTTAAATGTCTTCCCATCCTTAGAAAACCTAAACCTGACCTCTTCCAGACAACCCTCAAGAATATTCTCAGTGTTGTTGTCCTGCAGTTAATCAAACCTGTGGGAGGCAGACACAGGCTTCACTGGTCATGTGACTTCACTCAGTTCACTTCCACTTTTAACTATTCAAGTCAGAAAGCCCAGGAAGCTGTCAGCAATGTACTTGCCTTGTAAGTAGGAGGCTCTGAATCCAACCCCCAGAACCCACATGCAGTGGGGAGATGTTGGGCATTGATGGTGCGTGTCTTTATTCCTAGCACTCGGGAGGCAGAAGCAGGTGGACCTCCGTTAGTTCAAGGCAGCCTGGTCTATATACTGAGTTCCAGAACAGCCAGGGACTGTAAACAGACCCTGCCTCAACAAAACCAAGCCAAACTGAAAGAAAAAGGTGACTGAGAGCAGTTGCTACTCTAGAAAAAGACTGTGGTTTGGTCCCCAGCAGTTCACAGTCATCTATAACTCCAGATCTAGGGGATCTTGTCCAAGCATGTTGTCACATTCTATATTTCCGGGGCTGAGGCAGAGGCACAGTCCAATTGTGTTTTTAATAGCAATTATTTTATTTATCGTCTCTTTATTTTTCTCAGAATGTCTTTGATAAAAAAAAGGCATCACTAGTAATTTCCATTACTTTATCCTATTTGTCAAAAACCAGTTTGTTGATATGACTTTGTTATAACAGCTACTTTCTGCGTCATTCTCATATTTACATTTCGACACCGCAATTCTTGAAACTTGGTATTTTAAAATACCTTGATATTTAAATACACTGATTCAAGAAGCATTATCAAAGATATTCCGATGAATTACAGATTTTCAAAGTAAGAGCATAAAAGAGTGGTCTTTTACCACAAATAAATATTTTTTTTAAAAAAACAAACAACAAACAAACAAACCATGCTTCCATTATGACCAGTTGCTCATTCCCTTGGGATTGCTTTTTAGCAATTAGTGTAGACTGACTATCAGGCTCAAGGGATCCTCCTGCCTCAACCCTGGGAATATGCTATATTTGGAAAGGATCCCCACACGCCACAGTGGAGGCATAGTGGAAGATGTGGGTGAACAGAAGAAATTTAAGTATTTTGATCCCTATTTTCTCCTCTGCTTGAAGATTTGCCTCACTATTGTATGTGGAAGCCCAAGTCTATAATCCCAACACGCTGGATGTGGTATCAGGAGGCTCAGGTTTCAAGGTCATCCTTGATTACATCTCAAGTTTGAGGCCAGACTGGGCTATATAACACCCTGTCTCAACAAAACAGAACAAAGGAGAAAAAAAACCAAAAAAGATTTGCCTTATAGTGTTATGCCAGGCTCACGGGACCCTCAAAGACCACCAGGAGACGACTTAATGCAATAGCAAGAGAGCTTTATTACGAGAGCAATCGAACTTGGGACCCAAGTCTCACTGGCACAGCAGTAGAGAAGTGGGACCCCGAGCTCTGAGTGAACAGGATTTTTAAAGGGAAAGTCTGTGATCAGAGGGTTTCCATGACAGCAAGCGGGGGGGGGGGCGCACATGTT
>CM053765.1:58185852-58210851 GCA_028658305.1 Pachyuromys duprasi
AAAAAAAAAAAAAACAAAACCTTGCAGCATAAACCCTGGTATTTTCACCATTTACTTTGTAAGTAGTTGGCATTACATTTACAATGTTCCAAAACCATTACCACTATCTGTATTCCCTAAGTAACCTCTCTCCCTTCTACCCCAGGCCCGGAACCTCCCGGCAGCTTGCCGTCTCTTTGAGCTCTCCTACTGCAGATGGACAGTACACCTAAGGAACTCATGCTTGTCCTCTTGCAATGGGGTCACCTCACTTAGCATAATGCTTCCAGTGCTCGGCTACATGACAAAGTATTTCACAACTTCCTTCTCTTCTACATCTGAATTATATTTCATTGTGCATAGATGCACATTTTAAAAATCTATCCTCATCTTTTGACTATTATAACTAATGCTATTTACAAACATTTGTGTGCAATTATCTGCACTTTTTTTTCATTTATTGCAGGTACATACCATAAGAGAGGAGTTACTTGCTCCAATGGTAATTCTGTGGTTAATCTTTTAAAGAACCATTTACAACTTACACCATGTTACATTCCCACCTGAACTCTCAGGGAGTTTCTTTCTACATCATCACCAGTAATCTCTTTCTGAAACTATTGTCCTCTGAGGTTGATGCAGTCCACACTTGATTCTTAGCCTTTTAAGATTTTATTCGTTTGCATTTTGTGTGTAAGTGTGTCTGCCTGCATTTACGTGTATGCACCACACACATGCAACTATCTGTGGAAGGCAGGCAAGAATGTCAGACCTCCAGGAACTGGAGTGACAGACAGGTAAGCCACCATGCAGAGGGTACAGATTGACTCAGGGAGATGCTTGAAGCATGTTCACAGAATTTAACCTAAAAAGCTTTCAACAGGACCACTTCGGGGAGCCAAGCGTACCAGCACCCTGCTGAGGAGACGGAAAGGTGAGCCTGCCAACGCTCCTGTAGCAACTCTCAAACACAGAAAACTAGGAGATGATTCCTCTCCTTCTCTCCCCACGAAAACTAATTTACACATTCTGCCAATTAGAAATTAATTTGTGCTAAAGGGCTGCTATTAAAATGCTAATACACCTTTTAAGAAGGGTGAGTTTCACTCACAGGTTGATGGGAGTTTCTTTAATCAGCTTCACACCCAGTAGAATGTGGCTCAACACAGTGTTTGAAATAGTAGACATTTTTATTGTGGCCTAAATAAAAAGAAGATGCAACTATAGTTGGAGGTCAAGCCTGAAGTAGTGTTCGTGGGCACCGAAGGCAATATATCATCTGTCTAAAAGAGAGTGATGAAAGCAAGAGAGGAGGGGGTATTTGCAAGAAAAACTCGCCTGCTGACTAAGAAAAAATTTACCCAGAGGTGATAGGACCCTGAGAAGCTATCCTGGGGTACTGCACACCTTGTCTTTTCTCCCTAAATTAGGGAACAGCCCCCAGTCTAGTTTAGATCAAGCTTCCTGAGCAATGGCACATCCTTCCCTCCACTGAGAGGCAGGCAAACAAGAGTATAACGGCTGGGAAAGAAGTAAGCTTTCTAATGAGCCTCCTTGTTTTTCTTTCCATTAATTCTGAGCTTCATAAGAAAATGAGCACACGCGTCCACAGCTGGCTCAGCACCTGATACAAATGTTTAGTAGCCATTGAAAAAACATGAGTATGCATGCAGCTCTTAGCTAAGCCTGGAATAGACGCTTTCTGTGTAGGGTCTTGGGAGTGCCCTCTCCTAGGCATGTTAAGTGTGAGCGTGCTGCATCAGAGACACGGGCAAACATATTTGTGTCTTTCCACAGTGTCAGGATGTGTTGAGTAACAATAAGTTCACCAGGTGTGGTGGCCAGATATTCCCATTTTCCTTTAGGTAAACACAGGTTCCCTTATGACTGTTTTAACTTTTTGCTCTCAAATCACATAGTATATATCACAGTGGAAGACAGATAGAGACAAAGACAGGGAGACAGAATAGCTGCAAATGGTTGAAAACACATGGAAGCAGAAGATGTGAATGAAAGGGGGTCAGCTGGGCCATAAAGGGCCCGAGATTGCCAACCAACTGGAGGTCTCTGGAGCAATGCGGCTGCTGCTCTAGGCTGGAGGCCCAGAAATGAGCGTTAGTCCAGGTTCAGAAGACAAGAGAAAGGACAGACAGCCAAATGGTAATATAGATGAACAACGGGTTCAGACGAGCAAACAAGAGAATGAGCAGATGGCAATTTGAATAGACCATGCAGGCCCCAAGGACAGTCGGGTGTTTTCTGCCTGTCAGTCCCTTGTTCCATTCACCCGGTGGCCAGATGACAGATCTGTGGGGGTCGTTGCTATGGCAATATTAGGTCCAGGAGTCCAGGTGAGAGTATAGCACACTTTCTTTGTACTTACATGGTTTTGTTTTGTTGTTTTTGTTTTGTTTTTCTGTTTTTTCGAGACAGGGTGTCTCTGTGTAACCTTGGCTGTCCCAGACTCACTGTGCATAAGGCTGGCCTTGAACTCACAGAGATCCGCCTGCCTCTGCTTCCCTGAGTGCTGGAATTAAAAGCATGCACCACCATACTTGGCTTCTTAAAGGTTCTTGACCCTAGTTTGGCAGGTATGATTTTAAATATGTCCATGTATCTCTACAGTCCCAACCCATACGGATAAATTTATGGTGGCACCCTTTCTGCTCCCAGGAATAAGTCATATGAATGGTTCAATTTCATGTCCCCATTCTGGTGCATAGTCATCTTCTGAGCTAAAACTGAGTCACAGCTGCTTGTCAAAGGAGCCTATCAGAGCAAGGCATACCCTGAAACATCACTGTTTACACAGTGATGGACACAGCCTGTGCAGTGTGGCACGGCCTGACATCCACATTAAAGACCTGTCTCTTGCTTCCTCTACCAATGTGGCCAACAAGCAGGGAGTGTGATAAGATTGTTCTCGCCCTCCACCTCAGGCAAATGCCGCTGAGATTTAGGTGTGGGTGAACAAGTCACTACTGCAAAACTTCTATTATTCGGTCAGTAAGCACATGGTTACTTTATTATAAGACTCAAAGATGATTTTTTAAATGTTCATTAGAGGCTAGAGAGATGGCTCAGTGGTTAAGAGCACGGACTATTCCTACAAGGACCCAGGTTCGATCCCAGCGCCCATGTGGTAGCTCACAACCTCTGGTAACTCCAGTTCTAGGAGACCTAGTACCTTTTCTGATCTCTGTAGGCTCCTGCATGCATACAGTGCACATACTCAGGAACATACACATTTACGTATAAAATAAGAAATGTATTTTTTAATTGTCCGTTATCTTTTTTTCTGCATATCAAATCAAATGTGATTCTAAGTGCCCCTCCATCCAGAGGATTCCAGGAGATCCCTAAAACCCCGGGACCCCACTAATACGCCTATTTAAGCCTTCATCATCTGTGGAAGACAGCAGTTCCGCCCCATCATGTCATGGCTCACTGGCTCACTGGACATATAAGACACTTGACTCCTAGGCTCAGATTTCAGCAGCCATTCCTCTTGAATATCTTGCAATATCCCCAATAGTTGGGAAATGAGGGAGGCAAGAAAAAAAATCAAACTTTGACTCATCTTACCACAATAACTCACTAAGCCAAACTTCAATTCCCCGAGCTCTTGGAGAAACTAAGGAAACGTTAACAACACTGTCTTCCTAGCTTCTAAACCCTCACACAAGCATCCATCACCTTGCTCTCTGTCCTCACAGATTGGCCTCTTACCATCTCATCAGGGTCCCCACATTTCCTGACTTGTGTAGGTTTTTCTAAGGAGGGGCCCTGGCAGGAAACAATGGGAAGATGAAGAATAAGTCAAATACATATATCTTTTGCTCTTTCCTAGAGGGGTCATCTGGACCTGGCTTCACTTTGTGGGGAGCAAAGGGAACCCTGAGGGAGTGCAGTTATGAGTAAATGTGGGCTGTTAACATGGGCACAATGATGTCAGGGACTAGCCACAGATCTATGGGAAAGCGGCAAAGCCTTCCCTTCCTTCTAACACCTCCTGAACAGAGCAAGGCTCAGAGGGACAGCAAAGCCTTCTTCTGGTCCATGTGCAGATGTTGATAGTGTGTGCAGAAAGTGTCCACCATGGCGTCCTCTCCTACCCAAGATGTTTACAGCCTGAAGACTGCTCCACAGCATAGGTTGCTCCTATCAAGATTAACTAAACCTGTCTATCTGTTTAGCTATACACTACAAGCCCTGTAAGCAATAACCGCTTCTCTCTGCTCAACTCTATTTAATAAACATGCTCAACTTCCAGGGTGCTGCTGTCTCTCCAGCCAAAAGCCTAGTCCACACAACCCATGCTCTCCCCTCCCCCGCAACCTTAAGTAGGAGATTAATAGGGAAAAGGGCTGAAGTTCTTTTTTACCCACTTCCTGCTAATCAGGGTCAATGGGTCATTAGGGATTACCAGACTCAGTGGTCAGGATTCCAGCAGTCCAGTCCAAAGGCCAACACGAAGTGGCAACACAAAGTCAGCAAAAGCCACAAGACCAAGTTGAATTGCCCAGAGAAGCTCTCTGGAACGTTTCTCTCTGCAAAGTTAAATGTCAAAGCACTAAGATTAGTGCAGCAATGTCGATCCAAAAAGTGGTGTCTCACTCTGCCTGGGCCTCTATATATGTCCTCTTCTCAAAGTCCACCTACATGTTCTCAGCTGGCCAAAGTCAGACCCCTTGCAAGTGAGGGATCACAGCAAAACATCACATGTCCTCTCACAAACCAACCTGGGCAAAACATCACATGCCCAGCTTGCAGCAAAACATCACATGACAAAATTCAGTCTTAAAGAAACCAGAAATTGCCACTTCACCTCACTGCACCAATCAGGCCTGCCCTGAAGTGGTACAAGGACATGACACACATCAACCCCTTTGCTTAAACATCTGTATAAGTCTCTGCCTCTGGATTTCAGATTTCCTCCCACTGTCCAATCAGGCTAAGGCATGTGTAACATCTCAGCTACTAGTATGCTCTGGGACACAATGCCACCCTCTGCAGATCCCCTTTACGGTCACCTTAAAAAAATAGTCTTTTGAGGATAACAACATAGCTCAATGTTTGTAGTGCAAACCTAGCAGCCTCACCCATGTAAACATGGAAGGAGAGAACAAACTCCGCAAAGTTGTTCCCTCCTTGGGCATGCCGTAGAAGGTACACAAATAAACATACAGTGTCCATTAATCCAAAAAGAACTTCCTTTCTCGAAATGGGATATACAAGAACATTTTGATGGTTGATGATGCCCTGAACAGGAGATTTGGTTTAAGCTGCCTTTGTACCTACTTTAAGCGCAGTGTGGCCTGGCTTAATGTATGAGCACACTGTAAACTACTCTTGTAAAAAGCGTATGAGTGACCAGCTGTGCCAGCCCTGTTTAAGTGAGACCAATGTGAGCTATACTACCCTCTGGCCATACCATAACTTGCCTATGTGGTGGAGCAAGACATTCTGAAACATTTTTTAACTGAATTCCTGCTTAATTCTAAAATCCACAAGACAATATCTGCAAAACTACTGATAATAAATGACTTCTGGGGTCATTTTCTTCACTGGTGCAGCTGGTAAACTATACCATTGGTCTCCATTGGTAAATTGCCCATGTTCCAGTAATATATCTCTGCCCTCATGATTGTAAAAGCAGCCCTAATTATGCTCAGTAGTTCATAAAAATTAAAAAATAAAAGCAGGAGAGAAGTTATTGGGAAGAAGGTTTTCTGCTTGGAGAATGATCTATTCTATCCTCACCCTGGGTTTCAAGTATGTCTGAGTTTATTAAGTATGCCAAAAGCAAGGGTTGAGAAATAAAAAAGCAGAAAGAAGGAAAACCATCAAATTGGCTGCTTACAACATCCAGCAGAAATGAATCAGGTACCCTGATTGAGAGAGTAGGAAAGAGTAAATGAACAAATAGCAAGCCACATAGCTGCATATAGACAACATCAACAAAACATTCCCACTGAAGGCACGTTTTTAAAAAGGACTTATTTTTGTTTTATGTATGAATGCTTGCCTACATGTATGCCTGTGTACCACATGTGTGCCCGGTACCCTCAGAGGCCAGAAGAGGCCATTGGTTCACCTGGAACAGAAATTTGCAAGCCACCCTGTGCATACTGGCAACTAAACCCAGATCCTCTGCAAGAACAGCAAGTGCTCTTTACTTCTGAGCCATCTCTCCAGGCCCTGTAGACACTTTTGTACCATATGATAGAACATGGCTACCTCTTTTGGAAATTGTTTTCTTCTGTTCTTAAGAGTAGTATTGTTAATACTTCTATGTTTTCGATTATTAATATTTATCATTTATTTATCTTTTAGTTAAGCAGTGGTTATTCCTAAACCATCTGTATACCCACACCACACAGAGACTAGGATTTATTTAATTAACCTAGAACACAATGCTGGGCAATAGTTACTCCATCCTAAACCTCCAAGCCTGCATGGCTTCCTCCCATTTAGAATTTCCAATATTATACTTGCTTTTAGTCATAACTTAGGTCCGGTTCATCTCTCCTCCTGGTTCCAAGTCCTCTCCTGCCAATCTCTCCACTCTGACTCCTCCCACTAGCTTCCTTCTCCTCCCCTCCAGACCAGGATGTCCCACCCTATTCTCTCCATTGCTCAGCATTGTGGCTGGTTGTTTTATTGACAATACAGAGAATAAATGGTGGCATGTTTACACAAACTTGAAACAGGTGATGCTTACAATAAGCATCACAATGCAATGTCCAGATTGAAACCAGATAGTGGGATAGAGAAATCAGCATTTGAATGAACAAGGGTAAACTGTATACATTTCACAAGAACATTATACCAACAGTTCTATTTGTTTGTCCTGTTACACGACTAGGGGTCAGACTGACCCAGGACAGGGCAGACACTTGCCAATAGGCCTGTCTAAAGGAGGCACTCTCTCAGTTGAAGTTCTCTTTCCCAGATGCTTGTGTCAAGTTGACAAAAAAAAAAAAAATTGATCAACAAGGAGAGACAGAAAGACGCCTGAAGCTCACTGTTAAACCAGTCTGTCCTTATTGACAAGTTCCCTGTCTGAAAGATGTTGGATGGTGTTTCTGAGGATGACAGCTGAAGTAGTTCTTCAGCCTCCCTGTGCATGCAAACCTCCACACACATGCTCAACCACACATATGCATACATGCATTAAAAAAGAAGGTCTGAGGATGGAGAGAGATGACTCTGTAGTTAAGAGCACTTGCTGCTCTTCCAGAGGACCTGGGTTCGACTCTCAGCATCCACATAGCGGCTCACAAATATCTATTACTCCAATTTTAGGGAATCTGACACCCTCTCCTGGCCTCCTCAGGTACTAGGCATGAACATGGTATTGTTGGTAACAAGCAAAAGACAAACTAAGTACTACTGTTTCATTTTCAGATTCCATTTAATCATAGGGAGAAACTAAATTTAAGGTCCCTAGGGGATCTGGGGACCTCCTAACAACTGAATAGCTTCTGTTGTAATAAAATATTATGCCCAGTTCGTGAGACCCCCAAAGACCACCAGGAATCAACATCGCTGCAAACACATGAGGGTTTATTCAATACAAGCTTGAGTCCAGGTCACAAAACTTCCTGTGGAAGCAGGAGAGGAATGTGGTGGGGAGGTCTAAAGGAACAAGGTTTTAAAGGGAAAAACCACAAGGAGGGAGTTACATGCCTCAGCGTTACATGATTGGGTAAGGGAAATTGACTTTTGGTTTACTTTAGGTGCCAAGTCCATAAACGGTTCTGGCCTGGTCATCTGGGTGGGTTGCCAGGAGATGGTATCTCTTTAGTGGTTCCAATCAGGCCATCTGGACTATTTTCCTAGCAACTGTATCTCTGGTGGGCAGGAAAAGAATGCAGTAAGGCTGATTCCTCTCTGCAGGTGGCTGGATAGGTCTCTACCTGGCTGGCCTTTGTTCAGGCTTGTGCTTTAAACTTTAATTCAATAACCCCCCAAAAATAAAACTAATTTTTAATTCTTTGGTCTTTCAAAAACAGTTGTCTGAGTCCAGACATCGTAGGGACAACTTGTTTATTATTGTTATTGTTGTTGTTGTTTATTACAATGTATTCACTTTGTATCCCCATCCCTTATCTCTTCTCGGGCCCCACCCTCCCTTCTTCTTCTCTCCCTCTGTCCCTCCCCTTGTCCACTAATAGGGGAGGTCCTCTTCCCCTGCTATCTAACCCTAGCCTATCAGGTTTCATCAGGACTGTCTGGATCCTCTTTCTCTGTGGCCTACTTAGGCCACCTCACCAGAAGGGAGGTGATCAAAGAGCATGCAACTGAGTTCATGCCAGAGACTGCTCCTGTTCCCCTTACTAGGAGTCCCCATGGAGACTGAGCTGCCCGTGGATTACATCCGAGCAAAGGGTCTAGGCCCTCTCCATGCATGGTCCTTGGTTGATTCATTAGTCTCTACAGGGCCCCTGGGCCCAGATTTTTTTGATTCTGTTGCTCTCCTTGTGAAACTCTATCTTGTGATATTTCTATCTCCCCCTTTTTCCACAAGATTCCTTGCACTCTGCCTAAAGTTTGTCTCTGAGTCTTAGCATCTGCTTCAATACCTTTCTGGGTAGAGTCTTTCAGAGGCCCTCTGCAGTAGACCCCTGTCCTGTTCCCTGTCTTCTCCCACTTCCGATGTCTATGCTGTTTGCCCTTCTGAATAAGGATTAAGCATCTTCCCCAGGGTCCTCATTGTTGTTGCCATCTCAGGGACAACTTGTTTTTTTTGGGGGGGGGTTCATTTTTATTTTATATTAATCACAGGTTATGTACTTTGTATCCCAGCCATAGCCCCCTCCTGCATTTTCTCCCTATTCCCCCCTTCCCTCCCTCATCTCCTCCCTGCACCTTTCCAAGTCCACCAATAGGGGAGGACCTCCTCCCCTTCCATCTAACTCTAGCTTATTAGGTCTCTTCGGGAATGGCTGCAATGTCCTCTTCTGTGGCCTAGCAAGGCTGCTCCTCCCTCAGGGGGTGGGGAGGTTGAAGAGCCAGATATTGAGTTCATGTCCAAAAGAGTCCCTGTTCCCCTTACTAGTGTACCCACTTGGATATTGAGCTACCATTTTCTACATACACAACTCTTTGGGATTAAAGGCATGTAACCTGGACCTAAGCTTTTCTTTTTACCTGATACTTGCTTTACACCCGGCTGGCCTTGAACTCAGATCTGCTTGCCTCTGACTCCTGGACTAAAGGCATGTTTGTATTCCAGCCAGATCACACAGACCTAGAAGGTCTTTAGATGTGATCTCTTGCTGGAATAGCCATGTTCTCAATTAAAATTCCTCTGAGATAGAATCAAGGTTTCCTGTCTATAGTCAGGAAAAGAATGGTGACATGAATTTACAAATAGATCTAAAAAACAACAAAAAAAATTTTAAAAAGGCCACAGTCACTCCCCACAGGGTAACATTCCAATAAAGAGGTTTTACATGCAGATAAGAATAATTTGAAGATAGATGTTAGATATCTCTACCAAACTGGAAGGTATTCTGGTTACAAAGTCAACACAGCCCTATAGAATTTAGAACTATGCAGAGCTCCAACACCCACTGAAAACATAGGTAGCAATCTCTTTGGCCTAGTTTATAGCCTTTCATAATTTTATTTCTGAAAGAGTCACACCTGCCAAGACTGTAAAACAGGCTAGCTTAGCTTGGGAAACGGCTGACAGGCGTATGCAAATGTTCTAAAAGTCCTGGCACTCTTTACTAAGTTATCACAGCACTATAAACTGAAAAGCCAAAGATCAAGGTAATTTATTAGCCCACCCTAGGGAAAACTTACAGATTGCCAGAGATGTACATCATTGCCTTAGAGTTAAAATCATTTCTATATTACACTACCTAGGCAGCACACCAGCAAATAAATACAGCAATAAAGCAGGTGTTTAAGCCAAAAGCTAAACAACAACAGAAAAAGGAAACATCTAAACTAAAATCTATGCCCCACCTGGTTTTACAAGCTCTTTCTGCTCTAAAGTAGGAAATGCTGTTTTTCCACAGAGGGGCTTTAACTGGACATACACAAACATTCCCACACACTCACACACGCCTCAGTCTCTTGCCTAGAGTATGAAATGGCCCTGCAGCAGAATACATGGCTGTAATTGGACTTCTGCCCTCGGACTTCTGCTTACAAACTCTAGTTACTTGCTTCAAGCTGAGGGAGTGGCTCAGCAGGCAGAACCCTTGCTTAGCCAGGCCAAGGCTGGTTGGGTCCCTAGCAGTAAGAATACAAATAAATAAAATGTGTCCTCTTCCTCAGAGTCTTCTTGTGGATTGCAAATGTCTAGGGTCAGAATTTACACGGGCCCTCCACAGCTCACTTTCTGGTGTGCTGGTGAACACTACCTTCCAATAACCCAATTAACAATAATCAACCAGGGTGAAATTCGCATGGGCCAAGTCAGACCATCCAAAGCATCTCTTCAATGCTCATGTGATGCACAATTGACAAAAACTTTTATCTGTCGCTTTTATAAATATGGTTTTGTTAGCATTGTCTGATTGACCTCATTGGATACATTGTTCTGTATTGCTAAACTAAAATAGTTAACATTTCATAGCCATTTTATGATTAAAGATCTGGGTATCTAAGAGTGAGGGTTATATTTTACAAGGAGATGTAAGGTAAATGTGGAAACAAATATGGTAGGGGCAGCTGTCTCTCTGGGTCTTCTCCATATGCCCTTTCAGAGCTATTTGCTTCTTACTGCATAGTTTCCTGTACCCCAGGTCTACCCACTCTTACCTTCTGCCTTCCGGTTGGCTTCAGTAGGCAGGAGAATTGACAGGAAGTCAAAGAGGGAGCCGGGAAACAGTTGCAGACTGCACGATTATGTGAAGGCCCCAGGTCCCATCAAATGTCCTCCAGCTGTAGCTCTGGCTGGCTTTGAAGAAATTGTCCTGAGGGCTCTGCCTCTGAGTCCTTCAGGACAGCAACTGCTATTGCTATTGCTATTGCTAGCTCGGATCCTCCTTTAACCCACACTGGTTTGATCTAACCTTTCAGTTGACTGCTTACTGGTTCCATCATTCAATTCCCTTCGGCCACCCTCTAAACCCCATCTGCTTCCTGTCAAGGCAGCTGCTTTGACGGTTTTTGTTTTGTTTTGTTTTGTTTTCCAAGCCAAGATTTCTTCTGTCATTAAATACAGTTTTAGGAATCTGATTTTACATTTATAAACATAGAACTGCTCTTCCAAAGCCATTAAAGTGTGTATAGAACCTTCATAGTTACTTAACCAAGCAAAGCCCTGATTTGGCCTTTCACTTTTTTGTTTTGTTTTGTTTTGGGTTGGGTTGGGGGGTTTTTGTTTTGTTTTGTTTTTTAAGATAGGGTTTTTTCTCTGTGTAGCCCTGGTTGTCCTGGACTTACTTTGTAGACCAGGATGGCCACGAACTCATAGAGATCTGGCTGCTTCTGCCTCCCAAGTACTGAGATTAAAGGAGTGCCTCACCGTTTGCACTTTTGATCTCTAAATAATAGCATCCCAGACTAATACCACGGAATTGACATAAACAACCCCTGGAGTTATCCTGTTATTCAACACTGCTCAAAAGCCCAGCTGATAGAATTTCTTAGGACCAGGTGAAGTGTGCCGAGGTGAAGTATGCCAAGATGAAGTGTGTCAAGGTGAAGTATGCCATGGTGAAGTGTGCCACACTAAACCTCAGCAGAGTACAGTTGTCCAGCATGTATTTTGGAACCACATTTTCTCTAAGGAGTCATTTTCATTTCGAGGTTGTACTGAGACATTCTTGTTTTTTTCAAAGGACAATTTAAGAAATCGCCTTGAACAATCTGATACCACATTTTCTGTAATGACGTGGTTCAGTGGTTCTTGTGTTTCGTTGTTTATACTTAGGATTATATCTAAGTGTCCACCACAGAAACACACTTTTTCTCCCTCCTTTGTTCTGAATTCTTCATTCACCAAGCAACATTCTAACTACTGTGTCACTCTGCCCATGCGGAAAGAATGCGTCATTACACAGACTTTTGAGTACCTACAGCAGCTGATATGTTCCAGCATCCCTTGTTCTAAGCGTGAAATGTGCCACTCATGCCCTATGTGAGATTTTTTTGCCATTTGTTGGCAGTACTTCTTACTATTCATGGCTAAATTAGAATTCTGATTCTACTGCAGTGTTCTTTGTATTTTAGCTCATGTAAGCTAGTTTCTCATAACCGAATCTTCCTAAGCACTGAAAAAGAAAGAAAAATTCTCTAGGTTCTGAAGTGGGACGGGGACCTCCGTTTTTTGTAAGATGAGGTCTGCTTCTCCCGGCTGCACCTCTATTAGCACAGCCCTCTGTAAGTGTCAGGTAAGAGGCTCACTCACTGTGGAGATAAGTCACTGGAAGCCCTCGGATTACCCTGAGGACTATGAAGTGGACTCTTTCCTCTCCCGCGCCTTTCCCTCTTCCAAATTAGGAGGCTTGATGTCTGCTATGTGCCATCTTTTTGAAGTGCTTCCCAAACTTCTCATATTGTGAACTACTTTTGAATAGTAGAATGTGGGACAACCAAACTGAATGAATTAAGCAACTGAAAACAAGCCTCATTCAAATATTACGTCATCACGGGGATATAGAATTCACACACAATTAACTTACTATGCAAATGAACCCTTCTATTCTTGTAGCTGTTTGAAAATTTTTTTCCCAAAAAGTAATTTCTTCCTTCTTTTTAAAAAAAATACTTATTTTTAAAAATTAAATATATTATATATGTGTGTACACATATATATGTATACATTCAAGTGTTTGCCCACCTGTATGGACATTCACTAAATGTGTGCTGTGTTTGTAGAAGCCAAAGAGGGCATTAGATTCCCTGGAATTGGAGTTACAGACAGTTGATAGTCATCATGTGAGTACAGAGAGACAAACCTGGTCCTCTCCAAAGGCAGCAAGTGCTCTTAACAGCTGAACCCCCCTCTCAAGGACCCAAAAGTAAGTTCTTGTATATTCACAAGGCAAAGCTGGACTACAGGTCAGTGTATCACGGTGTAGCTTCCTCTAAAGCTGACCTACTGCTATGTTCTCCCTTTATCTCCAGAGCAAAGTGTACAACCTGCTTCACCTTGACATTACATGTGACGTACATGACTGTTTGTCTTTTGAAAATCAAAACGAAGGACTTGGATGAAGCTCAGTTGGTGGCATGATTACCCAGCATGCACAGAGCCCTGGGTTCAGTCTCCACAGCACAGAAGCTCGCTGTGGTCATGCATGGCTGTGATCCCAGCACTCAGGAGGTGGAGACAGGAGGATCAGGAATACGATCAAGAGTTCAGTATTATCCTCAGGTACACAGTGAGCCGAGGTCAGCCTGGAATATGAGATCTTGTCCCTTCCCCTCCTCCCAAAATTAAATATACTATATCAGAATTCCAGTCAAAAACGACCATCTTAACTGGTAAATGTAATCTTCTTCGAGTTACTAGTGCAATTGAATTTTATTTACTCTTCTTTGCTTTATTCAAATTTTGTTGTACTATTGCTTGCATATCCTACTTATGTGAATTTTTTGTGAGAAGAGTCCTCATAAAACAAAACATAGAAAGAAAATGCTTTCTTTAAGCAGAAAGACACACATGGTATATAATCACTTATAAGTGGATAGTAGACATATAATATAGGATAATCATACTAAAATCTGTACACCTAAAAAAGCTAAGCAAGAAGGAGGACCCTGGGTAAGATGATCAATCCTCCTTCAGAAAGGCAAATGGGACAGACATCAGAAGGTGGAGAAAACAGGGAACAGGACAAGAGCCTAACACAAAGGGCCTCTGAAAGACTCTACCAAGCAGGGTATTAAAGAAGATGCTGAGGCTCAGAGCCCAACTTTGGGCAGAGTGCAGGGAATCATATGAAAGAAGGGGAAGACAGAACGACCTAGAGGGTACAGGAGCTCCACAAAGAGAGCAACAGAACCAAAAAATCTGGGCACAGGGGTCTTTTCTGAGACTGGTACTCCAACCAAGGACCATTCACGGAGATAACCTAGAACCCCTGCCCAGATGTAGCCCATGGCAGCTCAGGCTCCAAGCGGGTTCCCTAGTAAGGGAAACAGGAGCTGTCTCTGAAATGAACTCAGTGGCTGGCTCTTTGATCACCTCCCCCTGAGCGGGGAGCAGCCTTACCAGGCCACAGAGGAAGAAAACGCTGCCAGTCCTGATGAGACCTGATAGGCTAGAGTCAGAGGGAAGGGGAGGAAGACCTCCCCTATCAGTGGACTGGGGAAGGGGCATGGGAGGAAAAGAGAAAGGGAGAAAGGGATTGGGAGGCACGAGGGAGAGGGCTACAGCTGGGATACAAAGTGAATAAATTGTAATAAATAAAAATAATAAATAAAGGAATTATAAAAAGAAACAAAAAAAGAAAATGCTTTCTTTAATGTCTACTCTTTACTGCCCTCTGCAGGCAGAAGGGAAGAATACCTGGATAATTTCTTGCTAATATTCCCAACCGAAGAGATCGTCACCCAATGGGAAAGTTAAAAGTAATTGGTGATTTTTTTTTAAGACACTAACCATTAACAACTAAACACTGTATAATCACAGAAAGAGCTTCCTATTGTTTCTTGTTGTGCAAAGACCCCTGGGAACCAAACATCCTATTGGCAATAGTTCCCTCTTTCACTCACCAAGGAATGGACAACAAAGTCTTCACTTACCCCATCATGGCTTGGGTCTCTATAACAATATTCCTTTCTATTTGTAAAATTGGAGTCTGAGTGACACAATGCAGACTCAATAGCTACAGTGACATACAGGTGCAGGCACAAGAACTTCAACTTGTGAATGCTATGCCGACAAAGGACAGCCAATGTGGGAGCCCCGTAATGCAGCCATCAGAGATAATGTGAGATTTTTTTCATTTTCTTTTAACTAGGAGTACGGGGTGGGGGGGAGCTTCAAGATAACCAGCCAACAAACAGCTTCAGTTTGTGTACAAAGGACTCCTGATTCTGCATGGATTATCTTCTCCAGTCCCGCTACTTTGTATGGACAGCGGCACATCAGTGATGTCATCTTCTAAAACAACAGACATGGATATATTGTGCCAACTGAGCCCAAATCAATGACCTGAGTAATGCAATCAGGGTACCGCTATTATTTCCCCGCAAAACCCTCCACGTCTGTGAAAAATAAATGCTAATCCTATGCACATTCAAGGAATAGACTTCGTGGGAAAGAAAACCAAGCCCTGTTTACTTTTATTTACATTCTAATAAGCGCTTAAAGAAAATGGATCACAGGATTTAATGTCATTGTGCACATCAGAATATGTTGTAGGATTGTATAAGTATCAAGTTCAGTAACGGGTGAGCAATCACACTCTGGGACAAGAATATCTTACCAAAGACGTTTTCTAAAGAATTGCTCTTCTCCATTCAAAAAAATTTCTCGTGCCTGGTACTGGGAGAGGGGGGGTGAGTCGGTGGCTCTTGTGGGGAGCATTGTCAGCCCAAGTGGCATAATTCTCTTTAAGATATATGTGTATGCACTTGTGTTTATTGTGTGCAATTTTAGGCAAATGTAAAATAATAAAATCAAGGTAGTCCAAGGACTTCCAAAACCTCTCCAAGGTTGAAGGAAAGTTCCTGTTGCTGAAGACACCACACACTCAGGCCTCAGACTTTTCAAGCTGTATCTAACCTGAAAGCCTCCTTTCTGTCTAGCTTCTATGCTACCACACAACACTGTGCAAGCTGCCAAAGGAGGGAAGCAGTTAACAGTCCAGCCCAGCAGTGACACCTATGAACTGTATCACGGCAAGATATACATAAAGGTTCAATAATGGCACTCCCAAATCTATGGTAACCAACAGCCGCCTAATTTGACTTGAGACTGAAGAGGGAAAGCATTCCTGGTACTAGAACCCAGCCCATTTCCAGGGACTAGTGCAGTGATGAGGCTTAAAAGAGAGTCTACTACATACCATAACTTTGCTAGTGACATAATTCCTTATCACATTCTAAATCTCTTCCCTACACCCACAGTGTAACTATGACCACTCATCATGGAAGCTTCTCTTTACAGCAAATGGGAATCATCACAGAAAACCACAACTGTACACAGCGCAGAGATCAAAAAAATTATGGGAAGGCTAGCCCCGATGGCTACATCTATATCTCATCACATTTGCATTATAGATGCTCCTGTGTCTATGGCTCAAGGAACAGCTCAGAAGAGGAAGCAGAGAGAGTGTAAGAGTCAGAGCACCAGGAAGTCTGCTGTGGAGCAATCTCTCATAGAAATGGTTGCATAAGTGAAGCCTGAACAAAAGCAACAGGACATCTCACCAGATTCTACCCCTAGACAAAGAACTACAGGCAGCTAAAGACTACACAGAGAGAGAATTAACCTCTCCTAGGAATGATCCCCCTAACAGGGCACCCAAAGAGATCATCTCTGAAACCATACACACACACAACAAAAACAGACTCAGCAGGTCGGATTTATGTGTTTGTGTATACATACACATGTAACCATAATAGCTGAAGAAAAAAAGAGGTTATTAATGTTAAGTGGGGGAAATGGAAGAAGCAGGAGGGAATTGACTTGAGAGGGGCTGGGGAAAAAAGTAATATATTTTAATTAAAATGTATAAAAATAAATGAAAATTTAAGAAAATAATAATAAAGAATTGTTCTCCAAAAGTGCATTCACATAGCTTATAAACACCCTTCTGCAACTACGGAATCAGAATGATTGGTAGCGTTCCTGATACAGGAGACAGGGCTCATTTATTGAGTGGGCAAGAAATGTTTTGAAAGGTTTCTAGCTCTTAGTGCAGTGGTTCTCAACCTTCCTAATGCTGCTGCCCTTATACAGTTCCTCGTTTTCTGGTCACCCCAACCATAAGATAATTCTTGTTGCTACTTTACCACTGTGATTTTGCTAATGTTCATTGAATTACAACGTAAATATTTGTGTTTTCTGATGGCTTTAGGCGACCCCTGTGAAGGGGCTGCGACCCATAGGTTGAGAACTGATGTTTTAGTTTAATTTCGGCCTGCTCTGAGAGCAATTGATTTCATTTTAGTTATTTATCTTTACTGTGAGCATAGCCTGGACATAATTCTGGCTTACATTTTTTTTTTCAACATCTGGAAGCCCTTAGCTTTCTGAAGTGAAAAACGTTTTTTCAAAAGATGAAGCAGGTAGCACAACTGGTTGAGGTGGGGTCGGGGTGGGCTGTGGGGGTGCACACTTGTAAACCCTCCTATTGGGAGGAAGCAGGAGTTCAAGGTCAGCCTCAGGTACATGGCTACGATTTCCCATCCCCGGCTCTGTGAGACCCTTCCTCCAAAAATAAAGCCAAAAACGAGGTATTTGAGGATGAGACTAAGTGAAAAAAGAAAAAGAAAAAATTCTCTCTGAACACAAAACCTCCACACCTACACATCATTCATTCTCCCAGAGAAACCAACTGCACATCCGGGACTCCGGGGAGCCGGGAGGAGGCCCCGCCCCCTGGGGGTGGAGACACGAGCGGTGGGCGGAGCCAGGCGGAGCTTGCGCCCTGCGGACCGGAGGCATGGCGGACGGCGGCCACGCCGCCCAGGCTCGCGCGCTTCTGCAGCAGTGCCTGCATGCTCGCCTGCAAGTGCGCCCGGCCGAGCGGGACGCCGCGGCGCAGTGGGTGGAGGTAACGCCCGGCTCTTCCCGCGGACCGGTGCTGGTCTTGCTCTCCTGTCTCGCGGGAGGACCAGCATGTTCCTTTCTGTCTGCCCACCCTACTGGGCGACCTAGTTGTCTCCTCTTTGGATTTGCTTCTGGTAGCTGGTGCCCGACTGGCTCTCTCTGTAGCCCTCAACGTGAGGGTGACCCTTCTGCCTAAGTATCTCAGGTGCTGGGGTAACCGCGTAAGCGACCCCGCCGAACGGATCTCAGAATTTTTAGGGAATCTCACTCACCTCCACTAGATTAGGTTTCATATCCAGCATTCTCCAACATAGCCCTGCCGTCATAGTAAAGACCACCCGGGAGCCGTGCATGTGGGTGATCTTAAACCAAGAGTTAAAAATTCCAATCTCTTGAGTGTGGTGGTGCACGCGTGTAATCCCAGCACTGGGGAGGCAGAGGTAGGCGGAGTTCTGTGAGTTCAAGGCCATCCAGGTCTGCCCACTGAGTTTCAGGCCAGCAGGGCTGCATAGGGAAACCCTCCCTTTAAATAAATATAACTTCTGGTATCCTCACCATCTCCCTTTTCTTAAATTATTTTCCTTTCTTTCATATTTGTGTTAGGACTTTTCCTTGAGGTTTTGAAGTTTTGTTAATATACAAAAAATCAGCTATTTTCATTGTTGCCGTCTGGAATGATAAGTTACAACCTCAGTTATTTAAAGTCCATCCTTTATCATTTCTCTTTTTCCCGTAACATTTCCTGTAACAGAATCACACATTTTATTGCAACCTTCCAAACTGTCCCTTCGTGTTTATAAAATTTTAAAGCTGTTTCAAAGGCTTTCCTTCCCTCACACGACGTAATTAGTCACCCTTTACTCTGTTCTATTATCAAGGTTGGGCTTTTTAATGAAACAGCATTTTGTCGGAAAGTTATCTCGCTTCTTAGTTCTTTTAGTTCTATTCATGTAGAGTTGTCAGCGTGACCTGGTATGGATGAAAGCTCTGCTGACTTAGGAGAAATAAATGGTGAGATTTGTGGTCTTCACTGCTCTTGATTATATCGTAATCATAATTTTTTAAGTAAATAAACATGATAATTAAAACTTGAGAAAGAGCTGGGTGCAGTGGTGCATACCTGTAATCCCAGCCTTGGGAAGGCAGAAGCAGGCAGAGCTCTATGAGTTCAAGGCCAGCTTGGTCTACAAAGCGAGTCCAGGACAGCCAAGGCTACACAGAGAAATCCTGTATCAAAAAAAACAAAGACAAATAGACTTGAGAAAGATTTTTGTTCCCCATAACTTACTTAGAACTGAAGACTGTACTTCTCTTCCTTGGTTTTTAGCCCCCATGCTTGTAGCTTCTGTGAAATGTTCCCCCATTGAGCTGCTTTTCTGTAGACTTCTTCCTAATCTGAGAATCCTGTGATTTCTCACAGATTCGGAGAGGATTGGTGATCTATGTGTGTTTCTTCAAGGGAGCTAACACAGACCTTCTTCCCAAAATGGGTATGTGTTTTCTCTATTCTCACAGTGAGAGGGGCATGAGAACGTTGAACTGGAATTCATTATGATGTAGGGTCAGTTCATCTTCAGTGTAATTGCACTGAGATCAGCGATCTGTCAAAGCCTGACATCCTGCCTGTGTTATAGGAGTATTTGATTGATAACGGATCTTACAATCTTTAAGTTTCTAACATGCTATTAATTATTGTCTCATTTCAGTTCAACTTTTTCTGTATCTCTTTGTACTGTGTTCACTTCTACACAGAGATACGTGAGTTCTCAGTTACAGCCAGTAGAGGGAAGAGTGTGAAAGTCTAATGACATGGTGGTATTACCACTCGTAGCCGGTTAAACCAGAATTGCTAACTTCGTCTGTCATGAGACTAAACAGCTAAATAGTGATTTCCATTCCCGAGGGCTGCTGTCTGCAAGGCAGAGACCTGTCCACACCAAAATTACAAAGGTGCTTGAAGACAGATGTTAGTTAATGAATGGGATGAGCCTTGCAGCATGGGTTATGACTTGGTTTTTACCAGGTTAAATGCTTGATTTGTAGAGTAGGATAATCGTACCAAGTCCTTACTGATGATTATTACAGAGTTTGTAGTGACTGAAATCAGCCAAACTAGAAAACACATCTTAAAAACTTAAAAAAAAAAAGGGGGGGGGGATCCTGTGTGGCACTGGCCGGGCTGGAACTCAGAGGTCTGCCTGCCTCTACCTCTCATACTGAGATTGAAGGCATGCTCCACCATGCCTGGCAATGAAAGCATGCCTTCCAAAGCATGATTTGAGGATGGGAGCGTAAGAATGTCTTTCCTACTTGTTCTGTTCTTCATAAGAATTCATTTTGCCCTTGTAGAGGGAGAGAGAACCTAAGTGTAAATATATGCACCTCAGTTTATGGTTAGCGTTAAGATATAAAGGCTTTCTAAGGTAGGTTTCTAAGTACACATAGATGTTTATGGTGGTTTGGATAAATAGTCTCATAATACTGTAAAAATATTACTATGGATTTTTGTTTGGGGTTTTGGGGGGGAGGGTAAGATTTTATTTCTATTTATGTGTATGGCTGTTTTGCCTGCACATAAGTCTGTACCACGTGTGAGCGTTGCCTGCAGAGGCCAGAAAAGGGCAGGAGATGATCTGGCCCTGGAGGCAGGGACAGCTGCCCTGTGGATGCTGACAACCACATCTCCGTCCCCCGGAGGACTACCCAGTGCGTTAGCAACAAGTCTTCTCTCCAGCCTCCTGCATATACATAGACACGTACATGTACGTACATATCATATTCAGATAGCTCTGTATCGTTTGTTTGCTTTTTTATTTGTAATGATAAATTTCAACTTTATATTTTCCCAGGAGGCCTTATTTATAAAACGTTAGTCCATGTTAATGTTGCCTTAAATTGTGAAATTACAAAATCATCTGGCTTATAATGGAATTGAACCAGTGGGTTTGCTTATGACGTAAAAGGAGCAGAGGAATAAACATTCATGTGGCCTCCAGTGTTTAACAGTGTTTGAGGTTCCAGGATGCAGCTAATTCTTTGAGTTTAGCTCTTTTTGGATTAACTTTGTATAGGTGAGCCTAGCTGCCAGCTCAGATTTGAAGCACCTTGGTGTTTTTTATATGAAATTCAGAACTTTATGTATTTTTTGTGCTTGGGCTGTGTTTCGTGAAGTCCATTTTAACATCTAGAGACTGGATTTTAAAACTAGGCTTTAAATACGAAACTTGATAAGCAAATAAAAGATTGATGGTTTTCTTCATGTTTGTTTTTCCCTTCAAAATGTTTTACCTTTTTCTTCACCCAGCTAATACGCTGTTGAATGTGAAATTAAGTGAGACAGAAAGCGGCAAGCACGTGTCCATCCTAGAACTGCCCGGTGACGTCCTGATCATCCCTCAGGCCACCCTCGGGGGCAGGACCAAAGGGAGAAGCATGCAGTACCACTCCAACTGCGGAAAGGAGGAAGGCTTAGCCCTGTACTCGCAGTTCGTCAGCCTGTGTGAAAAAGCCGTGGCCTCCAACAGCAAGTGTGCAGAAGCCGGGGTTGCGGTGCTGCATGGCACGTACGGAAACAGGCAGGTGCTACAGCTGGACACCAACGGGCCCTACACACACCTAATTGAGTTCTGAAAGCTTCCTCTCCACAGCTGCTTCCTGGCATAAAAGGACCTGGACTGTTAGTCGGGCTTTTTGTTTTGTTCTGTTTTTGTTTGTTCCATTCTTCTGTTTTGTTTTTTTTCCCCTTCATCTTGAAGATACAGATCTGCAACATATGTAGGCAAGAAAATCCTGGATCCAAGCTAGGAATATCAGCACATTCCTTTAATCCCAGTGTTCGAGAGGCAGAGGCAAGCAGGTTTCTGTGAGTTCGAGGGCAGTCTGGTTTACATGGTGAGTTCTAGGACGGCCAGAACTACATGATGAGACCCTGCCTGGAAAGTCCAAAAATAAATAAGTAAATACAAATAAAAATAAATATTAACAACTTAAAAGATATTTTTTAAGTGTGAAATAAATTACCAGAAATAGACATTTGAGGTGGCTGCTGGAATCTTTCTTTAATCTGTGTTTTGACACTTTAAATTCCTATTGCACACACACATCAAAACTCCCTTTTTTATAGCTTTCCTGAACTGTTCTATTTTGAAACTTAAGAATCAATAACTTGAGCTCATTGTCCTTAGCTTTTGTTTTATTGATTCACAGTACAGTTGTTGAAATGTAATAAAGTATTCATAAGCTTAGAAACCCCAATTTTTCTTAAAGCTTCTCCAAGGACATGTGTATGTCTTTCAAAAAAAAGATTACATTGCTTACTTTAAATCATTTTAATTTTATGCTTAGGTAAAATGCTGTCTCACTGCCTTATACAGTTCAAGCAATTCTCCTTACAAAAAATTGCCTGAAATACTCGTGGAGAATGGCACTCCAAGGGCATGAAAAGATTTTAACAAAGATGGGGGCAGATAGGGAGAAAGCAAGAAAAATAACAGATTTGAAAGGAACTTCACCTTAGCGTTTAAGGGGCTCAAAAACCCATCAATATACGCATTTATTTTACTTTCATATCTGTGATGAGGAAAGCACTGTAGAAAGAAAGACAGTAATTTGCCACAGGTCATCCAATACAGAGGAATCTTCTCCATCCTCTGACTTTTATAGCGAGACTTGTTGAGAGTAACCTTGGTGAAAGCTCTGTTTCTCTCATTGCCAGTTAATTGGTCCACTTACTAAATTAGGCAGAAACAGAACTGCCCCTAATTTAGATGCCTCAGTTTTTCTAAGATTTTAGAATGTTTCAAACAGTATACTTCGTAAATATTTTAAAGACATGTCATTTTTTAAAGGTTTATTTAATTTTTAATCGTGTCTGTCTGTCTGTCTGTCTGTGGATCTGTCTGCATGATTGCAGGGATCCTTGGAGACTAGAGACTCCCAGGAGCTGGACTTAGGTGGTTGTGCCTGAAGTGGATGCTGGACATGCAACTGAGATCCTCTAAACAAGCAACACGTGCTCTTCACCCCTGAGCCTTCGCCCCAAGCACCCCTCAATGGTTTTTAATTTTTCAATTTAGGAACTAGGAGCCACTTGTAAAAAAAAAAATATTATATGTACGCTGCAACCTGTGGTTTTAGCGTCTGAACATATGCATGTCAGGTAAAACGAGCGAACTGGAGAGAGGTTAAGAGCACACACTACGTTCAGAGGACCGGAGTTCAGCTCTCGGCACCCATGTCGGGCAATTCACAGTATCCTGTATCTCCAGCTCCAGGACTTTGCCCTGAACGAACACGTGCACACGTGCGCGCGCACACGCAACAGTAAAGCAAAATGAATCACACCTTTATCATTCCTTCATTGCTTCCGATTACAAAAGAGGGCATGTTCCCACTCCAGTGGGAGGCAGGAGCCAGACGTTAGCCGTGTGTAGTGCCTTCCGAAAGCTGCTGAGCAGCCCTGAGTTGGGTGGGATAGTGAGATTAGCTCCGTAGATTGCAGCTTTACATGCTACGGAGGACGTTTCTAGATCTGCTGAACTCAGAGACCCCTCCCCTCCCCTCTAAAGTCCATAAATGTCGGACTTCCCTTCATTCTGCCAGTCCTTGTTAGGTCTCTTGTCCCAGCTTCCCCCACCGTGAATGGCAGCTTTACTACCAGATATTTCACCTGAAAGAAAAAGAAGACACACCATTTATGAATAATATCTATACTAATGATTCGTCGGCTCCCTAGTGAAGGAATAAATGTTACCAAATATCAATAGCAAATACTACAGCATTCTGTTCACTTGGAGAGTAACAACCTCACTGCTCTTGCAAGAGAAAAGGTCAGGTTATTGCTTTCCGTCACCAACAGTGCAGAGGACTGATACATGCCACGTAACAAAAACACATGACAGAGCTGTGGTGTGTCTCTGAATCGGGTAAGCGTAGATGGTTTAGCTTGGCACCCATTTGGACTGTCGTGCACACCACCCTCTTATAACGCACTTTGCGGCCTCATGGCTTCACCTGCATGTCCTGTGCTCACACAGCCCTTCTCCAGTTCCTGCAGCAACCTCAGAACGCCCTGAAGCTGCCACCTGCATCAGGCTGCCACCCCCCCATCTCAGGGCGATAGCGTCCATTTCCCTTAATAACAACTGAATCTAGATGACGTCTAGTCCAGGCTATCCTCAAAGTAGAGAGGAATCCCCCATATTACCAGCTTCTGCTTGTGCTTGATTGGGCTTACCGATTATTAAAATCAGATGCAGTACAGAAGGGAAAATAAATATATGGCCTCCAACTGAAATAGAGAACCACCCAAATCACTCCCCTGAACCAACTCTTCCTTTTCTTGACCCCATAAAAAGAAGCCCCAGTCAAGAACCTACATCCTGGAGCCCTCTGCCCCCTGTGACCAGCTGTCAATCTTGACAGCATGTCTTCTACAATCTGTACCACTGCCTGATTCGAACAGAGTTAACTTGCTTCTTCTGCAACTCTAGCCCTTATTTTCAGTTCTTTGTATGAGAGGCCAAGACCTGGCCTGGACCCTAGCCACCAACCCAGCATATAAGTTGTATTTAATTATTTATTTATGCGATTTTTTTTCGTGTGTAGGCATGTACAGTATGACTGTACACCACATACGCACAGTGCACATATAGGTCAGCTAATAACATCAGATCCTTGAGAATTAAGGACTACAATTATCAGCTGGCTATGAGCCACTGTGTGGGTGCAGGGAACTGAGCCCACATCCCTTAGAAGGGCAGCCAGTGCTCTAAACGACCTAGCCATCTCTGAAGCCCTGCGACCTATTGATTTATTGAAATGGGAATAGTTTCTGAAGGGGAAGAGTTACTAGAAAAGTTTTCATTCTGAACACACACCTCAATAATGACTTTACATTTGTCATTCTGATGGCTCATAACCTCCTTTGCAAGCTGTCTTCAAGGCCGCGTTTCTAGAACATGTCTTTATCTACAGTACTGCAGTACTTAGAAGCTGTTGTAACTTGTTATCTGCAGGACAAAGTATACACATCGGAGGTTGGACTCAAAGCTCCCAATACATTCAGCCAACTGTAGTGAGTTCTGATCAACAAGAGTTAAAATCTAACATGACATTCTCTTGTGATAACAGTGTGGTTATTCAGCAAAAGAAGTGACATAGAATCCTGTGGTATTTGGCTTTGATATTTGATAACTTTTATTCTGTTACTATGGAGCCAACAGATCATTAATGTAGACACTATTCATAAGTGAGAACCTTGGGAAATAACTTCCAGAGAAAGAGCAATGTCCAAGAAGCCAACAATTCTACAGATAGCAGAGAGA
>CM053765.1:58211351-58251511 GCA_028658305.1 Pachyuromys duprasi
TCCTGTTCCCTGTTTTCTCCATCTTCTGAGGTCTATCCTGTTTGCCTTTCTGAATGGGGGTTGAGCATCTTAGCCAGAGTCCTCCTTCTTTAGGTTTACAGGTTTTAGTATGTTTATCCTATATCCTATGTCTAATATCCACTTACAAGTGAGTATATACCGTGTGTGTCTTTCTGCTTCTGGGATAGCTCACTCAGGATGATCTTTTCCAGTTCCCACCACTTGCCTACAAATTTCATGATTTCCTTGTTTTTCATTGCTGAGTAGTATTCCAGGTGATTCTTTCACATACCAGAATTCCAGACCCATCATCACTCAGAACCAAGTCCAGACTTCCAAGGCTGCTATCAAGAGGTTTTGTTTTGGTTTTTTCCAATTACTTAATAGTGGGGAGATGCACACCACAAAGCCAATGTGGAGGTCAAAGGACATCTTGCAGGGATTTGCGTCTTTCCTTCCACCATGTGGGTCCCGGGTAATGAATTCAGGGAGCCAGGCCTGGCAGGAGGCACCTTTACCCACTGAAATACCTCACCTGCCCTGGTCTTTCGTAACTTAGCTCCAGCTCCCCTTTCAAAACTTTTCTTCCACAACTGCCCTCAGAGCTTCGTCGGTGTGACTTTTTTGGGTGATGCCCTTATTTCATTACCTTCTTTTCTCCAAATCCATCACCATTTGTTCTGTAGCTTCATCCTCGCAGTGACTTCCTTCACGTTATACATGTACCCTTCTTGAAATCATGTGTTGTGAGACGGAGTACTTTACATGTCTGGACGGTAAGAGTGTAGTAACGTGGAGAGACAGAATAATAGTGGGCAGTCGGCATGAAATCTTATCTCCTACGGCTCTGACATAGTGCTGTGCCTGCAGCCGTGCTAGGTAGTTCTTGGTGAACTTTGCAAGAGGCAATAGTGGAGGTGTACCCGTGGCCAGACTACTCCGGATTCCTTAGTTATGAAGGAGTAAAGGTGGGAGCTTCAAGAAGCAAGTTAACGTAGCAGCGCCTTGCTTTACTATTGTAGATGACTCCAGAAGAGTGCTAGGCAGCAAAAGCGAAGGATTTGTGCATTTTCTCGATTTTCACTCTGTAATATCTTTCCATTATAGCACAGCTGTATTTGTATGAAAGCTTTGTCTATAAAAAAAAAAGTGTTCAAAATCAAATATCCTCAAAATACAGAAGTTAGATACTGTGTAAGGAGACATAGATTTGAGCTTTTTGTAAAATTATGAGACAAAAATGTGTAAATTATGTTTACACAGATGAGTTTTGAGCAACAAGCTTTATTAACACCCCCCCCCCCACCTGATCTCAGAGTGAAGCAGTTCTGTGGTATACAACACAAAGAGCAAATGCTGAGATAAAAGTCATCCCTCTTTTTGTGTTAGAGAAGGTCTCACTCTGTAGTCCTGGCTGGCCTGGGCCCCACTGTGTAGATCAGGCTGCCTGTGAACTCACAGATATGTTCCTTCCCCGTCTCTCAAGTGATGCTAATAACAAAGCCTCAATAAGGCGTGCGTTACCACAACCACACAGCTTTACTTTTAACTGCTTGATGTTTTTTGTTTTGTTAAGAAATCATGAAGAAATTTGTTTCAAAGGGACTTGGGAAAAGAAGGGATTCGCCAAGAAAGAAGGTCCCCATGCGAGGTGAGCCGCAAGCCAGGACAGGACACCTTGAGGGCATCAGAGACCAAGAATACAGGAGCCTGGAGACCTCGAGAGATAAGGTAGCCAGACAACTAGATGGTGGAGAGGGAATACTAGCTCCCTGCTGGGGAGTCTTTCCAGACCCCTGACTATTGCATGAAGCCTCAGTACCACTAGAGTGGAGGAGAGACGCTAGGCCCCCAAAGGCTTCTTATGAGCTCGAAAGAACCTCCTGTGGCTGCCTGCCATGAGTGTCAGAAGGACCAGGGGGCACCAAATCCCTGCCTACCCCACCAGGCCCTGTGAACTGGAGTCACCAGGCAGTCCTTCGAGATAGCAGTAAAAACTGGTGAGTACAGTAACCATAGCATCTGTGTCTCAGGCTTCACAGGGCTGGGACAGGACCAAGCAGCAATCCCAGCTGGAAGGAGGGCACCAGGCATCCAAGCTCTAGATGAGAGTCTGAGCCCCAAGGGGAGGGTCCCAACTGAGCTCCTGAAAGCAGCACCAGTGGGCAAGGTCTTCCGGTGGGTGTTAGTACAAGACACTGGCCATGTTCAAAGGGGTTTTGCTGATGGACACTAGAAGCCTAGGCTTCAAAGGGCCTGAGTGAGCAAGGACTTGGTGAGAGAAAAGAGGGTTCATAACAACATGGAGTCAGAAAGGGGATAGAAAAAGAGAAGGTGACACCAGGACTCCAGGAAGTCAGTCTGTTCCTTAAAGCCCTGGGGAACACAAGAATGGTCTTCTAAATCAGGGCATGGTGGTTTGGAGGGAGAGGCATGCAGATCTCCCTGAGTTCAAGGTCAACCTGGTCCACAGAGTTCCAGGCAAGCTGCAGTTACATAGTGAGACTGTGACTCAAACAAAGAAACGTGGGGCACTTAGGTTTAAATACAGGTTAAGTATGTCATAATCAAGAAAATCCACAAAGGTGATATTAAAAAAAGAAGAAGAAAGAAAAGAAAAAAATGTGGCTATAAGCTGTGTGTGGTAGCACATCATTTAATTCCAGCTTGGGGTTGGGGGTGGGGAGGGACCTCTGTGACCCATCAGTTAAGTAGGGCAGATTGGGCAGGTCTGGATCCAGCTTGAACTTCTCTTTCAGCCACTGGCTTCCGTCGCTGTCAGAAGCCTTCCCCTTCCCTATGCTCCATCTCTTCTCATAGCTTGAGCCTATATTCCAGGAGTGGGCTGAGGCGGCCCTCTAAGTGTCCCAGAAAGCCACTGTCATGGGCTGATCCTGGTGCTGTGGACTGAGTGTACCCTTTACCAGATTTTTCAGTATGGACTATTTGCACTGTGTTAGCCAGTATTTTACTCTGAAGAAGCTTAAGTTTGACCTAGTTAGCCTTTCACCTGAAAACAAAAAGAACTAATATATTACATCCTGTGTAGCAGAATTTATATATTACGTCCTACCTAGCAGAACTTAAGAGCCATGTCTGTTGAGGAGTGGGAAAGAAATTGTGAAATTTTCTGATTTTCATTGTTTTGATGTTATTGTTTGTTGTTTTATGTTTTTTGGTTTGTTTTGTGTGTGTGTGTGTGTGTGTGTGTGTGTGTGTGTGTGTGTGAAGTTTCTTTTTAAGGATATGTCTGACCATGCTAACAAAATGTAGTTCTTGGGCCCAGATTTGAGGTCCTATTTATTTAAGCTTTGTATGACTGTGGATAGATTAAGGTTCACTTCCTATTTCTGGCATTCTTTTGATATACTTTGAAGTCCTAATGTAAGCTTTTTGTGAGAAAGTATGATCATCTTCAAAGCTTAATTCCCTCAGTGCCTAATTATAATCAGATAACTGCCCTCAGGGCTTCAATACCCTTCCATTGCAGGTACTTGCCTTTGGTAACCAAGGTGTTGAGAATGTTCTTCTAGCTTTTGCTTAATACTACTTCATAAATAGTTTCTTTCGACTTACAAATCACAGTTCTGGATCTGCCCATCAGCAAAGGAGCTGGGGGCTGTGTGAAATGGTTTCACACGTGATCTTTAGCCAGGACTTTCTGTCTATGAGAGGTAGGTCAGACACAGATGCCCCCAAGGTAGCATGTAGTCTGTGGTGTCAGGACAAGGCTGTCTATGGAATGTAGAATAACAGACTAGTTCTCGCTCTGGTAGTAAATCTGTATATTAAAAAAAAAAATGTAAAAAGGCCAAAGAAGATGGTTCAGCTGGTAAAGGCATTTGCTACACAAGCTTGGTGGCCTGAGCTTGACCCCTGGAACCCACATGATGGTGGAAGGAGAGAGCTGACTTGACAAAGCTGTCCTCTGGCCTGCACATGTGTCCCCCCTCACACACACAATTTAAGTCACGACAATCCGGCCAACCTTTGAAGAATGAGAAGGCCTTCTGTCAGGACTAGAGATGATAAAGAAATTTCAAGCTTTGGACTAGTAGGTAATAAGATAGCACCAGGGACTTTGAGAGAAAGTGACATGCTTAGAAATCAGGGATGGCTCGGGGCAAAATTCTTGCTGTGCAAGTATGAGTGCCTGAGCTCAGAGCGACAGCACCACGTAAAAGCCAGGGGCCGCAGCATACACAGCCCCAACACTTGCGGGCAGAGACAAGCGGGTGTTGCTGCTCTGCCAGGTACCCCAGAGGTGAGCTCCAGGTTCAGGGAGAGACCCTGCCTTAAGAAGAAGAAGAAGTGGTGGTGTACACCTCCAATTCCAGCACTTGGGAGGTAGGGGTGGACGGGTCTCTGAGTTCAAGGCCAGCCTGGTCTATACACAGTTCCAGCACAGCCAGAACTATACAGAGAAACCCTGCCTCAAAAAAACAAAAAACTAAATAAACATATAAACCAAAAAGAGAGAGAGAGAAGAGAAAGAAAGAAGGAAAGAAAGTAAGAAAGGATAGAGAGGAAATTGAAGAGCATGGGTGAGCATACATACACTGAATGAATACAATGTAAAGGCATAGAAGGATTACCCAGGTTGCAGTACATAGGATAACAGAGAAAGAAGAATTCACTGGCAGAGTGACATGCTCTTTGGAGAAGTGGGCCAAGGAGGCTAAAGCTCATTTATAATAGTCTGGTGGCTTTCTGTAAGTGTAGGAATGAGTAGAATTAGGTAGTGCCTGATATTTCAAGGAAAAAATATACTTTAGAGCAGCTGGTTGGTTCTGAAACTACATTAAAGAAAGGATTTTTTAAAAAAAACACTCTAAAATGTAATGTATGTGTTACTGGAAAGATGGATTCATACTGTCATTCATTGAGTTTTGAGGTAGCTGAAAATTTACCCACATAGAAATGTGCAGCAGTATCAGTAGGAAATTAGAGATGAAATTAAGACAGATTTTTATCACCCAGTCTTCACTAACTGCATGCTCTGACGAGTGTAAAGATGCACTCTGAAACCAGGTTCAGTCTCAAGAAGGTCATAACCCTGGGATACCAAAACAGTGTGGAATCCAGAGAAACTGGCTGTGCCTCAAGAAAGATTAAAAACAGCACTGTTGAGCTGGAAGGGAGAGTCGGCCTTCTGGAAGCAAGATAATCTTGTTCTTGGGAGGGAAGGATGAGTATTCAGTAGTGAAGCAAATATAGCAAGATGCTAATTGTAAAATCTAGATGGTAGGGATATGGGAACTGACTACGTGTAATGTCTTACCTTTCTGAGAGACTCGGGTTCTGTGTGATCCTGCTGCCTCTGCTGTAGTTTAGAAGACTCCTGAGACAGCACACCCTTGCTTTGTGGGAAAGCCTGTCTGCTCAATGGGACCTTCTACTTGTAAAGTCCCAGGTTGAGCCTAATGGCACAGATCTGTAATCTTAGCTACTGGGAAGACTGAAGCATCAAAATGGCAAATGCAAGGGCAGTCTGGATAATTTAGTGAAAGCTTCTCTTAAAAATTATAAAGAGGGCAGAGCTTGGGACACAGCTCAATGGAGGAGCTTTACCTGATGTATGCATGGTTCTGGGTTCCATCTCTAATAACACCACCTTATCCCAAAAATATCCCAAATGATAGTCAACAGGACAAATAGCTCCTCCATCCCAGCTAAGGTTAGTCTGTTGTCACTCGAAGTCTGACCCTGCAAACAGAGAGCAGTCTTGTTCTAAGCAGACTTGTACAGCTTTCCAGTATTCTATCAAAATATGGTCTGAAGATGACCTGAATTAAAAGTTCTTTGAAAACATGTTAAAGCCCTGAGAGAGGGCAGGAATTCATAATTTGTTTGTTTTATCGAGTGCTGGGAATTAAACCTATGGTTTCACATAAATTAGGCAAAAAGCACTCTAGCTTTTTAAAAACAGTTTTTGCATGTATTTATTTGTGTGGGAGCAGAACGTGTGCATGTTGTGAGGGGTGAGTGGGGGTCAGAAGATGGCTTGTAGGAGATGCGTCTTCTTCTCACCATGCGGGTTCTAGGCGTCGAACTCAGGTTGTCAGACTTGGTAGTAAACAGCTTCACCAACTTTTCCACCCTATCAGGCCCAGAGTCTACATTTTACTCCTGGTCCTTACACAGCCTCAGGTGTGAGAACTGGTTGTATATAGGGTGCACTCTCTCAATCAAGAGTCGAGGCCTCTAACTCTGGAGTCTCAGCTTTCCCGTAAACTCTAGGCTGCTTGCTGTCTCTTGAATTCATCATAGCAGGGAGGAAATTGTGCTTGATAAATTATATGATCCCTTTTACTCTTAACACTTTTTGGGTATTATGAAAACGGAATCATTTCTATTAGGAATTAGCTGATCTTTAATCAAATGAACTGAAAAAAATTGTTAAAGTTTGTATTCACTTAATTCAGTTAGAATGTGAGTTAGGCATCAAAATAACTTGTAACTTGTGACTGTTTGTTTGGCTTTTAAGGCTTAGCCACAGAAGGAGCTGCAGACATTGCCCACGGCCTTTTGATGCTTCATGGATCTGTTTCCCTGGCACTTCAGTGCTTATGCAAGCCAGGCCCACTACAAGGGCTAGCTACTCAGCACTCCTTGTTAATGAGATCATTCTCTTCTCCTTCCTTCTTCTTAAAAGCAAACAAACATAAAAGCTGGCTCCTCTTCTCTGGATCTCAGCAGAAGTCATGGCGAGTTTGAAAGTTCTGTTTAAGTGAAAAATGAAACATCTGGGCCGGAGGTGGTGCTGCATACCCTATTAATCTGAGCACTCGGGAGGCAGGGTCGGTGGATCTCCACGTGCTAGAGGAAAATCTGTCTAAAGGTAAGTTCCACACCAGCTAAGCTACGGCTACATAGTGAGACTGTGCCTTTAAAAGGAGGAGAGGAAGAGAGTAAGAAGAAGAAACTATAAGAAGAGGAGAAGGAGGAGGATGTCTGGTATTTTGTTTTGTTTAGTTTTGAGACAGGGTTTCCCTGTGTAGCCTTGGCTGTCCTGTAACTCTTTTTGTAGACCAGGCTGACCTGGAATGCATAGAGATTCATCTGCCTCTGCTTCTCAAGTGCTGGGATTCCAGGTGTGAGCCTCACCAGGCTGATGTCTGGTATTTTTAAGCAATTATTAAAATTTTGCCCTCTGCCCATCTTTTCATTAGATAGCTGTCATCCTCCACTGAAAGTAAGGTCCAGTCTTAGTCTTGATTTGATTTCAGGATATTGTTTAAATTGCTACTCAGGAAGATGAGGAGATTGCTCAGTCTGTAAGGTACTTAGGGATTTAAATTCCATCCCTAGAACCCACATTTCAAAAAAATGTGGCCATCATGGCGACCTTGTAATTGGAGCTCTGAAGGGCTGGAGACAGGTGGATCTGTGATGCTCATGACTAAACAAGCTCCAGGCCATTGAGAGAACCTGTCTCAAAAAATAAGGTGGATGCTTTCGTATGGTTTTTCAAATGGCCTACCTACAACTATAGAAGCTTCCTAAAATCTATACATATATGTAAGGAATCTAAATGGAGTTACCAAATAATAGGGGAGAGAATGCCCCAACTGGACACTTTATGCCAAGAAAAACCCCCAGTGCAAGGAATGGGATGCAATTTGTTGAGTCATTGTCCATAGGAGCCCCATGGAAACCCCAAACATCACAGGCTTTTGCCAAGGCTACTGGTTATTCTCCACAACCTGATGATAAGGCCCTGTTGTTGAAAACAACACTCATATATGCCAGAGGACACAGAAGTTGAGCTGGTGCCTGGCTGGAAGCTTCATGCCTGCTAATTGGTGTGTCCACAGAAGGTACTCTGCATGCTACTGAAGAAGAAAAGTAATCGTCAGTATCTCCCAACTACAATCCTGTGACTGCGATAGTGAACCTGCAAGCAAAATATACGGGTGTGATAGAAGTACAAATGCTATGGGAGTAAGCAGTCACTTTTTGATTGGATTGGTGACCCACTCCAAGAGATAGAACCCATAACTGTTACCACTAATGTGGCCAAGAACCTGACCCTAGATTGGTCATGGGCCTCAAGGAAAACCTACTACTGTTATTCTGGTAAAGGCCCGTAGCAATAAAATGAGTCCTAATGACATGCTCCTCTGCCTGTATATCAGCACGGTGCTTACCTCACACAGAGAAGCTTCATGCAGGGGGTGGGAATTAACACAGAGACCCACAGCTAGACAGTGTGCAGACTGAGAGACTTTGGAACACTCAGCACTAAATGGGATGACTTCATCAAAGCCTTCCCTGTCAGGAAAAAACATATAAGCACAAATATAAGTTAAGAAATAGAATAAGTGGAAAGCCTTTAAGAAAAAGCTAAAAGACAATATCAAGAGAATGACAAAAAAAAAAAAAAAAAGTGAAGCAAGGAGAAAATTTCCAAGAGAGTAACTTCATGGACTCCAGAGAAGAAAATATCCAGTCATGCCAGGTGGTGGTGCTCGCCTTTAATCCCAGCATTAGGGAGGCAGAGGCAGGTGGATCTCTGAGTTCCTGGCCAGCCTGATCTACAAAGTGAGTTCCAGGATAACCAAAGCTACAGAGAAACCCTGTTGGGGGGAGGGAGGAAAAAAAGAAAGAAAAAAAAAATCCAATCCACTGGAGAGTCAAATAAGAAAATATTGGTTGTTTGTTTGTTTGTTTTTTTAAAAAAAAAAAAAAGGAAAAGGGAAAAAAAGGTTTTAAAAAAAAAGTCCTGGTGGGGGCAAAGGTCAGTGGTACAGCACCTGTCTTGTATGTCTTGAAAGTCTTGGGTTCACTGTCTAGCATTAAATAAAGACAGAGGGGAGAGGGAAGAGGACATAGAAAGGGAAAACCAACAGAATATTTGGGTTGATAATTAGGAGAGCATTATGAACATTATTTGAGTGCAACTTTCTTAGAATTATGGAAGACAAATATCTTTACAATTAAATGGAAATTGAAATTTTTCATAAATACAGATAGATAACTTTGAAGAAGGTAGAAATAAAAGAAGGAAGTAAAGGATAGCCTCAAGGAAGACAATACTAACAGGCTATACTTTAAAATTTAGACAATGTAGGACTGGAGAGATGGCACAGTGGTTAAGAGCACTGGCTGCTCTTCCAGGACCTGGTTCAGTTCTGTCCTGGCACCAACATGGCAGTTTAGAACTGTGTATAACTCCTGCTCCAGGGATCAACACCTTCTTCTTGTACCAGATGTGTACATGGAACACGTAAATATATCAGACAAAACATCCATACACATAAAACAAAATAATTAAAATTCAGAAAATATAAGCATCCTTTCACAGGCAGGGTAAGATAAGAGAAATATAAAGAGAGGCAATGTAGATCAAACCCCCTTTCAAATTCATAGATGAGGGGATGATTTTGGAAAACTTAGAGCATCCTCTGAGAAGGGAGAAAAGGGTAGTCAGTGTAGGGTGAAGAGGGAGCTCTAAATAACAAGCTCAGACATCAAACCCTTTACTTTAAAAACAAACAAATCCTCACAAACAAATCCTCACTCATGTGGAAAGGGAAGGTAGAGTGGGAGACTAGCGGGAGGTGAGGAGGGAATATCTGGTATAGCTACCGTGAGATACAGGTAGGCGAGCTGGCCAGCTGAGGCCATGCTATAAATAATGCAGGGATTTCTTGGCAGTCTTTGCCAATCGTGGAGCAGATTGACAAAAGCAGATGGCTGTGCTGATCCCAACTCAGGGATTGGCAGAGATGCAGTGTGTTAGGTCACAGAGTAGAAGAAGCTGGACACTGGTAAAACAGCCCAGACTGTGCTGGACCCTAGTAAAACAGCATTGAGAAACTCCTCTCACAGCCCAAACTGCGCAAGGAAAGATAAAGCCAGCAAGGAGCTAACAGGCTACAGAGAAGAGCTCAAAAAGCCTATAGCTTTTTGTTAGAAGGGGTTTGTTGGCAGGAGGAGAGGAAGCAGAAGTCTTATCTAGAAGGCACGCCAGATGCCCCTCTTTCACAAAGCTAGCCTGCATCCCTCGAAAGTCTCAAGTTTAGCTTCAAGTGTTGGTTGAGACAGCCATTCCTCTGGAAGACAAGTTAGCAGTGCAGAGGAATCCCGTTTTGCTATCCAGTATGACTCAGCAGGCAGTGGCCAGTTACCATTCTGAAACGGTACCTATTTGCCTAAAACTGACCTGCATTAGGAGCAGAAAACAAGATAGCTCTGAGTGAGGGAGCCTAGATTAACTTCCTGAGGCCTGGGGTGAGAGCCAGTGTTGCAGATCAGGTTGCCTTCAAAGCCAAAACCTACAGTCAGCAAGATGTTTGGTCCAGGAAATAAAGTGTGTAGGGAATGACAACCCCATCTTTGATGACTGGGAACAGGTCTCATCAACTGAGAATGACTCAGGAGTTTAATATGCTCAAGCCTAGATGAACCTCCAGAGCCAGCTCTCTGTTGAAGAACGGACGCCCCAGTGGCTTACAGAACATCACAGCCCAGTGGCTTCCTTACTGAACATCACGGCCCAGTGGCTTACTGAACATTACAGCAGCATCCTCCCATTGGGTGATTAACACTCAGGAGATCTTGAAAGTAGGAATACAGGTCCTCTGTGCAGACCACACTTGCAATGCATTTGAGAGACATCTCCACCACATCACTAACCCTACTAGAATTAGCCACATCACCCCATACCATCTGGAAAAACTTGGGAGATATAGGGACTTCCCAGCCTGGATTGGAAAGCTGAATGTATCCAGCAGAGGCTCCCGGCTCCCATAGAAGACAAGAAGATAAACTCATAAAGAGAAGACAGCTCTGGTGTGCATCAGACAATTGTTCACAGCAGACTCAACAGCATCATAAACCATAGGACTGAAATGATTCACCAGTTCAACTGTCCTCACCAAGTGCTGCGAGTAGACAGTCTCCAATTTCCAAAGACTCAGTGGTTTGGCACAGTGGATAAAATACTGTATTCAAACACTCATAAAGAAGAAAAAGAAAAAGAAAAACAAGTCTGCAATAATCAAGAACCCTAGGATACTATCAAACCTAAGAATCCACAGGATTCAAAGAACAGCGATAAAAACTAAAGGCAAAGAGAATCTATTCAATGAATTATGACAGAAAACTTTCTGGAAAGAGAAATGGACATTTAAATACAAGAGGCATTAAGAATTTTCAACAGACATGACCAGAAAAAAAAAAAAACCTCTTGGCATATTAAAGACAAGATGTCAAAACACAGCAAAGAAACAGTTTTGAAAGCTACAAGGAGAAAATGCCAACTTACAAGTGAAGAAACATTAGACATCCCTTCAGTAGTCTGCAAGACCAAGATAGCATGGAATGATATATTTCAAGCCTTTAAAGTAAGTGTGCTGACAAAAATTGTTATCTACAGTGAAGTTATCTTTCAAAATTGATGGAGAAATAAGCATCTGGGTGTGGTGGCGCATGGGCTGTAATCCCAGCACTCAGGGAGGCAGAGGCAGGTGGATCTCTGTGAGTTCAAGGCTAGGCTGGTCTACAAAGTGAGTCCAGGATAGCCAAGGCTACACAGAGAACCCAAAACAAACAAACGAGCATTTCAAAGCAAGCCCAAACTTAACACACTTTGTGACCATCAAGCCAGCACTGAAGAAGACAGTTAAAGAATACTGCATACAGTAAGAAGAAAGATGGTCTCGATCCCAAGAGCATGGGAAAGAGTAATTTTCCAGAGAGAAATAAACTTACAAAGGAGAACAGGAAAAGTCCAGTAACCAGTAACCAGTAAATTCTTGACCCTAACAGAAGAGAAAAAAAAGACCAAACAGTCAACAAAAGCTTAGGAGTCAGCAAGCACCCCTCAATAACAACCTTACATTTAAACAGCCTCAACTCCCCAACAAAAAGGCTCCACATAGCAGATTAGATTAAGAAAACTAGATCTAGCTATTTCTTCCAGGGTACTCACAGACAGCGAGTTGAAGGATGAAAAATAATAGCAAGTGAAGAGAAACTGAAAACAAGCTAGCATAGCTACTCTGAGACCTGATAAGATACGTGTCAAGCCAACATTAGTGAGGTGACATAGAGAAGGCTGTTTGCATTTAAAATTCATGAAGAAGATGTAATAATTTTAAATACATATATGCTGTTGGGACTCTCAATTTATGTCAACACTAATAAAAGATCACATAGGTCCTAATATAAAAGTAGGTGGTTTCAATACCCTACACTCATCTAAATATTAAAAATAAACAAACAAGAAAACCCTTCCACTAACCTACAGTATAGATCAAGCAGACTTAACTTATAGCTATGGCACAGTTGACACATTCAAACAGATATAGAAAATAGAACTAAAAGTATCGGCCAAGGACCACCAAGACCAAGTTCTCAGTACAAAAGAGATTTATTTGCCTCAGAGGGACAGAGGACAGGGAATAAGAGACAAAGACAGGAGCTAGAGGATGAGGGAGAATGGAAAGGCAACAAGAAAGAGAGGGGACAGGTATTTATCTCAGAGAACAAAGGACTGTTTTGGGATAGAGAGGACACAGACATGGCACATAGGAAAATGGCAGTTTATAAAGGGACAAGGGGAACCTCATGTTGGGATGAGGTGTTTAATTTCAACTGGGCATGTTAGCTAAGTGAGCCAAAGAGGGCTTTTGTTGATGGACTTCAATATTTTGATAGCTGAACCTTGGTGATCAGCAGCAGGAGGGGGAAGTGGCCAAATAAGGTAATAGACAGTGGTGGCTAGCTTTAGGAATGTAAAGCTAGGAATGGTTTTAGCAAGGCAGAAGGAATGGGGGAAAGGGCAAGGCCTGCCAGAGTCACACTCAAGCTGACCAGAATCCCTTCAGAGAACAATTCCATGAAGTCTCTCTAGAATAGATATCATTCTAGTCCACAAAATAAGCTTTAACAAGTATAAGGAATAAAAATAAGTTCTTTTATCATATTAGATTACAATGGAATAAACTAGAAATCAGTAACAAGAGAAGCTGCAGGAACTCCATAAATACTTGGAGACTGAATACACTCTTGAATTGAGTGGGTCACTGGAGAAATCAGGAAGTTAAATTTTCCTAGAATCAGTGAAAATGAAAGAACAGCATGCTAGAACCTTTGGAATATGACTAAGGTTGTTCTAAGAATAAAATGTATACTGGAAACCTTTCCTCTCAGCGCTCAGTCCAGTTCGTGTTGTCTGTGTATAGATGAGAATCTGAGCAACAGCCACTTCTTCAAGAAGGAGTCCTTCCTTCCCCAGCAACTGTCCATTGTCAACAGCTCCCCAGTAAAGGGGGAGGGGGGAGAGAGACAACTATCTCAGCTATGCTAGAATTTGGGCTAGCTTGATTTTGTGTAGGTCTCTCTGATTCTTGTCCTTTTTTTTTTTTTTGAAGACAGAGTTTCTCCGCGTTGCCCTGGCTGTCCTGGACTTGCTTTGTAGACCAGGCTGGCCTCGAACTCACGGAGATCTGCCTGCCTCTGCCTCCTGAGTGCTGGGATTAGATGAGTGTGCCACCTCCATCCTAAAGATGTGGTTCTTTGAAAAAGAACAAGGCTGACAAGCCCCAACACAAGTTAAACATAGGAAAAAGAAGTCCCCAATAAATAAAATTTGAGATAAAAGAGAGGTTATAACAGATTCCATTGGAATCCATGGGCTTCTTAGTGAACATCTAAGACCATTTATTCCAATACTGAGAAAACAAATCTTCCATTCAATGAAGGGACCAATGAACTGAACAGTTAGTGCTTTAAAAAAGAAACACAGGGGCGGGGAAGAAGGAGATGAGGGAGGGAGTGGGAGGGTAGGAGGGAATGGGGGAGGGGGCTATGCCTGGGATTCAAAGTACCTAACCTGTGATTGAGATAAAAATAAATAAATTAAAAAAAAAAAAAAGAAACACAAAGAGCCACTAACTCTGTCAAAGGGTTTGACATCCTTAGCTATCATGGAGATGCAAATTCACAATTGCTGCCATCAAGAAAACAAAAAATGCCCACAGAACTGTGGTGGTGCATGTAAAGTAGATGTCTGCGAGTTTGAGGCCAGTCTGGTCCATAGAGCCAGTTCTAGGACAGCTAGGGCTACACAGACACCAAACCAAACCAAACTAAACCAAAATAAAAATCAAATGTTCACAAGGATATGGAGAAAGAGGAGTCACTCACTATTTACTGCTTGTGGAAGTATAAACTAGTAGAATCAATGTGGAGGTTTCTCACTAAAACTGAAGATATAACCCCATATGGCCCAGCTCTGTCTTTCCCAGATAAGCATGTGAAGGACTCTTAATCATACCAGCTCACACATCCACATTTACTACTTACAATAGACAAGAAACAGAACCAGCCTAGATGTCCACCTAGATGAATGGGTAAGGGAAATGTGGTGCATATAAATAATGGAATTTTATTCAGCCATAATAGGAAATAACATCATTATGTCTGCAGTAAAATGGATGAAACTAGAAATTGTTATATTATATAGCAAACTAGCTCAGATGTAGAAAGACAAATATTTCATATAGATCCCAGATTTTAGTCTCTCTTCCTCTTTCTTTCTCTCTTTCTCTCCATCTCTCTATCTCGGTGTATATATGTTCATATATATGTTCACATATATATATATGTTCACATATATATATATGTTCACATATAGCTTGGTGTGTGTGTTGTTCATAAAGCTAGAAAGATGACAATGAAAAAAGGAAAAGAAATCTTAAGGGAACACTGAGAGAAATGAAAAGGGTAAAAGAATACCTGCAAATGAAAGAAGAAGGAAAACTAAGGAAGGGGAGAGTGGGCAGGGCCGGTGTGGGGCGGGAGAAGAGGGCTGACAAGACAGGAATTCGTGAAAGTGCTGTGATAAAACCCATCGCTTTGTATGCTAACCTTAGAACTAATTTTAAAATGAAGAGAAAAACAAACATTCAAAACAACTGGAAAATTTAGAGAAATGGATAAATTGCTAGGCACATATCAAGTGGCAACTGACAGATTATAGAGATGCCTAACAAACAGCAAGAGTGAAGCAGCTGTACAAAAAACCGTCTCCACAAACAAAATCCCAGGGCTGGAGGAAATCCATCAAAGTGTTAAGGAAGGGCTGACACCAATGTTCCCTCCTTAAACAACTGTTCATAAGACAGAAAGGGAAGGAATGTTATCATGTTATCAGTCTATAATGTCAGCATGACTTAATACCAAAACTGTGTAAGAATTCAACAAAGAGAAAAAAAAAGATAGATCAATTTCCTTGAACACAGACATGGACATTGTCATTAAAGTACTTGCAAACCGAATTCAAGAATACATTAAGATCATATTACGCATCAAGTTGATTTCATTCTAGGAATCAGTGACTGTGAGCTCTCAGCCCAATATGGGACTTTTAAAAATATTTTATTTTATTTTATGTACATTAGAGTGAAGGTGTCAGATCCCTTGAAATAGGTGTTACAGACAGTTGTGAGCTGCCATGTGGATGTTGAGAACTGAACCTGGCCCCTTTTGGAAGAGCACCCAGTGCTCTTAACCACGGAGCCATCTCTCCAGCCCCTATCAGGGAGTTCTATGTCACTTCTCTCCCACAAGATTCAGGGAACATCTCCAGATGAGAGGGGAGAACAAATGTGAGAGCCAGAGGGTGAATGGGGAAGACTGCTGTAACATTCTGTCTTCTGGATCTAACCATTGTGTTTGTGTACTCACAATAATTGTGGTTACCTGCCCCAGACCTTCACAAGCTCGAGCCATGGATGAGAGATCCCAGCATGGATGAGGGAGGGCCCTACGAGGCTCCATTCCTAGCTGAGGCATTACTGGCCATTGATGACTTCGAGGGGAAGACGAGTCAGTTCTCTCTGGGTAACTCCTGATAAGTTGGGTGAGCTCTAGTGCATGGCCTCACAACCATGCACATACAGACAGTACTGACTGGATTTAGTGGGTTATAAGAGACATGAACTTAAGGGGGAGATATGTGTGGAGTTGATGGAGAGTTGGAGGAAGGAGCAGAGATGGATGTGATCAAAATACACTGTATATATGCATAAAATTCTCTAATAATTAATAAAATATTATATTAAAAACTGTGTTTCTAGCTGGGCGCACTTCAAGGTTAGCCTGGTCTACAAAGTGAGTCCAGGACAGCCAAGGCTACACAGAAAAACCCTCTCTCAAAAGCAAACTAACTAACAAAAAAAACCCTATTTTCTAGCCAGGTGTGGTGGCACACACCTCTAATCCCAGCACTCAGAAATCAGAGGCAGGCAGATCTGTGTGAGTTCAAGGCCAGCCTAGTCTACAGAGCAAGTTCCAGGACAGCCAGGACTCTGTTACACAGAGAAACCCTGCCTTCAACCACCTACCTCACCCCAAGGGGAAAAAAGAAAACCCTATGTTCCACCAAATTGGAATTGCCAAATGGATGCATTTCTATCAAAATTATCAAAGATGAGATAAACAGTTTAGACAGACCTATAAGAAGCAGTGAGACTGGCCAGGTATGGTGGTACACGCCTTTAATGCCAGCACTCAGGAGGGAGAGTTCAAACCTCCGTGAGTTCAAACCTAGCTTGGTTTACAGAGTAAGTTCCAAGACAGCCAAGGCTACCCAGGGTGTGGGAAGAATAAGAATCAGAAGCAATGGGATGGAAAAAGTAATTTTTTTAAAAATCCAGGACCATATGAATTCACTGAAAAATTTTACTTCTTCCAAATAAGATACAGCACCAAAAAGCGATCATTTTATCATAAATAACAAATAAGAAAATATCTTTTTTGCCTTGCATAGAATTTCAGCAAGAAGTGGCAAGCAAAAGGAGAAAAGTGCAAGCCAAGAAAACATTATTAACAGGAGCAAGGATGGATTTGTGCTCTACTCTAACAATGCCTGTAGGTTGGTAAATTGAGTTCAAGACTATATAATTCTATTCCACATTATTAACATTTTTCTCTTTCATCCTGATGGATGACTCAGGGCCTACAAATTAGTGTAACCATATTTCATGAGCAACTTAATTTCTAGCTGTTGTTCATAGTGGTCAGTTAAATATTTGCATTCAGATTCAGTTCTTTTCCCTAAGTTTTGTTGCTAATGATGCATAAACTCATTTTTATTAGAATCTGCTTCAAGAATAATGAGTTCTAGAGGGGTTAATGAGAGATTTATATTCATTAATAAACAGTAACTTCTACACAATTGGGTTTGTTTGTTTGGGTTTTGAAACTGGGTTTTTCCATGAAGTCTGGCTGTCCTCAGATTTGCTACATAGACCAAGCTGGCCTCCAACTCACAGAGATTTTCCTGCCTCTGCCTCCTGAATGCTGGGATCAAAGGCACCACCATGACTGCCTGTGTTTTTTAAATTTTTATTTAGAAAAGCATGAGCATGTGTCTGGTGTGTGTGACTGTGAAGACAGACACAGTGCGTGTGTGGAGGCAGAGGACAGGGTTCAGCTCTCCTTTCACCGTGGGCTGCAGAGTCGAACTCACACAGTCAGATCAGCACAGCAAAGGCTTTTACTCGTTAAGCTTGCCCGATGGCCCTAAAACATAAGTTTATTTTAGTTATCACAGAAGGGGAACACACAGCCCTAAATCATGGGATTTTTTTTTAATTATTTATTTATTTATATATATATGAGAGCTTTAGCTGCATGTACATGTGCATGACAGAACAGTGCATCAGATCTCATTACAGATGGTCATGAGCTACCATGTGGTTGCTGAGAATTGAACTCAGGACCCCTGGAAGAGCAGCCAGTGCTCTTAACCTCTGAGCCATCTCTCCAGCCCCAAATCATGGGATTTTAAGAGTAATATTTTTATACTTTTTCTTCATATTTGATAATTCAGCAAAAACAAAATCTATATGGGCCCTACACTAGGTTCAATTTCTGAGCTAGACAAATAAAAGTAGTAACCTAAAATTGTTAATTTTATTATGAATTATTTGGGCCTTAATATTATTTTGTGTGTTATTCCATCATGTTTGGTTTTTAGGTGGATGATCCTCTGTCATCAGTTTTATATTCACGTAATCTTCAGTTGGCAAACAAGCCTTATGTGCTGCTTGCAAAGAATGAAGATCGCTAATGAAAGCACTAACTTACTTTTAGGCTGTCTGTCTGTCTGTAGGTAACCCGGCATTTCACCTGTGGCATTTTTGGAAGTAGAGGGTTTGTGTGGTTCTCAACAGAGCCCTCGGTTCCAGCTCCCCGCTCTGTTCTCTTCCCTGGGTTCTGGCTTGTTAGAACGGAGCTGCAAGTGTTGTCAAAGTTTGTTCTTTCACCTTGCTAGATGAACTTTGTGACTCATTTGGCACAGGAAGGTGCTTCCTGCGGTTTCCATCAGGGACTTTGTGGCAGGAACAAACTCACAAGCAGACCAAGGACTGTTTTCTGATTCCTCTCAGCTCCACTTTGATGATTTCCCACAGAGATCAACCTTTCCTGTAGTCTGCTCCGGATCCCGTTACCCAGACTGCTCTGTGCCTCCCCCGCCCCCCGCAGTGTCGCTGCCGGTCCTGCTCTCACCGCTGGACCTCTCGGGCTTGCAGCTTGTCCTTCCAGGGTCACTTTCTCCCCGATCTTCCATGGCACCACTGTCACAGAGCAGCATGCGGAAGGTCACACACTTGCAGCAGCTTCTTTGCAGTAGCTTCCTGAAATCGCTCTCTGACTTTCCGCCTCTAACCAGATGTGAAGCCTGGTGTTTTAGTTTTGTGGGTGTCAGGAACCACTGTTCTAGCAGCTGCTTGATATTTAAATCTTAGTGGAAAAACTGGTTTTTACCAGGCCTTCTCTGGAGTCAGTAAAGAATTTCCAAGTCCATCGCCTTTTGTTTTGTGACAGCAGGTGGGATAGCTGGTCACTCTTGTTTCACCTCCTTATGGATTTAATTCATTGTGCTGAGCTGTTTTTACTCTGGTTTAAAAGGAGTCTGAAATAAAGCCTGGTGTCTAGTCTCCACTAGAGCCTCTCTGAAAGGCCCCGTGTGTTGTGTGTTAGTTTATTAATTTTAATCCTCACTCCCGACTGGAGAACTCTTTGACCGTGCTGGCGGGCTCCGGCGTGTGGGGAGTGGTGGGAGCCCTGAGTGAGAAAATCCTGAGTGTGTCTGCGTGGCTGACATGGGTACAGGCACGCTGGACACTCTCAGGCCTCAGACCCATGTGACATTACCACAGCCATTGCTCATAGAGCCATATGGCCCAGGCTCAATAAAAAATGACAAAGCATTTCTCGGGAGTCCAGGTATCAGTGTTTATGAACAATTGATTGCCGTCAATGGCAGCTTCCTCCTCCTGGATTTTTATAGCCTGAGACTAGCCTGAGCTAAACTAGACTTCCTTCAGACTAGCTAATCCTGTGCTGTGCTTAATAAACACACTGCTCAGGTTGGAGCCAGCCCAACCTGACCAGCTTCACCGTGTGAATGTATCAGTCTTTTCTTTATTCCCTCTCCTCCCCTAGCCAGGCTAGGACCCAAGCCTTAAGGGCTACAGCATAGTTCTTTCTGTTGCTTTCATATAAATATTTTGATACAAGGCAAATTGTATCAAAGAAGGGCTTTTTTAGTTTACAGTTCAAGGTGGCAGGGACTTGAAATAGCTAGTTCCATCTAGTCACTAGCACAAAGAAAATGCATGCATGCATGCCTACTGCTCAACTAATGTTCTCCACTCGAATACAATCTAGAAGCCAGGAAATTGTGCTACCCACAGTGGGCTGGTCTTCTGACATCAATTAACATAATCAAGTCAATCCCCCATAGATATGCCCATAGGCCAACCTGATCTAGGCAATCCCTCATTGAGACTGTTAGGCCCAGCCTGAGCCTGTCAGGTCTGACAGGTGTCTAGCTACCTGAGAGGCGACTGAAGAAAACTCCTGGAGACCACCATATGTCGATACAAATGCAAGAGGTTTATTTTAACCGTCGCACGATGGGGTCACCGATGCAGGTCAGCAAAGAGTGGCACAGGGAGACAAAGGCCTTGGGTTTTTAAAGGACAAAGCCCGGGAACTTCAGGGGTTGCAGCCCTGGCAATTCAGGATTGCCTGAGGTATTTAACTTTTTAAATAATTGGTTGGTCTGGGCACCCTTAGGTCCGGTCAGCCCTGTCGTAAATATCTAGGGAATATCTGAACTTCAAGTCAGTTTGGAATTTCCTGCCATATGAGATATAGCTGCAGCTAAAGGTGGGAGAGTGATGAACTCATCCTGTGTGTGTTCTGAGGAGTGGCTTTTGGTCAAAGTTCAGCGGCTCTTCAGGAGAAGGATTGGGGCCATTTGGCCCAGTTTCCAAACAAAGTTTATCTCACAGGCGCCGGCCAGTGATTTTCTCCTAGTAGAGATTGTTCTCTTCCTTATCTCTGCTCTCGAAGATGGCCAATGTCAGGAACTTTTACATTCCTCTGTTCTCTGGAGAAGCACTAAGAGGCTTTAACTAACATGGGCCTAAAACTTGAAAATATTAAGTTATAAGGCAACTAAAAGAAACATAGGTTACAAAGTTAGTCTGGTTCTTTCAAGACCTCTTCCCAGGTGATTACAGATCGTATCAAGTGGGCAAAACTAACCATTATACCAGGTGTAAGGTAAAGAAAAACCATAGCTGACTATGGAGTCATTTTGAAGTGTGCTTCACTCTTTGTCAATTATGCATGTCTAAACATAGAAAACTAAAGCTCCCCCATAATGTGTTGATGATAAAAAGTGATTTTCCTTTCCTGTCAGGCTCATGTGACTAAGTGCTAGCAATATTATAACCATAAACTATTGTTTATATGACCAACAGCAATGAAATAACTATAGGTGGTTGTAGGTGGTTTTTCTTACAGTTCCCCAAGCTCCCAGAATAACAACTCAGACTCAAAATATATTTACAAAAACCTAGGACTTATAGCTATGCTCTTCTCTGACCAGCTCATAACTTAAAATAATCCATTTATTCTAATCTACATTCTGCCACATGGCTGGTTACCTGTGCTCAGGTACCATTCATCTGTCCTCCTCACATCTTCCCAGGTGAATCTCACAAGCCTGGCTCTTCCTCAGAATCCTTTCTGCCCGCTGGATGTCCCACCTTCTATTTCCAGCCTCAGATATAGGCAATCAGCTTGTTATTGACAGGTGATGCAAACACAAGAGATCCCTTCTACAAATAACTATGAATCCAGGTTGATGTGCCATCTGCATATCATTGTTCACAGATATGAAACTATTGTTGAAAGGAAGCCAAGTAACTGGAATTGTCATGTAGAGGTAGTAGGATTATATTCAAGATGATGTTATTTTAAAATATGATCCCATGTCTATAAAGCACTTAAAACTTTTTAGTTTAATTTTTTTAATTTTATGAGTATTGTGCCTGTGTGTATGTATGTATACCATGTGCATGCCTGGTGCCTTTGGAGTTCAGAAGAGGGTGTTGGATACCCTGGGACTGGAGTTACAGATGGTTATGAGCCACCATGTAGGTGCTGGGAATGGAACCTAGCTCCTCTTAAAGAGCTATAAAAGCTCTTAAAAAGTGTTAGTTCAGGGGAAGTGGGAGAGAGGGTGAGACCGGGAGGAGATGAAGGGCGGGGCTATAATCAGGATATAAAGCGAATACATTATAAAAAAGATAAAAATTTAAAAGTGTTAGTTCAATATATTTTTTTACAGGATTTACATGTGCTGCGATAACATGGAAAATTTATGCCTGTGTACTCTATTTCTTTATCTGATTAGAGACTGGGTATTGGAAAAGAACCTAAGAGCCCTTAGGATCAAATAGGAATGAAATTTTGGTCATTTCTTGTGTAAAATACTGTTAACTGCATAGTGGCGACACCCACCTTTGCTCTGCAAGCTTGTGTAGAGGCACTGATGAATTTAGCTGCTTCCTTTGAGATTAAACAGCTCAGTGTCACTCACTTGCCATTGCGGGTCAACATCCATGTTGATATGCTTGAGTATTTATAATGGTGCTTCGCCTATTGAGGGAATCCTACCTAAAGCTTTATGTCCTTACCAGAAATTTATACAGTTAAAGCACTATAACTGTAAGCATGTGCATAAGTAAGCATGCCTGTAGACTCCATGAGTATGGATATAAAAATATCTTCTAGCTGCACCCATTGAGGCAGCCTGGGCAGTAATGCTGCCCAGCAACAGCAACAGCAAACAAACCTAGTGCAGTGAAATACAATTATCCATTAAAAAGAACCAGGGCCTCTCAGATTCTGAGTAAGGACCCTTATCAATTGAGCCATCCAGGCATTCTAAACCTGGGTTTCTCAAGAACTGGCAGCATTTAGCCTGGGGAAGGGGGGCCCTGAGATATCTTAATTATGCTAAAAAGTAAAGGTGTGCCAAGAATAGGGAGCCATGTCTATAAGGCACAAAATCTGGATGCTGGGGAGAGTGTACATAAGGCCTCACGATGTGTTACATATTTTTAAATGTTTAGTAATGGAATGTTGGGAAATAATTCGAAACACAAAGACACAGAAGCAAGAATGAATGGTGCTCCTACTGAGCAAACTTAGGAGAACTTGATCATCAAAAGAGATGAAGGGGATGGAGAAATAGCCCTGTGCTACCCTAGCAGAGGACCCTGGCTCAGTTCCCAGCACCCACATCAGGCAGCTCACAACCATGTCTGATGCCAGTTCTTAAAGTTCCAACACTGTCTCAGGCTTCTGTGGGTACCTTGTCTTGGTGCACACAAAGACACGCGCACATACACACATGTAAACAAAACAAAACTGGAAGGAACTGAGATAAGTCCCAAGTGAATGTGTATTGCTGACACGTGCATGCCATGTCAAGGCCCCAAGGCCTCAGACCTCTTATTTGAATGTTTACTAACAAATAACCAATGTGTGCAAAAAACTAGCAATTGCAGCACACACTGCTGCCCGCAGTGTCCTGATAGTCCTAGCTAACCCCTCCTCATGTGCTGTACGTGATACACGTTCTGGGGTTCCAGTGGCTCATTGCAGTTGATGCCACTCCATCAGAATGGTCACAATCCACTCACCCCAGCTTTCTGTACCTGTGTCTGTCCTTTCTTCACTCCCTCACTGCCCCGGTCAGGTTCTAGGACCAAGCTGCACAGGATGCAACGCAAGGAACAAAAAACAAAAAAGAAAGGCACACACTCAGGGCTCTTGCAGAGGACCCCAGTTCAGTTGCCAGAACTCACATGAGGGAGCTCACAACTGCCTGGAACTCCAGTTCTGGGAGATCTGATGCCCTCTTCTGGCCTCTGTGGGAACTGCATGCACACACATACGCCCACACACGGATGGTTGTAAAACGTTAAATAATGGAAGCAAACTATAATCAACTTAATGAAGTAAAAAGCTCTAGATCCACTAATATAAACAATGAATTTCTAAACAAGGTTACTTAGGGTTACCTTGAAACAATATAGTTTCAAGGATGTTTCCTCAGAAAACACACACTAATTACAAAGACGGAAAATAACATTTTCCCCCAATTTGGTGGGAAGAAATGAAAAAGCAAAACACAAGCCACAGATGAACACACAATCACACGTGAGAGTCTTCAAAGGCACCTAGTTTACATCTAATCACGGCTATCAGACGGACTCAAAAATGAAGGCCTTTCTGTAAAAACAGGGGGCTAGTAATCTTCAAAAGTATTAAGATTGTAAAAGTCAAAGAAGGGCTAGAACACTTATTTTTTTTGAAGACCTTTACTTACAAAGAACAGTACTGAGACACGGAGCGTGGCCAAGGCAGCTGCTGTGACCACGTGGAAGGTGCCCACGGGCAGTGCGGCATGTTAGCAACTGAAATCTCAAAGCGGTTCAGGGGAAGAATGTTTTTCTACTGCGTTGGCAACCTTCCTGTAAGCTTGCTGCAAAACAAACCGAAAAAAAAATCACACTCAGACTCCTGATTATAGTGTTCAGGAGCCACGGATTCCGTATGCGACGCTCACACAGTCCTTTTGCACTTTAGTTTCCGTCAAGGTTCTTTAGGGTCCCTGGCCCGTGTAAGGTTCCATCGAACCCTCCTACAAGCTTTGGCCCAGCCTGAATTTTTCCAGGCTGCTGTGGCGCCTTCGCCTTCGAAGCTCCAAAGCCGCAACCGTAAATTCCGGCTGGCGAGAAAAACAGACAAAAATAGCCGTGGCCGGAATCTCCGGACCCTCTGCACGACTTCGGCCTCAGGGTCGCCCCAACCCCCGATCACTCTCTCGGCGGTGGAGTGGTCGCGCCTGCCAAGTGTGCGCCCTGCGGCTCGGCGGCTCGGCGGGCGGCTGGCGCGCCTGAGCGCGGGAGGGGCCGGGCGCTCCCAATGGCCGCTCCCGCCGCGGCGCCCGCCCCGCCCGCCGGCTCGGCCCCGCAGTCGCCCGCGGGGAGCCGGGCGCCGCTGGGCTGTCGCGGAGCCGCGAACGTGGCACCGCCGGGACGCGCGTGAGCTCGGGGCGTCGGCAGGCAAGCCGGGACGGGGCGGCGCGGGGCGGCGCGCGACCCCGGCGGGCGCGGGGCGGAGGCTGAGGACCCGGCCCGGGGCCCGGGCGGAGGGGACGGGGTCCCCGGCGGCGGCCACGGGCGGGGCGCAGGGCCCGGCGGCGGCGCGGCGGGGCTCCCCCTGGGCACAACAGGTAGGCGGGGGCGGCGGCCCCGCGCCCGGGACCCGCCCTGCGCCGCCGAGGCGGCCCGCAGCGGCGGGGAGTGGGTGTTGCCTCCTGTTGCCAGAAGTTTCCAGGTCTTCTCGCCAGAAGGGAAAGCCTTCGCCCCGGGTGTTTGCGACGTCCAGGAGACGCTTGCTTTTATTTTTATTTATTTGCCCAGTTCACCTTTCTAAACGACACCATCCCAAGGGACTGTAAATCTCTAGGAACTTCGTAAAGCAACTTACGGTACTCATTAAGCATAACGTGTACCTCTGGCCAGTTAAGGTAATTTGAACTGTCAGGTCAGGTAAATCGGCGGGTTTGCAGTCCATCGGGTTGTGCGTGGTTTCTATGCATGCTAAGCGCCCTTAAGGAACTTAGAGCCTAGAGACGGCGAGAAGTTTAAGTGAAAAGGTCCTATGCACTTGGGAACTTTGGAAAAAAAAAAAAAAGAAAAAACCACTAGCAGATTAACTTGTTGGGGAATGAGTCATTAGCGCTGGGCTTTATATGAATGTGACCAGAGTTGTCTGCTTTTATTTCCCAAACATCTTAGGAACTATGTCTTAGGATAAGGTTTGATTTTCTGTCATCTATCTATCTATCTATCTATCTATCTATCTATCTATCTATCTATCTATCTATCTATCTACCTACCTACCTACCTACCTACTTACTTGAGGCACAGTCTCAAACCTGCCTCGGGCTTATGAGTGTTGGAATTTTAAGGGGTGTGGTAACACACCAGGGCAGAGAATGAGATTTTAGATAAGCATCCAAACTAATGTTTACCTTGTTTCAGAACCGTTGACTTTTTTTTTTCTTTTCTAAATAAAGCTGGGTGTAGAATTGCACACCTGTAGTTCTACTTTGTAGGATGTTGGGGCAGAAACATGGAGAGTTCTCAGCCAATGGGCTTATATAGAGAGATCTCCATCCCTTTAGACTAAGTAGTGAAACTCGGTTTGAAAGAAAACGGAAGCAGCCTGGCTCACGACTTTATGTAATGCGAGCACTGGGGAGGCAGAGGCAGGCGGATCTCTGTGAGTTCTAGGCCAGCCCGGTCTACAAGGCAAGTCCAGGACAGCAAAGGCTACACAGAGAAACCCTGTCTTGAAACAGAAACAAAAGTAGGAAGGTAATGTTACTAAGGAGCAGAGAATCCTGGAGGTTGGGTTTGCTGTGCCTTGGAATGCAGTCATTTTACAAAGACAGCTGTAGTTTAGGAATAAACTCCTTTAACCTTTGGAACTCTTTATGGATTAGGTCACCTTTACTTGTTCTTGAGCGTTTGATGTCACGTTGTGTGGCTTTGCTCTCAGGCCTCCATTGTTGCTCAGCCAGCCTTCTTACCTGCTGAACCATCTCCCCAGAATCCTAGAGTACCTTTAAAGTTTCTTAATTTTATCTGCAGTTAGCCTCGTCAATTTAAGCCGATGAGTACAGCCTGGGAAATCAGGGTTCTTTGTCTTTGCCTTGTGCATTTCCATCTTCCTCTCTTTCGGCCAGCTTAATTTTTAAGAGAACAGTTGCTAACCTTTGATAGCCTTTCTTATGAATAAAATAAGGGCTTAACTTCTAAATATTCTAAATCAATTCTTGATAACCTGTTTAATGACTTTTAGTCTTTTGTGATTCATTAATATTTTCACAGTATCATTGAAGAATTTGAGTGACTTTTTACTAAGACCATAAAAATAAAACAAAGTCAAAAATCCTTTCTGAGGATTCTCTGGGATTCTAGATCTTTGTAGTTCTATGAGGGTGTGGCTTTTCTGCCATCATCACCTAGTTTATAGGTATTTCATTTCAGCAGCTTTGGTCTCTTGGGAATGAAGAAAAGGGATCTTTTATGTTTCTCCCGCTGATTTTTCATTTTAATTTAGATCTGGTCTGGATTTTTTTATTTTTAATTTAAGCATCAAGCTCATCTCTCCCTTTCCATACTAGGAATCAGGTCAGGGCCTTGAGCCTCATTCCTCTCTTCTTAATATAACATTCATGACGTTTGTCATAAGTTAGTTTTGCTCTAGACTTTTCTCTTAAACATGGCTAATGACAGTTGGATTACTAGATAGGGTAGAATACTATTGAAGTATAAATGTAGATCTGAAATTGAAGGTATTTCTATAGTAAGAATCAAATGGGATTGCTTCTTGGCCTTTTGGCTAAGATTAAGGGTAGAACAGAACGGAATATTAAACTCTGAATAAATACTCAGCAGATTGAAATTGGATGTGTGTCCAGAATTATGTTTTTTTTAAGTATCTGTACAGGTAACAGAATCTCTCAATCTTAATTCCAAAGTTGGAAAAACTGGCTTTTTGTTGTTGTTGTTGTTGTTGTTGTTAAACTCATTTGTTAGCATGGCTTGAACTGATTAAGGTGCATCGCATTGTCTGGAAATATTTTCCTTGTAGAAATAACAATCAGTTTGGTGACAGGGCTTCCCACATCAGAATGGAGGTTTGACGCAATAGACAGTATATTTACTCTGTGAAATGGGTGGGCCATGACATAGCTGCCGGAAGGCAGAGAAATGAGTTATACTCCAGGGAGCTGCCATTGCAAAATGAAGAGCTTTGCAGAACACCGGACAGGGAGCAAGAATCAGTGTCCGCCTAGAAAACCGTCAGGAAGTTGCAGCTCGAAGAGGTCAGACATGTGCAAAGTTCTGTGCTGGCTATGTGCAAGCTGTATTATAAGTTATAAGTGGGACCAGTGTGCCTTCTTGGTGCCAAGGTAGAACCATGGGACTGGAACCATGATGATGAGCTGGAATGTTGGACCATGATGTGGTATGGGCGGATCTGCAGATGTGAACTAGAATAAGAGCTATAAATGAGGGAAAGGGAAGAGGAATCTAAAGCAGACTGTGTCTGACAGTGAAACAAGGAAGTTCTAGGTAGCTGATCGTGCAAGCAGCAAATACAAGGACAGATTTTTTGAAAACTGAGTAAGATTTTCTGTCCTGGCTTGCGGTGCTTGGGGATGATGGCGTCATGTGTGCTTTGCAGTGCTGTGTTTTCTCTGCTTTTAAAGATACCTTTATTGAATAGTCTTTCATTTCTTCCATCACTGCTCTGGGTTATTCCCAGTCTCAGGGGATTTGCCCTTTCATATTTAATGCAGTGCACTATTCCACTCTCACTAAAATTGAGATCACTGGATTATTAATCATGTCAAAGTGGAATGAATAGACTTTGAGGGATTGATGTCAAAGTTATGAGTGGTGTACACCTCTTTGTTTTTTACTTTCTGGACGTTCAACCAAATGCTGGACATTGTGAGTTTTAGAGGAGTGTGGGGAGATGCAGATAAGGACAGTTTCTTTTACCTTAAAATGTGCCTTTGGGTTCTTGAATGTCCACATGAAATCTTCCATCTTAAAAAATAGGAGAGTTTGGGAGGTGGAATGGAAAGTGATTTTTTTTTTTAAGAAATAAATATCGAGGAATTAGTTCAGCCAAAGGTGAAAGCCAATGTCTTTGGAAACATAGCACTTTAACGAAAGCTTCAGAGCACTGGAGACAGCAGAGTGAAATGAAGAGAAAGAACAGCATGTTGTTAAGTTTTATAAGACGCTTCAGCAGCTGCAGTAGTCACTGTCATTAACTGCAGCGATTAGAACGATATGAATTGTGGGCTGGAAAGATGGCTCAGTGAGCAGTGCTCTTCCAGAGGACCTGGGTTCAATCCCAGAACCCACATGGCAGCTCACAACTGTCTGTAAGCCCAGATGACCTGACACCCTCACACCTATGTACATAAAATAAAATTAAAAATAAGGGGTTTGTGCCACCACACCCAGCTGTGATTAAAACTTAAGAAAGAAAGAAAGAAAGAAAGAAAGAAAGAAACCATATGTTTCTTTAGTTAAAACTTAAATGAGTTAAAATTAGTTAAAAGGAGCACAGACATTGAAACTGGACATAGATGTTGATGAGATTTTCTGTTACTATTTTATTTATGTTTCTTAGGCCCTTTTCTCCCTTCTCTACCCCAATCCTTCCAACATCCTAACACCAGGTGGGAGAGAAAGAAGGTTAGTGAGAAGGGCCATAGCTCTCTTTAGCTACTTCCTGCTGGTTTATAAGGTCTTTGGGTTTCTTGGGACAAGTCCAATCTTCGTTTCAGGATATCTCCAATGTCTTCTCAAGCTGCATCTACAGCAGCCGGGAGCAGAGGAGAGCAGCACATAGATGTTACTTTCTTCTGGTAAACAGTGTTTTAGCTTTGAGCAGATTTCTCTCTCCACCTCCCATCTCTCGAGTTCTTTCCTTCCTTCCTTTTCCTTCTTTGCTGGTGATGAAACCCAGGGTCTTATGCCTGCTATGTAAGTGCTTTACTATTTATACCCCCAACCTACAGACAGATGTGTTAATCCGTTAATTTTGTCTATAATAATAATACTTAGAGCTGTATCCGATGCCACAGATCCATAATACCAGCTGCTTTGGTGAGTTGAAGAGCACGAACTAGTTAGTTGTTGTCAACTGGACAGAAACTAGACTCTCCTGAATAGGGACCCTCAACTGAAGAATTGTCCTGAATACCAGTTGATGTAGGTGAGCCTGTGCAGCGTGGACAGTGGGCCTAGGCTGCATAACACAGGTAGCTGAGCAGGCCCAGTAAGCAGTGTTCCATGGTCTGCTTCAGTTCTCAACTTCTAGGTTCCTTACTTGAGCTCTTACCTTGGCTTGCCTTGATGATGGTCAGCGATGGAAAAATAAACCCTTTCCCTCCAAATTAGTTTTGGTCAGTGTTTTTGTTTTTTTCTTGAGACAGAGTTTCTCTGTGTAGCCCTGGCTGTCCTGGAACTCACTCTGTAAACCAGGCTGGCCTCCAACTTAGAGATCCACCTGCCTCTGTCTCCTGAGTGCTGGGATTATAAGTGTTCCTTATCCCTGCCCAGTATTGCTCAGTGGTTTCTCACAGCAACCACTAAGTAAACTAGGACAGACTTTGGCACCAGCTGGTGGGATGTTGCTGGAGGGTCCTGATCTTGTGGGCTTTTATACCTTAGACTCAACAGTCTAAGATTTGGGAGTTTGGATTGGAAAAGCCATGGAATGTTCAGTTTAATGAACCGTTAGGGAAGCTTAGGCGATAGGAATGCTGGGAGGAATGCAGACGGTGGAGGCCTGGCTTCTGAGATTTCAGAGGGAAGTTTGAAAATGTCTAACGACTATGAAGACCATTTGTGTGATATATGAGTCAAGACTGTGAAAATGACACCTGTGATTTACTGAGACAGCAGATACTGGTTAGCTGGGCTGAGAAGTCAGCTGTCATCAACAAGAGCAGTGTTTTTGTGGTGACATCTCCTGGGGAATATGGAATATCTCCTTTGGGTCAGCACATAGGGGCTGTGGTTCAGAGGGGGCTGCGTCTCAAACTGGCAGCCAAGCCAGACAAGTGTCTCTTGTGTGGCACTGATTTTGAAAATGCAGGGTTGGAGGGATTATGGAGAAAAGCTAAGATTAGGCAGGTGTAGCAGGTCAGATTCCTTAAAGAGGGGCTAGAAGGCCTCTGGTGAAAGTATAGACTCCTTTGCAGACCCCAGCATATTAGGGATGCTGGACCATGGGGTGACCACTAAAGACATCAGCTGGTATGAAGTGGAGCCGGCCCAAGCCTATGAGACAAGTTGTGTGTGTTGCAGGTGGCGGAGCTGAAGAAATGGCACTGGCCAAACCCAGAAGATTGTGAGTTTCAGGTGCTGGATGTTGAGCTAAAGAATGTGATTTACATTCTGGGTGTTTTTCTCATTGATTTTGAGTGTAACTATGCTTGTTTTTTCCTCTTGGAATAAGAAGTATGTGACTTATTTTTAATTATACAGGATTTCTCATATGAGAAACAAGGTGATAAAAGGTCAATTGTAATTATTCAGGAATAGCAGGAAGCTGGACTTTCTGTTTTGTTTATGAACAGTTTCTTCCTATGTGTCCCTGGCTGTCCTAGAATTCATTATTTAGACCTCAAACTCACTTAGATCTTCCTGCCTCTGCCTTCCAAGTGCTTGGCCTAAAGATGTGCACCATGATGCCCAGCCTTTTTTTTTTTTTTTTTTTTTTTTTTTTTTTTGCTGCCCTGGGACTTTGATATTAGTTACTATTCTTTCTGTTGCTGTGATAAACCACCATGATCAAAGGCAGAACTTCAGTAAGAGTCCATCATGGCAGAGAAGCATGCTGTAGGTGGGAGACACAGTGGCGGGAACAGGAAGCTGAGAGCTCACTTCTCAGCTGCTGGCATGAAGCAGGGAGACCAAACCAGGAGTGGCCCTTCCCACCCTGTGCTGTACTTCCTCTACCAAAAGCCCTTCCCATTCTGTGCTATGCTTCCCCCACCAAGACTACACCCTCTACTCCTCCCTCACAGTGCCAACAACCATGGACTAAGTGTTTAACTGCCTGAGACCATGCAGGAGTGACTCGTTCAGACCACCACAGACAGGGCTGGAGAGATGACTCCGCTGTTAGAGTACTCAGCATCTCAGCTGTTGATGCAGAAGACCTGGCTCCAGTTCCCAGTGCCCACATGGTGGCTTCACCCATTTTCTCAGTTAATCTCCATATTCTCTGCAAGAAACACTGACAGACCAATTTAGTGAATGGATCCTGTGTCTAGGTTCTCTCTGTTGTAATCTTTTCTTTCCTTTTTCCAAACAGTTTTAAGAATCTAAAACAACTAAAAAGATTATATGTGTATTTAGAAGAGCTACCCAATTTTCCACCTCAGTTTTCTCATTTGAAAGAGAAGGCAATAAAGCAACTCCTCCAAGGCCTGGGACACTGCCTTAGAACGTGTTTTGTTCTGGCAGAGGGCCTGAATTCAGTTCTCAGCACCCGTGAAACTTAAAATAGACAAACACAAGGGGTTGCTTAGATGGATCGGTGGCGAAGACTGCATACTGCTCTTGCAGAGGACCCAAGTTTGGTTCCAGCACCCCCATCCATCCGCTCACAGCCACCTCTAACTCCAGCTCTAGGGATTCCAACATCTCTGGCCCCACAGGCAGTTGCATTCATGTATATATACACACAGAGACAGATTAACAGACAGAGAGAGAGATCTTTGAAAAAATAGCTGCCTCAGTTTTGAGATTTATTCAAGAAAATGTTAGACACGAGAATTGCGCAGCTGCCATTGTAAGTGATCACGGAATAATAGCAGCCATTAAATTTCTGTTGGGTTACAGTTGGAGTAGCAGTTTTGTGGAGTCATTTTTTTTTTTTCAAGTAACTACTAACTGTACTTTGAGAATAGATCTCAGCCAGGTGTGGTGCTGCATAGCTATCCCAGTTACTCAAGAGGCCAAAGTAGGAGATTGCAAGTTTAAGGTTAGTCTAGATAGCATAGCAAGGTTTTATTTAAAAAAAAAAAAAAGAAAATGTACATTTAAACATATTGCTGTATGTGTTCACTTTCAGTAGATAAATCTATGTAATCTCAACAGCATATGAGTGGAAGAGGAAAACAGGGAAAGTGAAGTTTCTTTCTGTATGTAGGGTATGGTTATATTAAAATTCAAAGGAGGTAAGTGTATCTGTAGCCATCGTCCTAAAGCCAGACTTTAGGTCACAGCCTCTGTCTGCCAGGTGTGTTTGCTTTCACACTGGAGTGCAGGCGGGGATGGAGGGGTAAGGGTGCCCGAAGAACTGGGTGCTGCTTTTAAGAGTGCTCACATGAGGGGTGCACGGGAGGCATTGGTGGTAACTCTGTGCCTACTTAAGGGCTCCAGCTTTTTGCTGAATTATTTATCATCACATCGTATTAGCTATTTTGCTTCTTGATAGATCATTTTACACCACAATATTGCTGCTGTCTAAGGAAAAAAATGTCTTTTCAGCAGTACTGTTGATTTCATGAAAAGGTAATTTGATTCTTAGCTTGTCATTTGCCTTGGTGATCTTTTGCACTAAGGTTATTTTTCCCTCTAGAATCTTAGATATTACGAACAAAAGTATTGTATGCTTAGTTTTCTTCGAAGAAAGTTTCACCAGCATTTCCAAATTCTGTCATTAATTGAGAATATTTTAGCCAGTTCACTTTGATAATTTTTTCCTTGTGTGTGTATGAATATAAGCATGTCTGGGGCTGTGGTGACGTATGAGAGGGCTGTCAGGCAAATGCCTGAACATGCCTGCACAGTCTGGAAGTTGACCTCTTCTATTCTTCCTCAGTGCTTTCTACCTTTTTCACTGAGGTATGAACAGCTGAATGTACATAGTGGAGGTGTACACAGTTGAACCCAGAGCTCCTCCTGTGCTTAGACTGGCTTGCTCCAAGGATCCTGTTCTCCCTCCCAAATGCTGGATGATAGGCAGGTTGCCAAGCCCACCGAGGATTTCCAAGGAGGGGTTCTAGGATCTAATTCTGATCACCACACTTGTGTGGCAGATGTACTAGCCACGGAACCATTTCACCAGTCCCGCTTTGGTAATTTAAGAAAGGAAAGAGCTTTTTAAACAAGAAACCAGAATTCAAGTGATTTCTGTAAAAATGAATTCTTAGCAGCATCGTTTATATTGATCTTTTGGTTTGTTTGGAAGCAAGATTTAGGTCACAGCCTCTGTCTGGGTGTCTTCAGTTCAGCTGTGTGTCTACAGATAGATAACCCTTAACTACTGCCTCTACTTCCCAAGAAGCGGGGTTGCTAGCCACACCACCATGCCTGGATGTTTGTATTGTTCTTTGCCCCTAAAAAGTGATACTTTGAAAAATAAATTAAGTTGAGTTTGGTTTGGTGTTTGTTTGTTTGTCTATTTGTTTTTGAGTAACTCTAGGTACCATGTCATGGGCATCTTGGCAGCACTGATTGGGAAAAGGCTAAAGCACCCAGATAGCTAAAGCACAGACGTGAGAAGACAGAGCTGGACACAGGTGGTTTTGGGGTCAGGGATACAGCCTGGAATGTAGACATGGGTCCAAAGCAGCTGACACAAGTATGGGATAAAGATAAAGTATGGGAATTCAGAGTCCTTTCAAGGGCCTGCCAGATACCTAGTGATTTTGCTATACCAGGAGTCACTCAGAAAAAAAAGAAATAAAAGGCTTCTGACATCTTATACCTGATTTTCTATTAAGTTTCTGTTTGCTTTTCTATTAAAATACTTAGTTTTGCTTAGGGAACCACAGGCATGTATTTTATATATTTTAATTGCCTGTAGCAGTCAGTCCACAGCTTATGAAGTATTTGTTTGTTGTGATGCGTGAGAGAACTCATCTAAGTGTGTTACCTCATGTGGTTTGGGTTCACGATGATAGCTGCTGTGATTTTGTTTCCTAAAAGGCTTCTTGCTTTGTTCACAGGCAGGTTCCTGGGCTCAAATGGTCCTACTTTGATAGATACTTCGGTTGAATTAACTTTATTTGGTGTGTGTGTAGAAGTCAGAAGACAACTAGTAGGAGTCAGTTTTCTTCTCCCATCATGTGGGTCCTGGGAATTGAACTTCTGTTGTCTGCCTTGGTGGGAGTCGCCTTTACTTACAAGGCCTCTCTGGCCTCACACTACTTACTTACAGACAGCTTTTTAAAATTACTTGAATGCTTTTCTTGCATTTTATAAAAGTGCAAAAAATAGAATAGTAAAATGATCTGTCTCATGTCCACTATTTACCTGCCAGCATTTTGCCGTATTTTATAGTCAAGTTGATCATTTAAATACTTTACTGCAACATACTTAAACATGAACTTCATTAAAAATAAAACAGCCCCATACCCATAATACGTGTTAAAGTTCACGTGGATTTGTATGTCATGTATAGTCTAGAAAGGCTTAGTGTACTGGGGGTCCAATGGTGAATGTGTCTTGTTACTATTAAGACTGCATTGGGTCTGGCGAGACAGATGTAACCATAGTTTACAATTCTAGAAAAATCCCAAGTGCCATCAGGAAAAACAAAAACTTTTGTTCACAACTGAACTCAGATAAGATGACTCTCTGCTGAGAGAGATAGGGTCCTAAAAATGCCTAAAGTTGCAAATGTTCTTTTTTTTTTTTTTTTTTTTTTCTCAGACAAGAACAGATGCTCTGGAGACTCAAACCAGAGACCTAAGGAAGCGCTTAGCTTCACTACAGGATTTTAGTAGTATTTGGTTGCTTTTTAAATACCTATTACACATTTTAATAAAAGGGCATTGAGAGTACAAGAAATGTTGAAAATCTAACATTGAGCGCATTAGCTGACCTAAAACTTGGAGAATTTAAGTGGATTATCTCTTGGTTTTAGTGATTTGTTTTGTTCTGTTTTTGCCTGTGGACAGTCCACGCTGTTTGGCCTGTCTGCCCTTTTGAGAGTAGATACTGAATGCGAAGCTGAATTTGGGTCAGCTAACTAGAACTTATATTGGGACCTTTCTTGGTCCCTGCAGCAGTTCTAAAGATAAATTTAGCTATGCTTTTCTCATAGAAATTTCTAGCATTCTAACTGACTGCCTTTTACTTACCTTTCAAAGTGTGTTCTTTTTTTCCATTGCAGGTTTTATTACTTAAGACTATTGACTGCATTTATAAATGAGAAGACTTGTGACCAGCTGAGAGAATTTGCTGCACGGAATGGAATTAGCTCATAGCTTGCTGCTCAATGAAGAAGCATCCAGTCAACTAGGTGAAGTTCAGAAGGCCGAGTTTATTTTCGAGTGGCTGAGATACTTGGAGAAGCTCTTGCTAGCAACAAGCAGGGTAGGTGACATTGCAAAGGCTGATTTTTGTTCTGTTCTGGGCCAGAAATAATTTGGTTCCATTTATTTTTCTTGCCTTGTCTATAGTCACTTATTAGTTTGAAAGGTAAAATTTCCCAAGAGTTAGTAGTGAAATATGATGGATTCCTTGTCCCTTCTGATGTGTCTCTTTTAATTTTACAAGTTCAGATCAGCAGAAAGAAATTAGCCAGTGTTTGTTGTATTACTTTAAAATACATGTAACTGTTGGTTAGAACTATAGCTTAGTAGCAGTGTGCTGGTCTATTATGCATCGACGCCTTGAGTTCAGTCTCCAGTACTACAAGGTGCACGCTCGCACACGGAACCACAATCACATTGTATTATGTTTATCTTCATTATCTTCTGTATCTGTGTTTCTCCCAATCCATAAAGTCCTGACTCCCCATTGCAGGTTTATGTTCAAAATCTGTAAGAAATGTAAGGAGAATATGAATTTAAAAGACCTTTTATAAACACTCCATCTCATAAAGCTTATGAAATAGATATGAAGAAAGAAAGCTGATTTCTTATGCTGTGTACCTACCCTTGGCCATGTTGAATTCATGGGCACAGGTGGCGATTCTAGACACTCTTTCAAGTAATCAGTGCTGTCTGTGATACAAACTGCTCATGGGGGAGGTCTGGGCTATACATACCCAGCAACACACATAAATACACACAGATTCATGTAAGAGTTAACAAAAGACAGATGTTTGTCAATTTAAAAACTGATTTTAAATCATTTGAAGACCATTCTAGTTCTAAACACTTTATGTATTATTATTTATTTCTATTTATTGTTATTAGGCACTGTAAATAGAAAAGATTTGATTTATTTTCTTGTCTTCAAGAAAAAATTAAAAGCAACTTCTAGGTTTAGGAAAATAGGCCAGCCTGGTCTACAAAGCGAGTCTAGGACAGCCGAGGCTAGACAGAGAAACTCTGTCTCAAACAACAACAACAAGGTAAAATTCTAGGGCTGGAGAGATGGGTCAGTGGTTAAGAAAACCAGCTGCTCATCTAGAGGACCCAGGTTCGATTCCCAGCACCCACCTATGCTTACAACTCTCCTTAATTCCAGTCCTAGGAGATTTGGTTTCCTCTTCTGGTCTCCAGCGGCATACATGGAATACCCTTAAGTATACATGTAGTTTATCAGTCTACATATGGTGCTGTAGGCAGAACACCAATGCACATAGGATTTTTTTAAAAATAAATTAAAGGAAAAAAAATTTTTTCCTGAGACAGGGTTTTTCTGTGTATTCCTGACTGTCCTGGAACTCTATAGATCTCGAAGTCAAGAGATCTACCTGCTTCTGCCTTCTGAGTGCTGGGACTAAAGGTGTGTGCCACCATGCCTGGCTACAAAAAGGTTTTTTGTTTTTGTTTGAGACAGGGTATCTCTGTGTAGAGTTGGCTGTCCTGGACTCACTTTGTAGGCAGGCGGCCTCAAACTCATAGAGATCTGCCTGCCTCTGACTCCCAAGTGCTGGGATTAAAGGCATGCACCACTACGCCTGGCTGCAAAAAGTTTTTTGTTTTTTTTTCTTTTTTTTTAAGCTAAAATCCTGTCTACTAATTAAACAAATACAAAGTTGTAGAATTGAGGCCTCAGTGAGCACTCAGTGAGCCTTTAGCTTTGCAGTGACTCCTTTTGCAGTGGGTGCCCAGGTCAAAAAGAACAATACTGTTAGAATCTCCATGCATTCACTGGTAAGAAGACAACTGTGCTAGACTTAGGAAAGGCCTGAATAAACCAGGAGGGCACTGCAGGTTTCAGGCTTGTTTGGGTTGTAGGCTGCCGCCTAACATTGCTCACATAAATGGATGGGATAATAAGCTGTAAAATCACAAACTGTCTTTCGAATAGACTTAGGTCAAATGGAGCCCTGTCTTTGTTACTGGACTATTCAGTGTGTTCCAGAGTTTCCTTCTGGTGATAGCGAAGAGAAGACCCACTTGTTAGCATAGCGTAATGTCTCAGTCACCAAGTTACCTGTGAGCCTCATTCAAAATAATGTCGAGTTTTCTTGGGGAAGGGTCACACTGCGCGGTCACGGTGGCTATATTCACTTAGCTGTCTCTTGTGGCTTCCTTTGTAGAACGATATAAGGGAAAACCAGAAGACTCTTGTTGAGCAGCTCCTATCCCTACTGAACAGCTCCCCCGGGCCTCCCACACGCAAGCTCCTTGCTCAGAATCTGGCCACACTTTATAGTGTTGGAGACACATTTTCTGTTTATGAGACAATCGATAAATGTAATGATCTTATTCGTAGCAAAGATGACTCTCCAAGTTACCTTCCCACCAAACTGTAAGTTAAGCATTAAAACCTAACAGTACAAAATACTGGGTTTTTTTTTTTAATGATTTTTATAAAGTATATAACCTTTGATAATGGTTTTGAAATAGAGTTAAATTCATTTTGTCTTGTTTTATTTAGTTACTATTTGCTTGTTTGTTTTGAGACAGGGTCTTTCTGTGTAGTCCTTGCTATCCTGAAACTCCCTGTGTGGATCTGACCTTGAACTCACAAAGCTCTGCCTGTGTCTTCCTCCTGAGTTCTGGAGTTGAAGACATTTGCCACCATGTCCAACTGTTTCAGTTTCTAATCTTTTAAAACTCAAAGCTGGGTGCAGTGGCACATGCCTGTGACCTCAGCACTCAGGGGTTCAAGGCCAGCCTGGTCTACAAATCGAGTTCAGGACAGCCATGGCTGCACAGAGAAACCCTGCCTTGAAAAACAAAATGAAACAAACATTTTTCCTGTGAAGAAAGTCCTTTTAAAACTATTTTCGGGAAGCCTGAGAGATGGCTCGGCAGTCAATGTCCTTGTTGCTCCTGCAGGAGACCCAGGTTCAGGTCTCAGCACCTGAGGACTCACAGCTGGCTCACAGCTGCCTGTAACTGCAGTTCCACTGGCTTCTGTATCCTCCTTTAGCCTCCGCAGGCACCAGGCGTATGATGCATGTGCATGCACATAAAATAAAGCACTCGGGCCAATAAAATAAAGCACTCGGGCCAAGCACACGTAGCCCTTAGTAGTAGAACACGTGCCTAGTGTTCACAAGGCCCTGCATTAAGTAACAATAAGATGGCCTAGCATTCACAAAGGGACTTGGCTTCGATCCCCGATACTGTAATTAACAAAAACACTGATTAAGACATAGTAAATCTACCTTTGATATTAAAAATATTTTCCTAGGTTTTTAGTGGGTGAGTGTTTAAGAATGTGTTTTCAGTTCTTCAGATTTTGTTTACTTTTATTAAGTTCTTAGTAGTAAACTAAAACAAAAGAAAATACAGGTGAATGCTACTTCATCATAGTGAAAAGTGTTTTCACTGTGGAGGGATGGCTCAGTGGTGAAGAGCATGAACTACTTACTCTTCTAGAAGACTTTAGTTGGATTCCTAGGACCCATGGTCAGGCAGCTCACAGTAGCTTCTAACTGCAGCTCCAAGGGATCTGATGCCCCCTCTGGCTTTTGTGAGCACTGCACTCACATGCACATACCCATACCCAGGCTCATACATACCCGCGTAATTTTAAGTTTTTAATTTCTGAAGATATTCCCAAGAAAGTAAAAGTGTAATAATAAGAATGGCAAAAGTTTTAATAGTCATGTTTATATAATCATAAGATTTTTTTAAATTTACCCCTCTTTATTTGTGACTTTGTTTCTGATTTAAATGTGGTTTCAGTGCTGCTGTGGTGTGTTTGGGTTCCTTGTACAAGAAGTTGGGTAGAATACTGGCCAATGGCTTTACTGATACAGTGGGGAATATTCTTAAAGCTATGAAGAGTGCAGAGGTAAGTACAGCATGATAGCGTTTTAAATGTTTGTATTTTCTGGAATTAATATAAGGTTTACATTTTTTAGTATACAAAGTATCTATAACTTCACCTATAAATTAAATATATCTAGAATATGTATTATACCTGGAAAATAGACGAGTTATTGTGCTGGCATTGGAAAGGAATAAGCAGTGTGTAGTTAGTGGGAGAGAGAGAGCGTGGGGGCCGAGGGACTGGGATCTGGAGGGCCTTTCCGTGCCAGGCCCACAGAGTGTAGTCCTCAGCCTTCTCCTCAGCGGCCCTGCAGCATTAGTCCCTGATTGTGCGGCATCAGCGCCTGTTGTCTTTAAGACTGACTATTGATTTCACTTCCAAGGTCCTATAATCTCTCAACAACTGCAGTTTTACCAGTTTTGAAATTAAGCATGTTAATCAAAAATTTTAAGTCTTATCATTTCTAAAATTTAGGGATGGCAGGAAAAGGTCACAACAGGTGCTCTTCGCTCTCTATTTAGAGAGGCAGTCCAGAAAACAGCCCTGGAGTCCTTTCTAGAAAGGCCAGCTTCGTAGTTCTCAACTGTAAGAAGACAGAAACGGAGGAAATTTACACAAACTCCGTTAACTTTAACAGTTTTACTCGAGTCAAAACCTTAAGGTGTAGAGACTACATTACCAAATCTCAAAAGCAGAGTACTTCTTAGCAGCCTTTTCTGAAAGGGTGATGATGTCTGGGAGACTTTCTGCATAGATAAATTTGGTGTTGTTCATGGAAGGGGGAAATCTCCACATGCCGCACCCCTAGACAAGGTGCCATATACTCCAGATGACTGCAGAGAGGAGGGTTAGTCTTCACCAGGGCTGAGCACCTGTCCGTTACCCAGGCCAAGTGGTCAGCCTGACCTCACACATGAGAGCAAGCTCCCAGAGCACTCAGCAGGTGCGTTATGCTTGTGTGTGTAGCTGCTCATTCTATCTCCTCACTCACAAACTGAGGGGAACGTGACCCTGAGAGGC